>JAHWFO010087040.1:0-14825 GCA_023313115.1 Rhysida immarginata
CGGGAGGTGGGTGGGGGTGGAAATTTTTATGGTACTGAATACAGTTTTATACGTAGAATCTGAATCTGCAATAAAAAATGGGGGTTTCCATTTAAGATTTCAAAGTTGCCCCCCGCTCCACCCCCGGGGGTGGGGGGTCGTGTTTGGTGTCATTCGATAAATTTTTGAAAAATATTGAACACGTGTTTTTCAGTTTTTCGATCCGATGTAAATTTCGCTAAATATTCGACCGTCCCGCTTCTTTTGGCACACCTTGTATATATTGGCAGTTGAGGTGAATTTAATCATTTTGAAAAAAATCGGACAGCACCTCTTTTCATGTTTAGCCCAAAAGGGAGAACACCATCCCTGTTTGGGTTTTATTTGTATTTAAGCTTATATGCCAACTTGCATATAAATTATCCCGCATCAATCCATCACCATTCTAGAAGTAAAAAAGAATATACATGTATTGCCTAAAACAAAGAGAAAGCACCTGCTCTCATAGAAACGCAAACGTAAAAGGAAGAAGCTTGGTTACTCAGCTGTTTTGTAGTGAACCGCGTTGCGCGCCATCTGTCGAGCTTTTTTTAAAGCAATCCCTGAAAAATCACTTCTTGATTAATTGTAATTAACTCAGAGACTTTTTTTAAAAATAACCTATTTATTGCACCCCTTCAAGGTAAGATCTTTAATTGAAGACTATTCTGAACCTTCTATGTGCTCTAGTTTTTGTGTAATTGTGTACACATTACACTATTATTATATAAGATAGGAAAAGAGGGTTTCATTAGGTTAGTCTTGAGTAGTGTCATTGCTCTGTAGTTGTATGGTCACAGGTAAGTTATTTTAGTAGAATCCCCCTATACGATCCACGTAGGACTAATTTTCACGAATAGCATAGATGCTACAGTGCAATAAGAAGCTTTCGGTAACTTTTTAATTTTAAATTATTCCATAATTTTTTAAACCCTTTCATAACAAATTTATCAACAGAGAAGAAGACGCAGTAGAAATGTATGGAAGACATCATCATCCTCACCAAAATTATCTTCGAGGGTAGGAAGTAGACAACAATCTAAATTATCTACGTAAGCATCAGGATTTGCAGTTCGATCCAACGCACACAAGTAGCCAACACCCTCAATGGTCATGCATGCCCAGATTGCTAGACCGACAGGAAACTTTGTCTTATTCAGCAAACAGCCCTCGTCGAATTTTTCATTGACTCGTCTCCACACAAACTTTTTTCCTCCATCATCGCCATAACCGAGGCAAATTCTATTTTCGTTGGAGAAAATTACTTTCTTCCAATTATCTAGAGTCCATGATTGATGTTGTTTTGCCCACTGGAGTCTCTCTTTCCTGTGCAGTTTGATCATGTATGGTTTGAATTTTGCTTTGCAAAAACAGTAGCCCAGTTTTAACAGATTCCACACAGTCTTGTCACATACATTGACACGTGTTTTCCATGTTGCTCTTGTTGTCACATACAGTTCTCACATACAGTTGTCAAGTTCTTTGGATATTGGTTTTCTGTTGCTCTTGCACAGTTGCCGCAAGACTCGATCTTATTTTAGTGCTGATGCTTTTGGACGCCCAGTTCTTTTTACATTTTCCAGTTTTCCCGTCCCACAAAACTTTCTCCACGACAGTTGTTCTGGAACAATCAAGAATTTTGGCCATTTTTTCTTGTGTTTTCCCATCTTGTATAAATCGATCATTTTTTTCAGAATTCTGTTAAATATTGTTTTGAACGACCCATCCTTTCTCGTTTACCAGTAGTAAAGAATGTGTTTAAGGTGAAAGCAGAACCATCCACAGAAAGTATTATTAATTAAATACAGGAAATTCTGCGAAAATATCCTTGTTTAATGATGTAGATCCATCCAAAGTTAAAAAATTAATTAAAAAAGAGCAAGCTTCAGGATAATATCAAATACCTTTTTCCCCGAGTGAACGATGTCAAAAATTAATTTCCATGGAAGTATTTTTTTTTACATCTAAAAATGACTAAACAGTGTTAGTATTTTTCCTTTATACAGTGCAGTAACAAGTTTTATTATAGATTATTAATGTCCTTTATTCTAAAACACTGACTAGTCTATTTGACTTTTAGAATTAAATATTTGTCGGTGGCCTGTCAATGTCAAATACATTTTAGAAAGGGTTGTATTCAAATTTTTAACAATTTCAATGCACTGGTGAGGTCATCAACCAAAACAGAAAAAATGGTTAAACTTGCTCCGCATTTGTGAAGTAGGAATATTAACATTCATAACATGCAATGATGATCTGGCCACTTTTTGATTTTGGTTCAGCTATTTATTTTCTAGATATAATAAAAATGTTCTTGTAGCTGTTGTTTGATGTTAGCTTTTATATTCAATCGGTTGCATTTTGGTCAATCGGTTAGCTTTTATATTCAAATCTTTTGTTTTTATAGTTTTAATTTTTGTCAGTTTGTATTCTCATTAAAAATCATTTAAGATAGGAAAAAATATAAATATTTTTTAAGAAACATATTACAATAATTTTAAGTGAAAGCCACATTATAATACATCCATTTTTAATCAATACAGTATCAAACCCACACAAATAATTCAATGGGTAAAATGTTTTGGAGGGATTTCATAAAATTGCAGGCGTTAAAAACAGCAAAGTAAATCACTGATATGAAAGGGTATCAAACTGCTCTTTCTGAAACAAGCTCTACAGGTCTTACACAGCCTCATGCAACTGACACTTGTATCTCTTTAAACTCCATGTACACATCTATTGTAATTGCTAAAAAACGTTTAACCTCCTGCATGATTATTATGTTTGTTGGATTTGTTCGAATTTCATTGGATTGACTATAATTTATTTGTGTTTAGTTATAGCTTTCGATTTTTTTCATATGACCAGGCCAAAGAAGATTCTCATAATTTGATCCATAACAAATTCAATGTCTTCAAAAGCCATGCCTCTATGCTCTCAGCTGCTAGACCACAACCTTCCTGCATGACATTCAACAGTAGCGTCAAATTATTGACCTTCATGGAAATAAATTTATCCATGGGAAAGAGTGACTGAAGTCTACTTCATTTATTCCCAGGAAGATCAAATAAGGATAAACTGAAGAGCCTTTAATTTAAATTTAAAGAACATTTGACCTTGTTTGTAGAAAGCCATCAGAAGTCATGGAACCTTACATGTAGATATCTTACATGGTGATATCTTACATGTGTTCACCAAGTCTTTAATGAATGCAGATATTCCATAACTTTAATCAATATTGACTTGGATGGCAATGCTTCAATATTTTTCAGATTCCTGACTCGACTTCAGTCACTATGTTTTTTAATTTGTCCTGATTATTTAACCAGCCCTTTGCTTGTTGGTAATTGGATACAACCAATTTGGACATATTACCAATTAACAACCAACTCCTAATACATTTACTTTTCCTTATATGTCCTTTGATTCCTGTTGGATTTGACAGAACTGAGTTGATTGAAGCATGAAGTATATGAAGCTGCATAAGAGATTTGCCTTCAATTTGACATCACACAACTGTTGCTGTTTATCTGAAAATATAGAAAAATGCAGATATTCATTAAAAATAAATATATACTAGACCAGTAAAAATCAGTAAATAGTGAGGCACTTGATGGTAATGGCTGTGTTCATAAATTGAGTGCTCAGAGGGCGCTCACTACAAATGCATTCGTAAATTCCCCGCCTACCAATATCCTGACGTTCATAAAATCTTGCCCTATCACAGCGCTCCCAAGCTTAGTGAGCATAGTTTATCTTGGCTCAGCTCATTCGCTTTCTCAGAGAAGAGGACAAAAACAATAGGGCAGCTCAAAAGAGAACTTTATAACTTTAACGAATTTGCGTATTTTTTACGTTTTCTTTCGTCATTTAATTGCTGCCAGTTTTCGAATTCGTTTCCTTTTATGTCATTTTTGGAATTCCTATTCAACTTTCTCTAATAAACAAGAATAATCATGAAAAATAGGAAAGAAAATATCTGCAGCCCGGATAGGCAATCACTTCGCAAACAGTAAAGATTCGTATTGCTGATAGCCATGTTACTGAGCGATGATCAGGCTGGTTCGATGTTGTCACGTCGTGACTTTTATGTTTTTAATGGAATGGTATAATATTCTTAATATTTCCTTTATTTCTAAATAAATTATTATTTCTGTTTTAATTTTAGAAGACATTTAAAAACTTTTGAATGTGTTTTATCTTTGCTTTGTTTGGCATGTGAGCATTCAGCTCATGCTGATTGTTATTGCTCATGCCTCATGCCAAACAATGAGTTTTATTTTCTTTTATTTGCCTGCTGAAAGAAAATTTGAGTTATTCTGTGAGCAGCAACAGCAGAGGACAGTTCTTCTCCTCTTTCCTGATGATCATCATGCCTTCTAGTTTTCTGTGTCTTCTTGGGACTTAGCTTTTAGATGGAGTTGGTTCCAGAAAACCTTTTTCCTCATCACTTCGTAGCTAAATTTCTACTTTCTTGGACACTGTTTTTGGTCATCATCTTCAAGTACTTTACCTCTTTTCTTCAACTTATTCAAGAGACTGTCATCTCTACCAAGCTTATTCAAGAGACTGTCATCTCTACCAAGCTTCTGTTTTTTCTTGGACTTTATTATTTCTTTGGACTGTGCTGTTCTTCAGAATCTTTTAAATTGCATATTTATTATTTTCTTTTGTTCTTTCCTTTGACTAATGGATATTTTTTTTTTCTATAGTGTTTCTTGGACTATGGCAATTGGCTGTCTATTTGTAACTTGTTTACTCAGTTATTTGACTTCTGAACTTTAATTTTGTTGAAGTTTTATATTTTGAGTTTCTTTAATTATTGTTCAATGGAGTGAAGTGGTGCACTTTATTTCTGATTTTTTTGCCTTGTCTGTGCTTTATGCATAGCTTTTATTTATAGGCATTTATATGCCTATTCCTTATCTGGCATTTTATTGCTTATGCATTTATTTTCTCTGGCATTCATATGCCTATTTCTCAGCATGCTCATAATTGCTGCTGATATATTTTTCTAAATGATTATGCATTTTCTTCAGGCAATTATTTGCTCATTTTCTAACTTGCTCATATTTTTGCAGTAGTTATTCTTGTAAATGCTTAGTATTTTCCTCAGGCTTTCATTGGCCCATTCTACTACTTGCTTTTATAATTGCAGATGATAATTTTTCAATTTGCTAATGCATTTAGACTCAGGCTTTTGCATGCCTATTTCCCAATGTGTTCTATCACATTTGGTTATAATTCATTCTGATGCTTTATGCATCAAATTTTGTTCTGTGTTAATTAAAAACACAGTATTATATTTCCCAATGGTCTTAGTTTATTATGTGGCATGTCATGTCAGTGTTTTAATTTTGGTGTGTTACATGGGCCCGGCGGGAACATTGTGTTGTAGGATGTACAATCAATCCTTGTGAAATACAGGTATTGGACATTGAAACTGAAACACCTTCGCAAATAGCACTGGATACCCCCAGGGCTGAATAGAACCTTCTGCTAGGTAATTAATCGTATGCATATCAATGAATCACGTGTCAGAGGTCTTGGTAGTCACTCCAGTAGAAAAGTTCGATAGTAAGCTTCAAATTGTCTGTGCAGAGCGCTATAATGGGAGACATATCCGACTTCAAAAGAGGGCAGATTGTTGGGGCGCATCTAGCAGGTGCATCTGTGTCCAAAACTGCCACACTTTGTGATGTCTCACGTGCTACAGTATCCAGGGTGATGTGTGCATATGAACAGGAAGGACGAACCACGTCCAGGAGGAGCAACTGCAGGGGAAAACGGAAATTGTCGGAAAGAGACGTCAGGACATTGACCAGGATTGTTGCACGAAAGCGGACCACCACCGCAGCAGAAATCACCGCAGAAATGAATACACACCTCCAGGAACCTGTGTGCACAAAGACAATCCAACATCCATGGCAGGGTTGCTATACCGAAGCCTTTCATCAGTAGTACAAATGCCTCCAAGCGGGTTCAGTGGTGCCGGACGCATAAAACCTGGACGTTGGATGACCTCAAACGCGTCATATTCTCAGACGAGTCCAGGTACACTGTCTTCCAAACAACAGGGAGGGTATTCGTCTGGAGGAGCCCCTCTGATGCCTACAACCCAGACTGCTTGGCACCCACAGTCAAACACGGAGGTGGATCAGTAATGGGTGGATCAGTAATGGTTTGGGGTGCAAATTGTGCAAGACCTCTACCGATCCTTCCCAAGACGTGTTACTGCTGTGCTGGCTGCCCACGGTGCCCCAACACCTTATTAAATAAAGATTTTGGATTTCTACCAGGTGTTTCAGTTTCAATGTCCAATACCTGTATATGTATGATTGAAAATACAGACATTTACTTGTTCTAAGGAAAGTTAATGATAATGAGAATTAAATTTTATTTATTGGGGTATTGTTCTTTTGTTATTTATTTAGTATTGACATAATTGAGTTAGTTCTTCCTATCTGGGTTTAGAATGTAGATTTGTTTAATTTATGCAGGGGGGGGGGAGGGACGTTAAATGATTGTTTGAGAGGTATAGTTATGTAATGGGTAATATTATATGTGAATTTTTCTTGATTATTTGACGAGTTGTAAGAATGGCGAATTTGTTGACGACAGCTGTTGCTTAACAATAATAAAAGCAACAGCGGCCGTCATTGTTGGAGTTCGGCATTGTTTTCCGGAGGAAATTCTCGGAAGATCTTTGCCAAGCTCCAACAGTGTATTGTTATAGGGCGAGCTGGTTTCTTAGGAGTTTTTTATATATATATACATATAATTGGAGATGGTATGGAAAAGAGAAGTGTTGTATGTTGTTATTGATGAAGGAGAGTGTAATGTTAAATTGAATGAGCAGACATGATTGATTTCTGTACATTCAAGCAATCGAAAATTATTTATTCGCCTCGCAGTTGAATGATTAATGAAATATATTGCCACATAAATAGGCAATGACAATCATTATGGAGTTATAATAAATATGCGTAATCACTCAGTAAATGTAGTTGCGATTTTGGTTCGATCGATGGCTCGGGCAACGCAAGGAACTACAGAAGCTGAGACAAGCCATGGGAAAACAAAAGTACAACGGTGATTGAGAGCGCAGACAATCAGATGATATCATTATTAATTTTCGTTTAACAAGAAATTGGAATAAATACGATTGAAATTTAAATCAGTCAATGGAATTCAGTGTTAATGTTCAAGATGTTCAAGTTTTTACTTAACTTAAGAGGAGCAGCGAGTTACATTGCGTCACGTGACTTAGTGTTTGCGAAAAGTGATGACTTAGTGTTTGTGTAATAAGTGCTGGATTAACTGATATGATAATGAATTTTGAAATAGTGACTTTGAAGTGACATTAGAATAGATAGATTAATAATCTTAAGTAGGCAGTTAATTTACTGGAAATGAGAGATTTAACAAATGTAATTTTGCTCCCTGCATGTCTAATTGCACTGGCACTGTCAGTACTTAAAGCATAGTGATCCGTTCATTTAAGTTCAAGTCGTCGCCATATAATTCATATGCTAATTTGGTATCATCGACAGGACGGAATTTCTAGGATACAGATCACTATACAGTGGTCCTCCCGTGTTAAAAGGATCACATGATGCGTTCTTGCATTATATTGTAGTATTGGCAGACCCATTCCGTAGGCATAGTAAGCGGTGCCATGTAGTGAAGTGCAATTATTGTGGCGAATTGGAATAGTAAGCATGTTAGGAATTGTGTTTAAAGCACAGTTGTCATTTCTGAAACTGACTCCTACTTTGAATAGATATTATTGATAAATAGAAAACTAATTTAGGAAGTTTTAGAATGATACAGTTGAATTTAGACAAGTGATAAACACTACAATGCTAGAACCTTGTAAATATTAGTTATTGATAACGTGCGTATTACGTGTACATTACATCACCGCTATATGCGGGACTACAACTCGGTGAAAACAAGCACGTCGTTTCAATTAGTTTCAGATATATCAATGTGATTCCTAGGATGCAGTATAAAATGCAACCGGACGAAAAGCCACAAAGCCTTAGGATCTTATAAAATAAAATCAATAGATATGAATGAGGCAGGTCTATATTTTAACGAAGATTCATTTATGTTCTAAATTTTTACAATGCTTCTTCAATGAGCTATAATTTCAATCTTTATTTTTATAGATTATTATACAGGGTGATTCAAAAATAATTTCACCCTTCTAAGTTTAAATAGGTGAATTGACTTTTAGGTTCACTCTATAAATTAACATTAAAGTTATTATGGATTCTATTAAATATAACTATGGCTCGGATTTAAGGTGGAAAAGTTTTGTTAAAAAAGGTGGGTGGAAAGCTTGGGAAATAAGGAGAAAAGGTGGGGAGAAATACAGTACAAGGTAATAATAATAAAAATACAATGCAAGGAGGTAATAATAAAAAACCAAAACAAAAAGTTTTCCTTTTTTTGATAGTGAAGTGAAACATGAATATATCTGTATATAAAAAAAAAAACCAAATATACAAACACCATGACTAATAGTTAATTATTAAAAAGGAAAGGGGAACAAGATCTGATTATTATTTATATTACACATTTCTATGTTTTCGAATAACAAGATCTCTCTGTTAGGAACGATGTCCGAATAAAATGCCACAGGACAAAATGCAACAGACGAAAACCAACAAAGTCTCAGGATCTAGTATTATAAAACAAAATCAATAAATATGAATGAGGCAGGTCTACATTTTAACAATAATTTTATTTCATTTATGATTTTCTTTAACATGAGGTAATATTAATCAACAATAAAATTATATAGAAAAAAGGTAATTGCTCCTGTCATAGGATACGGATACAATGTCCGATAGCTCGAATATATCAAGGCAGATCACAGCACATGAATCTAAGTCAAATCCGAGTTCTTGCGTTGAGTGCTCGAAACATTTTCTCATACAGTCATTGAGATTTGGATGTCATGAAAACTCATGAAAGTGTACAGACAAATAATCTCCTACAGCAGCTCGCATTGTATGCAACCGCTGAAAGAGCAGAGTTGCAACACTGAGTCCATTCGCCCGCATTATTCTTTTGTAAATGAGCCAGGCATTCGTCTGTTGCAAATACCAGAACCCTCTCTTGAGCCTGAGCGCCACTTGTTTTTGATGAGGAGAAGCATTTCCTGCCGCAGCTTATGATTTTTTATGATTAATGTAAATGTGGGCACCTATTTCGCTGAATGACATCCGTATCCAATGGCAGGATTAACACCAATTCATTGTATATTATTTAATTTTGTATTAATATTATCTCATGTTTAATAGATCCTGAGACTTTGTTGCTTTTCGTCTGATTGCATTTTGTCCTGTGATATTAGGGATATAAATTACGCTCCAAAAATTCTATGATTCCTTCATATTAAAGTCTTTATCCATGCTCCAGTTTCACTATAAATGAAATAAAATTGTTAAAATGTAGACCTGCCTCATGCATGTATATTGATTTTGTTTTATAAATAAGACCCGAGATTTTGTCTGATTCCCAATATAAAGTGATCTGCACAAATAACAGCATACTTTGAAGGACTTTTTTTTTTTGCGCCACATTTTCCCTATTTACGGCAGCTATTCACAAATTCCATCGTTCTTTATTTCTTGGAAATTCATAGAATGATCATTTTTTATCATTATTTAAATTGTGGTTGGTACAAAATACCACAATGCAACTTTTCTGCATATTAGCATGTAGAAAACTACGCGTTGTTTTCACCGAGTATGTTGACGTCACAATCACGTGACTAGCAAAGTACCCGGATTCTGCACGTTATCAATATAAGATAATTGGCCATATAGTCAGACAGTTATACCTGAAAGGTAGTAATAGATATTTTTTAAGTTGGATCTTGTATAATAGCCTTGATAGAAAGTAATAAAAATATATTTTTGATGATAATTAAGTTGAATCTTACTGGAAGCGCACATTCCTTCGATTAATATCAGTCCCGAACCCTTGACACCTACCCCACCTAGCGGTCACCTGTTAAGGTACGCATCATATTTTGTTCTCTCTGTGTTAATTAAAAGTACAGTATTTTATTTTGTGTATGCCTTGTCAGGTTTCTTTGAAGCCTAATGTTTTATTTTGGTGTTTGACACCCAGGCTTGTGCAATTTATTAATTTTGTACAGTCTATCTGCCGAATTGATTTTCTTTATTATATTTTATTGTTGTTGTTTTTTTTTCTTAGACGTCTATACTGGGTCCACTTTGTTTGCTTTTGTGACTTGCTGTTGTTTGAAGCCATTTTGTTTCCCGAGAACACTTCCTTCTGTTTTTCCAATTTTTTTTAATGACAAATAAATTTCTTTCCTATTTTTCTAATCTGTCTCTGATTCATTATTGCATCTTTGCACATTGCCCTTAAGCCCAAGTTGACAAGCATAAAGGAACCTCAAATATAAATTTATGCAACGTCCATACTATTTTAAAATTTAAAAAATCAGTTTTGACGTTACAATGTAATCGTTCATAAATTACAATAGCGCTCCCAAAGAGCTGTGAGAACACTCGTGTAGAGAGCTTTTTGACCTTGCTCAGTGTACAAACACAGCCAATGTAAGCCAGTCATGATTGTTTTAAGTTCTTTTTGATACCCCTTGTATTGGAATAAGTTCACCATTAACATAGAAATATTTTGATCCTTACATTTTAGATGCCACTATATTAGTTTGATGATAATTAAACAGATGTTTAGAGTGTGTCTGTGAATTTTTAGACTAACTTTTTTTCCTATTATTAAATGGAGAGTTCTCTGTACTGTACTATCCTTTTTGATGAAGTATATGGAGATCTTTCAGTACTTAGTGGGAAAGAAAATGCACAGAATTCTGACCAGGCTCGGCTTTTATTTCTGGTTTTGTCTTTTTTTTTTTTTTTTTTTTTGAAATCAAAACCCTTTGGTACAGTGCTCCATTACATTATGGCACTAGGCCTATAAGCAAATTTAAAATGGCAACTCCATATAACGAAGTTTGTTTTTTTTCCGTAAAAAAAACTGCAGACTCATTCATGGTTGAAGGTGATGGATGATAAAATCCTAACTGATAAAACTGATTATATGGAGTAGCCATTATAAATTTGCTTATAGGCCTAGTGCCGTTATGTAGAGGGAGCATAGTACACCATATTTGGTTGCATTTTCATCAATAGTTTTGGGATACACACTTGTTTAATTACAACCACCCTGTATAAATATATTCAGCATGCTATCTACACCATATGCACAATACTTAAGGTTTAATCTTACATTTATTTTATTTTATTTTTTTAAATCAGTCCAAGTTACTGCATGCATACCTTTTATTTTCCAATTCTAGTCTTCACACAAATACATAACATATATTCAATGTTCTCCATGATGTTCTTCCAGTCTTCTTATTTTGCGAAAAGGGATATGAGTGAAAGCTAATTTCCAATCCATTGTGTTCTTCATTGTCAGAAGAATACTCAAAGTATGATTAAGCGCAAGAGTTTTGTGACCTTTGTTCCATCTATTTAGGGGGAAAGCATTGTAAAAAGTTTGAATTTGTAAAATGAAGATTTTTACCTGTAAAATGAACTAAATCATGTTAAAACATAATCTTGTGATCAGTACCGTAATTTATGTTTTTGATATTGATGAAAATAGGAAAGAAAATTCCACATCCTGGATTTCTATCTTCATGCGGAAAGCGCTAACCAATTGCACTACTGTGGACATGGAAGCATTATGCTAACTATCTGTCAGGGCTGGTTAGAGTAGTTATTAGTTTGCAGGTTGGGACTATCTTTCCTAATGATGTAATATTAATTAAAGAATATCTCAAAAATGGTCGATGAGGGTTTATCCTATGCCAAACCTAAAGAAATGTAGATGCAGTCCACATTGGTTAACGTGTTCAGCACAAAGAGCTGAAGGTTCCTGGTTGAAATCCAGGCTGTGGAATTTTCTTTCCTATTTTCATTAATAATTTAAACATCTGAAATGTGGCATAAGATAAACCCTCGTATGACCATTCTTGAGATATTCTTTGCTTTTGTTCTAGTTTTGAGATATTTTAGTCTAAATAATTATAGAAAAATATTTTCATTGTTCAATGTTCAAAAGTTTTAGATTTTAGTTAAATTTCTGTATGCATCTATGGTTCCCAACTTAACTGTAATAATACTTAATAAATATCTAAAGACCATTTTGGTACTTTCACAGGGTTTGTTTTTATTTTGCTCGTCTGTCTGTCAATAACTTGATTTTCTTGAAACATATGAATGATTTTCAAAATCTCTTTTTGTCAATTGTTAAATATCGACCGGACCTCGGACAAGTTCCAAAATGGTCGAAATCACTTCAATGGTACATATTTTAATGGTACTAACAAGGGAATCCCTCAAACATGTATGTCACAGATTTCCACCAAATTGAAATGTGTTACTCATCTGAAGCTACTATAGATGCTTGCAAAATAAGAAAGTGCAAAATTTTGTTTCTTTCAAAATAACCTCGAAAACAAAAAATTTTGAATACACACAGCCATACAAGGACTCCATTGTTAAAGCGGACTGTGTGTATTAATGCGCTTAACGAAACTTTTTTCTTCCACTACTCAGCAATAAGCATGAATCCACTTCACATGAAATCAATGGAAGTAGAAAGCAGACGACAATTGAATAGATTCTCAAGTTTCTAAACAAACTTAGTTTTTAAAATAGATTATTACAATTAGCTAATTGTCTTCAAGTAAAAAAATGTGTATAGTAATTAATAACCATTTCCTTGATTTATTATTTCATTTTATTAAGTAATAAGGTAATCTTCCTAAATTTTTTGTCACAGGCCTGGCTTCATGTGTAACGTCGAGTAATACATTGCTTTGGTGAAGGGGTATGTTAATTTAAATAAAAATAGCATTCATGGATGCTTAACTCATCTTATAAATTATTTTGAGACGAATAATTGTACAGCAAAATTAAGGTTTTTGCTTAATAACAGTGCTCTAGCTGCAATTCTTTGGCGACCGCCGCTAACGATTTTGCTTCCCCTCTTACCACCATGTTTGTTGAACTTTTCACTTCTGGAGTGCTCCGCGTAGCGTTGTCGCTTCTACGGTGTGCTTGCACGCAAAAAAAAAAAAAGTGCCTTCGAACAACTTCGTGGGGCTCCCTTGTAAGTTTTTAATGTGAATTGTGTAATTACTATAAGAAGGAATTCATATAAACGAAAGATGACTGCATCCACTGTTTTTGGTCTTACGCTACAAGATAACAGCGTGGCTGCAACAACATGTATATTACGAGGTGCATTCAAGTTCTAAGGCCTCCGATTTTTTTTCTAATTAACTACTCACCCGAAATCGATGAAACTGGCGTTACTTCTCGACGTAATCGCCCTGCAGACGTACACATTTTTCACAACGCTGACGCCATGATTCCATGGCAGCGGCGAAGGCTTCTTTAGGAGTCTGTTTTGACCACTGGAAAATCGCTGAGGCAATAGCAGCACGGCTGGTGAATGTGCGGCCACGGAGAGTGTCTTTCATTGTTGGAAAAAGCCAAAAGTCACTAGGAGCCAGATCAGGTGAGTAGGGAGCATGAGGAATCACTTAAAAGTTGTTATCACGAAGAAACTGTTGCGTAACATTAGCTCGATGTGCGGGTGCGTTGTCTTGGTGAAACAGCACACGCGCAGCCCTTCCCGGATGTTTTTGTTGCAGTGCAGGAAGGAATTTGTTCTTCAAAACATTTTCGTAGGATGCACCTGTTACCGTGGTGCCCTTTGGAACGCAATGGGTAAGGATTACGCCCTCGCTGTCCCAGAACATGGACACCATCATTTTTTCAGCACTGGCAGTTACCCGAAATTTTTTTGGTGGCGGTGAATCTGTGTGCTTCCATTGAGCTGACTGGCGCTTTGTTTCTGGATTGAAAAATGGTATCCACGTCTCATCCATTGTCACAACCGACGAAAAGAAAGTCCCATTCATGCTGTCGTTGCTCATCAACATTGCTTGGCAACATGCCACACGGGCAGCCTTGTGGTCGTCCGTCAGCATTCGTGGCACCCACCTGGATGACACTTTTCGCATTTTCAGGTCGTCATGCAGGATTGTGTGCACAGAACCCACACAAATGCCAACTGTGGAGGCGATCTGTTCAACAGTCATTCGGCGATCCCCCAAAACAATTCTCTCCACTTTCTCGATCATGTCGTCAGACCGGCTTGTGCGAGCCCGAGGTTGTTTCGGTTTGTTGTCACACGATGTTCTGCCTTCATTAAACTGTCGCACCCAAGAACGCACTTTCGACACATCCATAACTCCATCACCACATGTCTCCTTCAACTGTCGATGAATTTCAATTGGTTTCACGCCACGCAAATTCAGAAAACGAATGATTGCACGCTGTTCAAGTAAGGAAAACGTCGCCATTTTAAGTATCTAAAACAGTTCTCATTCTCGCCGCTGGCGGTAAAATTCCATCTGCCATACGGTGCTGCCATCTCTGGGATGTATTGACAATGAACGCGGCCTCATTTTAAAACAAAGCGCATGTTTCTATCTCTTTCCAATCCGGAGAAAAAAAATCGGAGGCCTTAGAACTTGAATGCACCTCGTACATTAAAGTCAACTTTTTGTGAACAAGAGGTGTTTATTCTTCCATCAAGTTTTTATGAAATTGGTAGAGACTTTACAGTACAATAAAATCTTGTAAACATTCCAAGAAGGAGCTTTAGCAGTGAAGGAGAAATACATTTATACATTTATTAAAAAAATTAATCCCCCCCCC
>JAHWFO010087043.1:0-11724 GCA_023313115.1 Rhysida immarginata
AATATCTCATGACCAACAATGCAAGGCAAAGTTTGTACAACAATAGGTATCAACAATGGTATCAACACGCAATTCACAAACGCTCTGCATGGACCAACAATCAATATCTCATGACTAACAATGAAAGGAAAAGTTTGTGCAAGTGTAATTATCCCGGGCAACGCCGGGTACCTCTTCTAGTCTTCTATATATATAAAGAAGGATGTTTGTGGGTGGGTGGGTCTGTTTGTATGTTTTTTATACAAATCTACAGTTTTATTCCGATCTTGATAAAATTTCGCATACATGACCTTCAAAGCATGAGGAAGGTCATTGTCTACCTCAGATTTCGGAAAAATAATAAATATCGATAAAAAAGCGATATTCATGGTTATGGAAAGGCATATTATTGAGAAATATCGCATGACCAACAATGCAAGACAAAGTTTGTACAACAATAGGTATCAACAATGGTATCAACACGCAATTCACAAACACTCTGCACGGACCAACAGTACATATCTCATGACCAACAACGCAAATAAAAGTTTTTGCAACAATAGGTATCAACAATGGTTTCAACACGCAATTCACCAATAACAATGAGCTCAAAATGATGATGCAATGATAAAACAATCCTTACTAAGAATTATAACAATGAACATAAAATGATGATGCAATATGGATAAGTTTCAATTTGTAACAATGCATAGAATCCCTGTTATTCAGGTTTTTCTCAGAAAAGAGAGTTCTTAGTACTTAACAATTTCTTGAAAATCTTTAAAAATGATCAGTAGCTGGAGATAATGAAGAGTTAGCAGACTATTGAGAAAGAGTGGAAAGACGACAGAGAAAGCAAACCTTTAGCTTCGTGCTGTATTGAGCAAATGGGAAGCAAGTAAATAGAAGAATTGGAGACCGCTAGACTACCTAAAGTGATGAAAGGCCAAATTTTGCTTCAACACAACGAGAGAAGAGTGGAAATTGCAACAACATCAAGTGTACATCTGAAGTAAGATTACCTGAGTAAGAATTTATTGGAGCAGTCCATCCATTGTGAGCCTTTAAAAAGATTTTTTTCGAATTTTCATTAAGAATTTTTACTGTATTAATTCTAAGCATTTTCATGTGTTTATTTTTAAGATATTGCAAAATTTTATTTAATTTTTTGAGATTGTTCTGTTTACATCCAAGTGTAATTATCCCGGGCAATGCCGGGTACCTTTGCTAGTCTTCTATATATATATAAAGAAGGATGTTTGTGGGTCTGTTTGTTTGTTTGTATGTTTTTTATACAAATCTACAGTTTTATTCCGATCTTGATGAAATTTCGCATACATGACCTTCAAAGCATGAGGAAGGTCACTGTCTACATCAGATTTCGAAAAAATAATAATTATTGATAAAAAATCAATATTCATGGTTATAGCAGGGCATATTAATGAGAAATATCGCATGACCAACAATGCAAGACATAGTTTCTGCAACAATGGTATCAACACGCAATTCACAAACACTCTGCACGGACCAACAATATATATCTCATGACCAACAATGCAAATAAAAGTTTGTGCAACAATAGGTATCAACAATGGTTTCAACACGCAATTCACCAATAACTATGAGCTCAAAATGATGATGCAATGATAAAGCAATCCTTTCCAAGAATTATAACGATGAACTTAAAATGATGATGCAATATGCATAAGTTTCAATTTGTAACAATGCATAGAATTCCTGTTATTCAAGCTTTTCTAAGCAAAGAGAGTTCTGAGTACTTAACAATTTCTTGAAAATCTTTAAAAATGATCAGTAAATGGAGATAATGGAGAGTTAGCAGACTATTGAGAAAGAGTGGAAAGACGACAGAGGAAGCACTCCTTTAGCTCCGTGATGTATTGAGCAAATGGGAAGCAAGTAAATAGAAGAATCCGCGACCGCTAGACTGCACAAAGTGATGAATGGCCAAATTTTGCTTCAACACATCGAGAGAAGAGTGGAAATTGCAACAACACTAAGTAACATCTAAGGTAAGTTTACGTGAGTAAGAAATTATTTAGACTAGCAGTGGCATCCTTGGAGAGGTCCAGCCATTGTGAGCCGTTAAAAGATTTTTTTCGAATTTTCATTAAGAATTTTTACTGTAATAATTCTAAGCATTTTCATGTGTTTATTTTTAAGATATTGCAAAATTTAATTTAATTTTTTGAGATTGTTCTGTTTACATCCAAGTAATTATCCCGGGCAACGCCGGGTACCTTTGCTAGTATATATATAAAGAAGGATGTTTGTGAGTTTATTTTTTATAAAAATCTACAGTATTTTTCCGATCTTGCTGAATTTTTGCATACTTGACCTTCAAAGCATGAGGAAGGTCACTGTCTACCTCAGATTTCGGAAAAATAATAATTATTGATAAAAATCGATATTCATGGTTATGGCAGGGCATATTAATTCGAAATAACTCATGACCAACAATGCAAGGTAAAGTTTGTGCAAATATAGTTATCAACAATGGTGTCAACACGCAATTCACAAACACTCTGAACGGGCCAACAATATATATCTCATGACCAACAATGCAAGCAAAGTTTGTGCAACAATAGATATCAACAATGGTGTCAATACGCAATTCACACTATGCTCGGGCCAGCAACAGATATCTCATAACCAACAATGCAAGGCAAAATTTTTGCAACAATGTTCCCGTTATGTTCTCATCAACATTGGTATCAATGCGCAATTCACCATTACCAATGAACACAAAATGATGATTGTAACGTACCTAAGAGGATATGGTAGGGTGAAAAATAAAGCGGCAAAGCTACGCAATTGAAAGTTTAAGTAAAATTTGTTTAATGGATAATTATAATTATTTACATAATAACATTTGTTAGAGCACACGTACTGGGCGCCAAATATAGACGCAACTAATTAACAAAAGTGCGTTATCAAAAGAAAAGTTATCTAGCAATTAATATAAAACAATTAATTACAAAATATTGGAATAGCATGAACTACAATCGAGTAAAGTTTTTACTACGATTCTTCTCTGAATAAGCTATCCTGTAGCTGATGTGAATTAAATATCCTTTGGGAACTGGTTAGCAACGGAGAACCCGTCGTGCAACCCTTTTGGTGGGAGGATTGCTGGAACCCGAATAAATGGGAAGTTGTCGGTGATAAGCTACGCAACTCGTGTA
Organism: Rhysida immarginata; assembly: GCA_023313115.1. Classification (NCBI taxonomy): domain Eukaryota; kingdom Metazoa; phylum Arthropoda; class Chilopoda; order Scolopendromorpha; family Scolopendridae; genus Rhysida; species Rhysida immarginata. The sequence continues at coordinate 3,183 of JAHWFO010087043.1, forward strand.
CCTGAGGGAACCAAACAAAAACAGGTAAGTATGAATACAGACAAAACAATATAAACAAACTATGTATATCGCCTGCAATTACGCGCTGTACTCCCAATGCTGATATTCGCTTACTGTAGCAGCTAACTGACCGAGCCTCGCAACGCGCTACGCTCTGCACACTGGTGGTAGGCGCGCTTACGTTACTACAACCCTGAGGGGGCAGATCGACTGGAAATGCCTTCAAAGCCGGCTCCAACTCCTTCTTCAATTTGCCTCCAGAATACGAAAGAAATACCGTCGAACTCTTCTGCTCGAGCAAACCCAGTTTATGCTCCACCCGCTCGTTTTGTTCGACTCTCGCAACGTCGCACCTCTCGACGCCATAGGCCGTCCTTCGTCGTTGCTTGCTTTATCCAACGCTTTTTCCTGAGCGCAATCTTCAGAGCTCGCGAGGCCTGACAAAGTGGAAAACTCCGTTCCACCTTTACTCGCCCACTTTGACAGGTTCGAATCGAAATTCCCGCGGTCAATGTCACGTGTCCTCAGCTGACCTTCCCCTTGTGTTCCCAGGGGAAAAGCACTTCACGTTTCCCGCGGAACACACGACAGCGCGGTTTACTCGTCGCCTCGTCATAATGAGAATTATCTAAAACCCTAACCTGCTGTCCGTGTGCCCGCTTTGAACTTCCCCTTGACTCTGGGTCCCTAGGAAGATAGCCTGGACACGACCGCTTTTCAATCCCTTCCATCTTTATTCCTCGCCAAACTCGTTCTCCTTGTCTCTCTCTCTCTCTCATTCTTTCCAAATCTCCCCTTTCTCTCGTCGCCCGTTTCTATTGGCTCCTTCCCCATCTTCTTTCTAACGACAGCAATGCGCCAATCTCCTGCCTTCTCTCTCTAGCTTCTCTAATCTCTTTATTAATAACACATGACGCTCCCTTCTCCTGACTTCTCCTCTTATTAATAAAGCCCGACGCTCCCTTCTCCTGACTTCTCCTATCTTTTATCGTCTGCTTATTCGTCCTATCTTTCGCCTGCCTATTTCCATCTTCACAAACTGGGATTTGGACACAATTAACATTGCCCTCCTCCAAATTTTGTGACACAATCCCTGGGGCCCGTTCACAAGAACTGGGGATTTGTGACCCTACCCCAGCTTATACCTGTCCCCTGACTCCTTTGTTTTTTGAAAAAATTGCCAATCAACCCCTGACATCTGTGCAAGTTACCTTCTGGCTCCCAGGTTGGGTCTAGATACCCCGCCCACTTAACCAGAAACTTTCTTCTGGGTTTTTTCCCTTTTACATCCAGGATGTCTTGCACCCTATAGACGTTCCTAAATTTCGGGTTAGAAATGGGACCTGGGGGTTCCCTTTTTCGCTTTTTCTCCCTTCTCCTTTCAAAATACCTTCTTAGGTAGGATACGTGAAATAACTGGTTCCTAACTCTCATTCTAGGTGGGATACGCAATTTCACTGTAACCTCCCTTATCGTTTTAGTTACTACAAATGGTCCTACAAATCTCGGGAAGAGTTTTCTTCCTACCCTCCCTCTCATTTACAGGATACGGTCCGCCCTAACCATCACTTTATCGCCTACATTGGGACACCACGTGCTGTGCCTTTTATCGAAATATTTTTTGTATTTTTTATTAGCCGCTCGAATACTATTTTTGGCCATACTCAACATTTTTTTTAATTTACCTTGCAGTTGCCCAAGCGTAACCCCTTTCGGGGCTTGGGTAGTGAGTCCCCCTGGCAATTCTAACTCCTGTCCTAAATCTAACATAAACGGGGTCATACCCATAGCTTCAGAAATCGAACTGTTGAGCGCTATCTCAGCGGCCGTCAGAAAAATGTCCCAATCGTCTTTCTCTTCGTTAACGTAATTTCTGATTATCTGAATTACCGACTGTTTGGACCTTTCCGACTGATCATCCATTTGAGGGTGGTACGCGCTGGACATACGACTATCTTAATAGCCTAGTTATCTCCTTCCACACTTCTGAGCTAAACCATACGTCCCGATACGATATAATAATCCTCGGAAACCTTTAAAGACTTCATTGACTAAAATGGATGCAGTTTCTTCTGCCGATATCGCTGTTTTACAGTGGAACAATCTTACCCTTTTAGTCAGCCTGTCTGTTACCGTAAGTAACGCATCAAACCCCCGTCTGGATACGGGTAACGGCATCACATAGTCAATGCAAATGACTTCCCAACGACCGTTGGGGACTTCCAGAGGCTTTAATTCCCCAAATGGGAGGTCTCTTAAAGCCTTATTTTCCTGACAGCTTTTACACTCCCTGACATAACGGCTGATATCCTGTTTCATTTTCGGCCAGAAATACCTCCTTTTTACTTTCGTATATGTTTTACGAAATCCTAAATGGCTGCTCAAAGGATTATCATGATTCATTTTTAATATCCTGTCTACCAAATTTTCTGGCACCACCACTCTCTTAGTTTCCGCCTCTTTATCTTTTTTCTTATACCATATCCCGTTTTCACAACTGAAACCCTTAACCAGTCCTTGCTTTGTGCGATCTATGAATGCATCTCGATCCGCTTCCTTTCTTATCTCTTATTAACCACTTTTCATTTTCAACTTTAAGTATTATCACATTATTCTCTTTAATCCCCTTATTCTTTTCTATTACTTCTTCCACTAACGACCTTGCCTGGTTCCAGTTATCTACTCCGCTTTCTTTCAGCTTTTGCATAATCCCTGAATCAAACATATAAGCGTACACTCCTAACTTATGGGACTCCGTCCAACCTTCCATATTATTGAAGATTTTCTTAACGTTTTCGTAAAAAACTTCGATGGACTTCCCATTCTCCTCTTTAAACCTTAGCTTTTGTAGCCCCTCCTTAAAAGCCTTCTGATCTTTGCCTTTCCCCATCTTTAATTAAGACTTGTTTGTCCAATAGCTTAATCACTACAATTTAATACAAAATAACTCACAGTTTTTCTCCGTTATAACTAGCCGCCCTACCCCTCGCACCAGATTGAGCTCGACTAACCAACTTCGACCCTACCAGTCCAAACGGAAAATATAACCTCTACCAGACACTCCAACCTATGAGGGGAAAAAAAAATTAATCAAAGGTCTCAACTAACTATTAGCCATTAGTAAAAAAAACAAAACAAAAACTTTCAACTTTGTGGAAGCGTTTTTATCTTTACTTTTTTTTTTTTTTAATACAACTAACTGCCACTTAAGCCGTTTCGCGCTCTGCTATCAAGCCGCCCTACCCCTCTGTAACGTTCCTAAGAGGATGTGGTAGGGTGAAAAATAATGCGGCAAAGCTACGCAATTGAAAGTTTAAATAAAGTTTGTTTAATGGATAATTATAATTATTTACATAATAACATTTGTTAGAGCACACCTACTGGGCGCCAAATATAGACGCAACTAATTAACAAAAGTGCGTTAACAAAAGAAAAGTTATCTAGCAATTAATATAAAACAATTAATTACAAAATATTGGAATTAAATATCCTGTAGCTGATGTGAATTAAATATCCTTTGTGAACTGGTTAGCAACGGAGAACCCATCGTGCAACCCTTTTGGTGGGAGGATTGCTGGAACCCGAATAAATGGGAAGTTGTCGGTGACAAGCGACGCAACTCGTGTACCTGAGGGAACCAAAAGAAAACAGGTAAGTATGAATACAGACAAAACAATATAAACAAACTATGTATATCGCCTGCAATTACGCGCTGTACTTCCAATGCTGAAATTCGCTTACTGTAGCAGCCAACTGACCGAGCCTCGCAACGCGCTACGCTCTGCACACCGGTGGTAGGTGCGCTTACGTTACTACAACCCTGAGGGGTCAGATCGACTGGAAGTGCCTTCCAAGCCGGCTCCAACTCCTTCTTCAATTTGCCTCCAGAATACGGAAGAAAAAACGTCGAATTCTTCTGCTCGAGCAAACCCAGTTTATGCTCCACCCGCTCGTTTTGTTCGACTCTCGCAACGTCGCACGTCTCCTTCGACGCCATAGGCCGTTCTTCGTCGTTGCTTGCTTTATCCAACGCTTTTTCCTGAGTGCAATCTTCAGAGCTCGCGAGGCCTCACAACGTGGAAAACTCCATTCCACCTTTACTCGCCCACTTTGACAAGCTCGAATCGAAATTCCCACGTGTCCTCAGCTGACCTTCCCCTTGTGGTTCCCGGGGGGAAAGCACTTCACGTTTCCCGCGGAACACACGACAGCGAGGTTTACTCGTCGCTTCGTCGTAATGAGAATTATCTAAAAGCCTAACCTGCTGTCCGTGTGCCCGCTTTGAAGTTCCCCTTGACTCCGGGTCCCTAGGAAGATAGTATGGACACGACCGCTTTTCAATCCCTTCCGTCTTCATTCCTCGCCAAACTCATTCTCCTTGTCTCTCTCTCTCCTTCTTTCCAAATCTCCCCTTTCTCTCGTCGCCCGTTTCTATTGGCTCCTTCCCCGTCTTCTTTCTAACGACAGCAACTGCGCCAATCTCCTGCCTTCTCTCTCTAGCTTCTCTAATCTCTTTATTAATAACACACGATGCTCCCTTCTCCTGACTTCTCCTATTATTAATAACGCCCGACGCTGCCTTCTCCTGACTTCTCCTATCTTTTATCGTCTGCTTATTCGTCCTATCTTTCGCCTGCCTATTACCATCATCACAAACTGGGATTTGGACACAATTAACATTGCCCTCCTCCAAATTTTGTGACAATGATGCAATGATAAAGCAATCCTTTCCAAGAATTATAACAATGAACATAAAATGATGATGCAATAAGGATAAGTTTCAATTTGTCACAATGCATAGAATTCCTATTCTTCAGGTTTTTTCTTAGAAAAGGGAGTTCTACATACTTAACAATTTCTTGAAAATCTTTAAAATCGAGCAGTAACTGGAGATAATGAAGAATTAGCAGACTATTGAGAAAGAGTGAAAAGAGGACAGAGGAAGCACTCCTTTAGGTTCGTGCTGTATTGAGCAAATGGTAAGCAGGTAAATACAGGAATCAGCAACTGCTAGACTACACAAAGAGATGAATGGCCAAGTTTTGCTTCAACACATTGAGAAAAGACGGAAGGGAATTACAACACCATCAAGCGTACATCTGAAGTAAGATTAAGTGAGTAAGAAATTATTGGAGTGTTCCATCCTTTAAATTTTTTTTTCGAATTAAATTTAAGAATTTTTACTGTAATAATTCTAAACATTTTCCTGTGTTTATTTTTAAGATATTGCAAAATTTAATTTAATTTTTTTGAGATTGTTCTGTTTACCTACATGTGTAATTATCTTGTGCAACGCTAGGTACCTTTGCTAGTCTTTTTATATATGTTACAATCAAAACCCGTATTTAATTAGAACGCGTTTTTACTAGAATTTACTGCCATCCAGAAATAACTACATGGCCATCCAAAAATACCTAGTTATAACTAGAATTTCCTGCTGTACATGTTTGGATTTTAGATAAAACTAGTTTTAACTTTAAACGTTAGTTAAAACTAATTTTAGCTAGATAAACATGCTTGGAGGAAATGATTCAATTAAAAGCAATAAATTGTCGATTGGGATTAAAAGCATTTGTGTTTTTTAATGCAATATTTATTGACAATATTGGTCACACACCTGTGTTATTAATATTAATTAAAGAAATACAGAAATAATCGTACACTATAGGGACATTATCAAAGAAAAACACAGAGCCAAGTCAGCAACAGAAGTGTAATAAAATTAAATCATACACTACAGGAACAGTTTCAAGGAATATCACATACCCATGTTGGCAATGTTAATTAAAGTATTACAAAAATAATCATTCTATAAAGAACATAAAATTAAGATAAGAAGGAAGTATACATTATTTGTTATTGCTAGGCAAACTATCGTAGCATTTCGAGTTACACAGGTTGCCTTTTTTCTTTCAAAGGCACCTCTTCGACTTGTCTTCTTACACACACAGCGAACGAATCCTTGGCCTGTTCCTAAGGCTGCTATCTTGGCAGCAGTTCTTAAAGATAAATTTGTCTCTGGCACTTCTTCTTGTAGCAAGAATTTATCTTTGGACACGTCAAATTCTGATCTGAACAAGCACATTTAAATTTTCAAATAGGTTCATTCTTATTTGAAATAATTTGTTAATTAATAATTATTGTAAATTTTGCCAAAAAAAAGGTTAAGTTTATTTTTAATGAATCAACTGCATAGTTAGCAACATTAAATAGTGGCGCAATTGAACAATACATACCTGCAATACAATTTATCGAGTATCCCATATTTCGATCCAATTTTGTGCAAACCCTGTTCATCCTTTTGAAGAACCACTCCAATAACATTACGGAGATCTGCTTTTGCTCTGTCAACATCAGGAATTGGTATAATTATATTATCACCGATTTCTACAGGAGCATGTATTGAATCCGAAGCCAATTTCATTCTCTGGGCCTTTTTTGCCAAATTTAGATGAGCTTTTTCTCTGGCTGCTGTCATTTGGGGCTGTCGATGCGCATTAGCTACAGCATCTGTATCTTCGTCACTAGCTGGTGTTATTTGAGGCTCTGCACTCGTACGAGCTACAGCTTCTGGGTCTTCTTGACTGGTTGCTGTTGTAATAACAGACTGACTATTACTACTAGCTACAGCGGTTATCTCCTCTAAGAAATTTAATATTTCCGCCTTCTTTTTTTCATCTATCACATTAATTTTATTTCAAGCCTGTTTGAGATCATCTTCTTCTCGTATCTCCTTAATAAAATCTACAGGCAAACTTGAATCATAAGCCCTACTCGCGGCTCAGTACCAAACATGGCTTTATATGGTGACTGCTTAATACCAGAATGAAGCGCCCGATTTTTCATAAATTGTACAAAGCAAAGACCGTTTGACCAGTTTGTAGTATTGTTGTCCTGCATCCACGAAGCCAACGTTGTTTCAATATCTTGATTGGCCCGTTCAACAGATCCTTGGCTTTGACTGTGCCTTGGTTTTCCGTGAACTAGTTTATACTCGGGCCAAAATGAAGCTAGCTCATCTATGACAGAGTTAACAAATTCACTGCCGTTATCAGAGTTTAAGATGCAAGGCGCACCGAATGTCAAAAATATATCTTTCAATTGATGTGCCACTTCCACAGCTCTTTTGAGGGTCAAGTATGCAAAATTTCATCAAGATCGGATTAAAACTGTAGGTTTGTATAAAAAACAAACCCACAAACAAACGTCCTTCTTTATATATATCTATAGATAGACTAGCACAGGACCCGGCGTTGCCCGCGATAATTGCGCTTGTAGGTAAACAGAACAACCACAAGAAGCTAAATTAAACCTCCAAATTGGTTAAATAATAACTCAATCACTACAATATACAGCAAAGGGACTATCCGTTCTAAGAAAAGACAAGAATTTACCTTTTCACTGAAAAAATCCATGCTAGGTGATATACCAGGACTTGATTTATCGAAAAAAATTTTTTAAAGGTCCACAATGGATGGACCTCTCCAATGATGCCTTCTAATGCAAATAATTTTTTACTCAGATGTACACTTGATGTTGTTGCAATTTCCTTTCTTTTTTCGATATCTTGTAGCAAAAATTGGCCATTGATCACTTTGTGTAGTCTAGCGGTCGCCAATTCTTTTATTTACTTGCTTACCATTTGCTCCATACAGCGCGGACCTAAAGGAGTACTTCTTCTATCAGCTTTCAGTCTTTCTCAATAATCCGCTAACTCATTATCTCCAGTTATAGTTCATTTTTTAAGATTTTCAAGTACTACGAATTCTCTATTCTAAGAAAAGCCTGAATAAAAGGAATTGTATGCATTGAATTCTATATTGCACAAACTTTGCCTTGCATTGTTGGTCATGAGATATATATTGTTGGTCCGTGCAGAGTGTTTGTGAATTGCGTGTTGATACCATTGTTGATACTTATTGTTGCAAAGACATTGTCTTGCATTGTTGGTCATGAGATATTTCTCACTAATATGCCCTGCCATAACCATGAATATCGACTTTTTATCAATAATTAATTTTTTATCGAAATCTGAGGTTGACAGTAACCTTCCTCATGCATTGAAGGTCATGTATGCGAAATTTTATCAAGATCAGAATAAAACTGTAGATTTGTATAAAAAACAAACCCACAAACCCACAAACCCACAAACAAACATCCTTCTTTATATATATAGATTACTAGAAGAGGTACCCGGCGTTGCCCGGGATAATTACACTTGCACAAACTTTTCCTTTCATTGTTAGTCATGAGATATTGATTGTTGGTCCATGCAGAGCGTTTGTGAATTGCGTGTTGATACCATTGTTGATACCTATTGTTGTACAAACTTTGCTTTGCATTGTTGGTCATGAGATATTTCTCATTAATATGCCTTGCCATAACCATGAATATCGATTTTTTATCGATATTTATTATTTTTCCGAAATCTGAGGTAGACAGTGACCTTCCTCATGCTTTGAAGGTCATGTATGCGAAATTTTATCAAGATCGGAATAAAACTGTAGATTTGTATAAAAAACATACACACAGACCCACAGAC
>JAHWFO010087045.1:0-15534 GCA_023313115.1 Rhysida immarginata
TGCAGATATTTCAGCATTCATATTAGCAATTTTATCGTGGATTTCAGTTATGTTCCCTTTTAGTGACTCGACTTTTCCTTGTAAAATATCATACTTAGTGCACATTTCTTGGCGCAAAACCTCTAGCTTATCCTTAATTATAGCATCAAAAGCTTCGAATCTGTAATCTTTACAGGCATCTTTATATATCTCGCCATATGTATATTTACCGTCACTTGTTTTTTGGCTTGCAATGCCACTTAACGCTTTGCCTGAGTCTGGCATTATGATAAATTTTAAAATAATAGTCAGTAAAGAATAGTCAGACTGCTAGCCCTGAAAAGGGCTTTTCCAGAATAAGATCTGTAGAAAAAACAGCCTTAAAGAATAGGATATAAAAAAACCGCTGACCTTAAGAGAGTGTGCCTTCAATTACATTCCTTCTCCAATCTATACCATCTATGACTAGCTCGAACCCGTGATGTGTGCCCTCCGGTGTTGGGGGGGAGGGGAGGGGTTTTGTTTGGCTTTTATAGGGCTAAGCTGAGGTAGTTTGTATTGATTGTTCTCTTTTGATTTTCGCGTTTTGTTTTTGTAATATTTTTTTGTATAATTTTTTGATTGGTTATTATATATTATAAATACTCGGCTTCTCTTGTTGTTCTTTACTCACTGATGATGGAAACTTCGTTTCCGAAATGTACATCTGAGTCATTAAAATTTATTATGTGGAATAGTGTTTTCGGAGTTATTTTTCTTTCTATAGTTGTGTCCACAGTTTTTGGCTTGATTCCATTGTATCTAAGAGTGATAACTAATTGTAAATAAATAGAAATAAACTTCTGGGGCTCTGGTTACTTACAGTGTGAAGAAACAGGAGCCAAGTTCCACTTGACTACATTTTAATCAACTTTTTGTGGTCAAGTGAATTTTGTATTTCCTGTTTCTTCAAATTAATTCTAAACTTTTACAACATATAACTTTAAAAACTTGAGTGATCTCTACCACACAGATCATCTCTGAAGTGGGAGTTTTCAAAATTGATTTTAGTTTTTCTCAAATTAAATTTTGATCTATACAATCTCTTCCTTGTCGATTTTAATGGATAAATATCAGATCTTTTCTTCTTTTGTACACTGGATGTTGGACAGCTGGGTTTCTGTGGCATTAATGGTGCTGAGGCAGGCACTGACTCTTCATGCTGCTCTAGGGAATAAAAATTTAGTATTATTCAGTTATATTTTATCTGGAGTGATAATATGAATTATTTCTTTACTATTTATAGATAGACAACTCTAAAAATAATAAAAGAATGCAATATGGAATAACATTTACCTTGAAAGTTAGTATTACACATGGTTTCTGAGTTCTTGTGCTAAATGCAGCTCTTCGAAATTATCATTACAAGGACCTGTGAATTTTATATAAATATTAATTTGATTTGTAAAAAATATTTAAAATTGCTTTTTATCTAGGAAAAATATAATAAAGGAAATGTTAATTCATTTGAGTTTAATCATCGCTTAATAATAATCACTTTGCTTTTATTCAAATTCATGTTTTATAGTTTTAACAGGTATTCATCCCGAAATAAAGCGATTGACTGTTTGGGGAACATTTTATTTACCTCCGCACTCCTTTCAATAGGATTTTAATCCCAGAAGTGTTGATTTTTTCCCCGTGGTATTTTATTTTATCAATAGGTAATGTGCGCGGGTAAGTGAAATAAACATATCCAGAGTTCAAGTTAACAAATGAAAGGACTTTATGTTCCTCATTCTTCCCTAATTTCCTTCACCAAAAACTTTATCGTTTCTAAAAATTAAATTCGTGTTATATTTATAAGGAAAGTTCGAAATTGAGATAAAACTTCTTAAAAGGCGGTTAATTTCTCCTATCTGATCAAAATCGCAAGCAGACTAAAAAGTATGTTTTGGAAGCATCATTATTTTTTGAAAATAGGTGAAGCGCGCATTCCCTTAACTGTTTATGGCAACAAATTCAAACTTATCATGTAAACATTTATTCGCCATGCAACTTTATAATGACAGTAAAGTTTCTTAAATATTAAGCACGAAACAAACTAAACAGATTTTGAAGTTCTAATTTTGCGTAAATTAAACTCTGCAAATTTAACATAAAAACGAATATAAATTTTAAAAGCATTATTTACCTTGTTTTGACAAGTTGCATTTTGGACGAAGCCTCACGCATGTTACTCCAATTCTTAATTTTCTTTCTAACATTTCATTAAAAGAATAATTTCAGTTAAAATTTATACTATTCGAATGCAGTTTTCTGTAATGATGTGAACAATTATTGCCGAACTTCTATCTTTGATTCCTGAAGGCTTATGAATCCCGTGACATGTAGGAAAGACTCGATTCTCTTTTCCGTTATTTCTCCTTAAGTGATTCGAACATGCCTATTTTAGCGCTTCATTTTCGCATCGAATAACTCTCGGACCGTTAGCTCGAGGGCGTGCCAAACCGGAAAGACGAAATTTGGACTCGAGTTTCGCTTCCTCCCTTCCTTCCATGATAGTGGGGGCGTTGATGCAAGGTTATTAGAATAATAAGGTTGCGCGCTCAGGAAGGTTCCGTACGATTGGTCGAATTCAAGCAAAGCGGATGACATTAGCCAGAGGCAAACGGCGCGGAAGGGAATGAAGCGATTCAACAGAAAACGATACGATCACGACGGTATATTGTAAACAAAAAGTATGAATTCAATTTTACATAATAATGGTCGGAAATTAGTTGAATATTAAATAATGGCATGAAATGTAATTTCTGAATATTAAAATAAAACGATGAAATTATTGGAATTTTGATTTTACAGTAAATAAAGTTATATCAGGAACATATGAGGAGTCTCATCTGAATAAGTCTATATGAATAAGTCTGAATCGACAGATTAAATGAAAAATGATCGAGTAAACTTTCATCGACAAGAGAATTCTCGATAGTCAAATTTAAAAGAAACTATAAAAATTAGATGCGTAATAAAATGAATTCATTGTTTAGGGTTATAGCAAAAGAGTCCTTGGGAAAAGAGAACGAAATGCTTCCACCTCTCTTTCATTCTGGCAACACGCTATTGCACAATTGCAAACCATTTGAACAATAAAATTTCAAGTTTAATTACTTTATATTCACTTCATCACGATATAGGCAGTAGGAGCAACAATTTTATTCCGAAATAGCTTTCATGAGTTCCACGAAAATACCTAATAATGCCTCAATCAAACCGAAATTGGCGCTGATTCGTTTGCTAATCGCGCCACTTCGCCTCTGGATGACGTCACAGCACGCCGAGAACTTTTTGAGATTGTGCGAGAAGTTGCGAGATCTGTTCTGAGCGCGCAACCTTATTATTCTAATAACCTTGGCGCTGATGACCAGTTATATTTCTAGAGTGCCTAAGGCCATGGTTATTAGAAGTTAGTGGTTGGCAATGATTTGAACTATTAAAACTACTGGATCATTCGCGCTGTGGCTGGATGACGCGATAGGCGAGTAACTTTTAATCGATAAGTACTAGACTGAGATAAGCGATCAACTGTAGGGAGTAGTAGAGAGTGGAGCGTGTTACTCAACGTAAGGATACGGGCGCTTGTTACCCAGTATTTCGGTTTTTATTGTACATTTTGTAAACATTCAAAGAAATTTTTTTACAGGAAACCTGTTGCACAAGGTAATGTCAAGATATTTCTTTCATCTGTATTATTTTTTTAATAAAAAGGTGCTAAGATCATGGTAGGTTGACGTCGTAAAATGTAACAGCACGTGTTTTATTTTTCATCTATAAATCAGACATTTAAGAAATAAAAATGTCACTTGGCCATATTTTCCTTCAGCTAGAATTAGTAACGGATATTTTGTAAATATTTTAATAAATTTTAAAATGGCATTTAATAAATTTGGTATATCTTTGAAATTAGATGCATTCAAGCGTATGTTCATGAAGTGAAAATTTTTTTTTCGAGCATCAGTGATTATTGGTCCAGAAGATAGATATAGAGAATGATCCCGTTAATGATTGTGGTTATACCGGTGCACTGTATCATGTATTGTGTTATTGCAACATTGTAGGAATTTTAATGACAGCCGACGCGTTTCAGTAATAACACTTATCACGGGCACAAATAACTACAGAGGAAAAAAAAACAACAACAATAATACTACAGAATATATAGCTAACAAAAGAGGTATATACACCAATCAGTGCTTAAATACCTAAAATCCGATTGGTTGACATGCCCCTTCTTTAGCTATATATACAGTATATGGTAGTCTTGTTCTTTTTACCTCTGTAGTTATTTTGTGGCCGTGATGATGGCGATATTATCGAAACGCGTCGGCTGTTACTAAATTTCCTACCACATTGCAATATTTGGATTTTGTTTTAATTAGTTAGTACCTTGCAATATTCACCATTATGCAGATATGTAATAATGTTAATGCTGTAACAAGATACACTGTTTTTGATACCAATGATTATTTACTTTTCATTATTTTTACCTCTATTCTACATCCTCTATTTTTCATTATACATTACACTTTTACTTAATTTCACATGTTTATTAGTTTGGGTCAAATACTGCAATCAAATATTCACCCACTTCCCGTTGTTCAAACGACTCCAAATTTGGCACTCTGATTCATTTCCGGTGACACTAGAATTCAGCATAAAAATATTCAAATTAGAATTCTTAAACAGGATTAAAAGTGATTTTTGTTTAATTAAAATCCCAGGCAATGGTCACTTCCTTCACTACGTAGTTATCAATAGGAGTAGTATTTTCTATTTTAGCTGGAATTATTCATTGATTCCCGTTAGGTTTAGGTGTCACAATAAATAAAAAAATATTAAAAAACCAATTCTTATTAATTTATTACCTTACATAAGCTTACAAGTAAAGCTTCTTAATCTACAATAACTGCTGAAAATGACTACCACCAGCTAGGATGCGTGTATCCAATCTACTCCTCATTGCCTGTCGAACTCTTTCATGTTCAGATCTCCACGGCTTTCTTGGTTTTGTGGGTATTTACAAATCATGTTTTTTTTTTTAAAAAAAAAATAAAGACTAAAAAGAATGAAATAAAAAATTATTAAAATTTTTTTTAAGAATTTTAAGCACACGTTTAAAACGTGCATGAAAAGAGTCCAAAATAATTTTTGGTGTCGCATTTAAATCGGCATTCATAAAATTAAAAAAAAAGTAAAGTTTATTCTATTGTGTAATATTTTCAATTTAAAATCTATATATAAATACGGGAACGTATTTTTTGTATTACATTTTTACCTGTGTTAACGTGGACGAATACGCATGAAACTTAATGGTTGGAAAGTTCCTGTGCCGTAGACATGCGCAGTATATTTTGTTTATGTATTTGTTCACGTTAACACAGGTAAAAGCGTTTCAAAAAAGGTAGCATTAAGGAACAGGTTGTGCGTTATATTTCTCAACGCGTGTAGCATTGCCTTTTTATTTTTTTTTAAAATAGTAAATATCAAATTAACTCAAATCATTGTTGATGTTCATTTGAAAGCATTAGAAAACCGTATAACAAATATGTGCAGGAACTTGATGAAAATACTGTGCAGCTTTTGAAAGTCAAATGTGCAATATAATACCTATAATGTACCTATTCCATAGAAACAACTGCTTAAAAATTGTTATTAACCAACTATTCAAAATATTTCTATAATTAGTAGGTAAGCATTTTATGTATTTTTAACCGTTTTCTAAGCTATTTTAAGGTATTTTCATGCACTTTGAAAGTAATATTTTTAGTTAAAAATAAAATAAATACCAATTTTGAAGTTTTTGATTTTTATTTATTTTTTAAAAATTTTGTATTACGAAAAATTCTAATGAAAAGCAATTTATTGGAAGCATCATACGGGGTGGGCCGTAAGTCGCGCAACAAAGCATTTAAAAAAATTCTGATAATAATAAACGTTATTTTATTAAAACCAAGCTCAACTAATGAACTAAGAAACACGTTGCTGGTACAATCACAAATGCTCAAAATGCTCGCCATTTGCTGATTTTACATTGTTTCACATCACACTTCACGTAATTCTTTGGTGCGCGATTTACGGCCCACCCTATATATTACTTTATGTTTATGCAAAATTTTAACACTCTTTCTGTAGTAACAAAAGAGTTATCGATTATTGGTCTGAAACAGACCTTAATTTTCCACAGTGAGTAGATAAAGTCCTTGTTTAGGTGAATATTAATGAGGTGGGCGTGGCCGATTAATCTTAATATTCACCTAGATTTCCACCAATCAGCGTGCAGGATTCACCCCACGTGACCCCCTACCTCCCCCCTACCCCTGCCTGACGTCACAGACGTTCAACCAATCCGTGTGTTGATTGCGTCTCACGTGACCCACCACCTCCCTCCCTGGTTTTGGGTGTTGGCCCTTTAATTTGGGCGTTGGCCTTTTAATTTGGGCGTTGGTCTTTTAATTTGGGCGTTGGCCTTTTATTTGGGCGTTGGTCTTTTATTTGGGTGGGGCCTGGAATAAAATTAATTTTATCATCCTCTGATATACCTCTGATGCTCTCAGCAAAATCCACTTAGGTGATTCTGTCTTACAAGTGAACACCAGTCGATTCGCTTATATTCTACCTAAATCAGCAAGCGGCTTCCGTACTGGCCCCTCAGAGGATTACCTTATTACTAATGCACTATGGATTACCTAATTACTAATTCACTATTGTTTCTAGGGTAACCAAATTTTTCCAAACTCTTTTACAATGTCTTCTACGACTGCTGTTTCAATGTGTATTGTATTGTTTTTAATTTTCAGCTAATGGATACATTGTTTCAATTGATGGGTGTGCAGCTAAGGTGGGGCTAATACTGTCTAAAAGGTTGGGCCTGTACAATCATATACCTGTTTATAAATAAATAAATAAATGAATACAGATGTGTTCTTTACATAACTTAATTTAAATTTTTGTCATGGATGAGGCATTTTCTAACCCCGCTAATGCGGCAGGCTTTGGTGGCGTGAGAGGTTTAGCCAAACAAACAAATCATTCTGAAAAAGAGACAGGTGAATGGTTAAGGGGCGTGAGAGCTTATACGCTGCATAAAGCGGTGCGTCATCATTACCCCCGTAATCGAATGCGTGTATATGCGCCATTTGAACAATTTCAAGTGGACTTGGTTGATCTAACCAGTCTGTCAAAACAGAACGATGGTTATAAATTTCTACTTACCTGCATCGACGTTTTCTCGCACTATGCGTGGGTCATTCCTCTAAAAACGAAGAGGGGACTCGAGCTTCAGAAAGCCTTTCAAAAAATTTTCACACTCAGCAGTGTTCCTGTAAAAGTGAACAGCGATAAAGGGAAGGAGTTTTTAAACAAACACGTTCAAGATTATTTTAAAGCACTCGACATCGATTTCTTCACCACAGAATCAGATTTGAAAGCCGTTACGATCGAACGATTCAACCGTACGTTAAAAACGAGGATGTTTAAGTTTTTTACATTTACCAACAAACACAGATACATCGACGTCTTACCGGATCTCGTGTTAAGCTACAACCAACGCAATCACAGAGCCCTGGGTATGGCACCAGCTGATGTCAATGAACGAAATGCCCCAGCTCTATGGCTGAAACAACAGAGTTATTATACAGCAGCACCACAAACAAAGCCAAGGTTGCAAGTCGGTGATTACGTACGTATTTCGAAAGTGAAAAACATATTTGATAAAGGTTATCTTCCAAACTGGACAGAGGAGGTGTTTGAGGTTTCAAAAATCATTTATAGAAAACCTGTTGTGTATAAAATTAAAGATTACGATGGTAGCGAAGTCTCAGGTGTATTCTATGACCAGGAGTTACAAAAGGTGAAAAAAGTTTTTAACATTGAACAGATTATACGCCGACGTACGAGGCGTGGTGTTCGCGAAGCTTTTGTGAAATGGCAAGGTTACCCAGTCAGTATGAACAGCTGGGTGCGAGAGAGTGATCTTTTAAATGCTTGACAAGAGGCAATTGACAGCAGTTGGGGCCGAGTACAGCCATCATGTATGAAGACACGGATTTTTATGTTACGCTACCATCAAATACACCTACGGGTGATCAAATTCATTCCAATACAACAGCTCATTTTATCACAAGACTGCCGAGGACGCTGCGTTTCCAAGGACGATGGGAGGTTGGTTTATCGGAAACACATTTCCCTGCCCTCTTCAAGAACATTACGACTGTAAACAACACTTTCGAAATAGGTTTCAAGGCTGATCACATAGATGAACAAATCGATTTCAGCATTGTTTCACCAGTAAGAACTCCGACATTCCAGACTTTCATAATTGAAGTTGAATTGGTGTTACAAGCCTATTTAAAAGATGCTCTCATTCACCATAACCCTTCTTTAGACCTCAATGTCGTCATGAGTTTGCCGCTGAATGTCGGGATTCGCTTTAACACGCCCGAATTCTGTAAGTTGTTCAATGTTTCGCCAAACATTTTCTACGAGGAGCGTTTCTCTCTAACTCCGGATTACAACCGGCCATTTAAGTGGGTATCCGATTTTTCTGTTACGTTTAGGTATCCCAAGTAGGCACCTCTTTATCAAAAAATTTTTGAATTTAAGAGTACCAAACTGCAAAATAGGGAAGCCGCAATTGATTTTCTAAAAGATAGTTTTAGAAAGGCGGGCGTCGAGACAAAGATTGTTAATGATCTCGTATTGTTTACGGGGTCCTCAACACAGTTCATCGAATTCCCAGCCGCTGTCAACAATGGATTTATACCGGCTAGGTTTCTGAACAAGAAATTGAAAACACCTATTACTATGCCCTTAAACGACACAGATGACGGTTTTATCAGCTGTGTTATTTTTGATCCGCCTGACACTCCAGAACGGTGCATCTTAAAAATTCCCGAGGGGTATTATGATAGTCGTAACGATGTTGTCGAGGCGCTCGTTAAGTTGATTCCATTGAAAGAACAGGCTTTTTACAAAATCAATCTCACACCTAACAAATGTTTTCATTTCAAATGCACAGAAGGTCGCTATATTAGTTTTAGCGAGGGTTTATGTTACACATTGGGTTTACAGGCTGAACACGCCGACCTAGAACTCGTTATCGGTAAGGGTTCAATCCCGATAGATCTTACGCGTGGCATACATGGTTTTTATCTGTATACAGACATCATACAACCGCAGGTCGTGGGTAACACATTCGCTCCGCTCCTACGAATCATACCCGTTTTACATGCCAGACGAGAAGTGATTTATCAGACTTTTCATTCACCCGACTACTTTCCCTTAAGTAAAAACGTCATTGACGCGATTGAAATCGCGGTTCATTCCGACCACGGTGATTTACTAGCGTTTTTAACAGGTAAAACCATAGTGAAATTACATTTTCGTAAGAAACAACTGTAGTGCGAGGTTGATTTCTTTTTTCTCTCCTACTCGATTACTTCAAGATGCATATCCCCTATCAGCCGAGCCAGGAAGGGAATGGTTTACCTGTGTTTAGAGGGTCGGTTTTCCAGAGAGGCAATGGGATTGGTTCAGTGTTTTCAAATCTGTTTCGCTTGGCAACACCTTTGCTCAAATCCGTGGGCAAGATTCTCGGTCGGCATGCCCTAAAGGGCGGTGTTTCCGTTTTTAACGATGTGATACATGGTCAAAATTTTAAACAGTCGCTGTCATCACGTATGAAAGAAGCTGGAGGTAATGCCCTGCAGGAAATGGGTGCTAGAGTTCAGAGAGGTAGAGGTCGTGTTAAAAGACGAAATTCGGCATTTCCTACTCATTCACATGTAAAACGACCCAGAGGCAACAGCGTGGAGAGCTTTCTAAAGAGTGAATACAGACAAAGAAGTCGAGTACGGCGTTCAAAAAAACTGAAAAACGGACAGAAGAAACAGAAGAAGAAGAGGAAGAAACAGAAGAAGTCGACAAAAACACAGACAAAACTACGTTCTAAGCCGATTTTAAACATACGTCCTTTATCATCGGTTTTCGCCTAATACATACGTAATCATGGCATCCATGATACACCAGATGAGCACTGAATGTCTCAACAGCGATCTCGACATTTTTTCTATACCTCACACGAGCGGCCAACAGGAAAAGCGGCACGTCACGGGGTACCAGCCAACAGCCATCATCAGCCAAGACGGGCCTATTGAATTCTACGTACCTGGTTTGGCAGATTTTTACACGGATCTCGATCAATCTACATTAAACTTAGAAGTCGTTATCAACAAAGGGGACGGACCGTTACCAGCTGCTGATAAAACAGGGCCTGTGAACCTTTTCTTACATTCGCTATTCTCACAAGTCGATTGCTATCTAGGTGATACATTAGTTAGTCATAGTAATAACTTATATCCGTACAGAGCTTATTTTGAAACTCTTTTGAACTATGGACAGACTTCTAAACAAAGTCAACTCACAACAGCCGGGTATTGTAAAGACACGAGCGGTAAAATGGACAATGCTGACGATGCAAACAATGGGTTTAAGTTACGTAAAAGACTCGCACGAAACGGCGTTTACTACATGGAAGGCCCGCTCCATTTAGACATCTTTCGGCAAGGTATATTGCTACTAAACTCTACGGATTTTCGTCTGAGGCTTTACAGAAGTAAACCCTCCTTTGCTCTGATGTCTGACGTAGCTAACCCAAATTATCAGATTACAATCCGAAAAGCAACGCTGAATGTCGAGAGAGTTAAAGTTAACACAGCCACGTTATTAGCACATGCAAAGACTCTGCAAACCACTAACGCGTTTTACCCTATCGGACGGGTTGAAATGAGGTCCGTGAGTATTGCTACGGGTACTAGAAATCACGTCATACAGAACTTAATTACGGGTCAGATTCCCTCGCGGTTGATTTTTGCATTTACATCGAGTGAAGCCCAGAATGGTTCTTTTACTTCGAATCCATTCAACTTTCAACATTTCAATCTATCTTTCTTCTCCCTCTCATTGGATACTCATGCAATACCTCTAAACCCTCTGACGCCGAATTTTTCCTCTGGGTCATACTTGAGAGAGTTTGTTCATTCCATGAAAGCACTGGGGATTTGGAAAGAAGACAGAGATGTTGACATCAGTCAGTTCGATTACGGTTCTGGTTACACATTTCTGGCCTTTGATCTTTCGGGGGACAGGAATTATTATACAGATAGATATAACCTTATACGTAATGGTACGTTAAATGTTGAAGTTCAGTTTTCCGAACCTTTAGCAAATTCGGTGAATCTGATTGCTTATTGTCAATATCAGAATCTCTTGGAAATCAATAAAGACAGAACCGTGAGCTTCGATTTCACAAATTAAGATCGATGGATACGCAAGAGCTATGGAGGGCTCTCGAGAGAGACCCATTCACATGTACTATAGCAAGAGGTGTTTTCTCGGCGGACTTGATGCTTCAACTCAAACCTCTGCATCCAGCTTTACTCATTGCTAATACGGATGATTCCAGCAAGTCAGGCTCGCACTGGGTGGCTTTTTTTATACCGTCCTGCAAACAAGCATACATCTTTGATTCTTTCGGAATGTTTCCTCAACCGCAATTCCACCTGTTCATGCTTATGCACGCAGAAAAATGGATCTACAACACGAGAATAGTGCAACATCAGACGTCTGACACATGCGGTCATCACTGTCTACATTACCTGAAATTAGCAGCCAGAGGTTATTCTATGGCAGACATCTTGAACAACACTTATACAAATGAACTGCTTTTGAATGACTTACTCGTGAAATGCGAAGTCATCCAAGACGAATATACTAGCAACTCTGAATTTAATATCTGCCAAAAGGCCAAATGGAACCAATGTTGCAAGCCTTTAAATGACTCTGTTTAATTATTCTAATTATTATTATTCTTATTATCTGTTTTATTCAATTTCTGTATATTCATTTGTTCAAATAAACTTTTTTTGTATTCAGCTTGAATTTGTGTTTGTTTGTGGTTACTTTTAATAAATAAATAAATAAATAATAAAATAAATAAATAAATAAATAAATTACACAATAAACGGTTTTCACGCATTGAATTACATTTTTATTCAATTTTTATTTTTTTTTTTTTACAGACGTTAAAATAAATTTTATCATTTGCAATACAACCTAATATTTTACGTTAAATTGTTATTTATCATAATGTAACCAGGGGAGTTTTGGCGTGTCAGATGCATGCGTCGGGCGGTACACGGGATTCACGATTAATTCTTCGGGAATGTCTACATGATGTATCACGTCGGTAAACAGGGTTCTCCCAGGTAGAGGTTTCTTCAGGTGGGGGATGGGTGATAATACGTCTTGTATTAAACTATTAATGTTCGATCCTCGTATTGATTTACCTCCGATGGACACAGTTCCTTTTTTATTCCATGTGATAACATCAGGTCTCTTTCGTAGTGTGTCTATGAAACGTGTACGCGGGGAAGGCTGCTCAACAGACAAACTCACTATGTTACCCGGCCGGCTGTCCTCGTCGTAGGCCTCCTCGAATCCGCTAGCCATGGCAATATCACGGTCGGCGAGGGTTTTTTCTTTTAAGTCTGCAGACGTGCGAAAATCGGGTGAATAGACGAGTTGTTGCGGATACAGATATGTAGGTGTTTCTTGAAGGGATTGCGGTGACGGCGTTTGTGGTATTAAAGACGGGTTTGAAGGTGGTTGAGGGTCGGTTTGGGTTGAAAGGCTTGTTCGTTTCGAATGAGCTTCACAACGTCTTGCTCTTAGATATTTTTGAAGTGTATTTAAATAAAGATCCATTTTCTGATGCACATTCAAATTTGATGCTTTTAAAATCTCATTGATTTGAGAATCCAACTGTTTATTACGTTTTTTTTCAACATCATTAACCACACTAGGTTCAGCCTTAGGTTGACCATGTTCAACGGGGCGCGATGACACAGGGACGCTCTGGTTCGTAGCGTGAAGGAACCTTTGATATTCGTGAGCCGGTAGTAAAACGTACTTTTGCATGTTCTTAACTAATTAATTTATTCAAAATAGGTGCAGCTACGCTTCCTAACAAAAGAGGTAGCAAGAATCCGTTCCCACGTTGGTTCAGATAAGTTTTCTTGGCCCTTAATGAAATTTTTTTATGGGCTAAACCTTTTATTTTCCGCAAATGTTGTTTAATACGTGGTGTCCAGTGGACTCTACGATGTAGAATGTTATGACAGATCTCGCACAACGCTTTAACTTGATTAAGAGTGGCATGTTGCATTAATACTTTCCTATGCTGAGGAGACGAGTGTTTCAAAGCTCCTAGAAAATGACGATGTTTCACAACCAGAGGAATCATCATTGTATCAACACCCTATTCAGCCGATTTTAAAATGACGTTCGGCGGTTTTAAACCCGCGCTTTATCCGCATAAACCAAGATAGGTTTTTCGGGCGGAAAAATCTTACTACGCAATCTCAGAACATCAGGACAACTCTGAGTTAAATCAAGCAGTAAATAACTATGGGGTTCCCGAGTGGCATCTTTAAAGGCTTCGATGAGTAAGCGTCCGTAACCTGTTTGCGAGGCCAAGGTGCGAATCTGGCCTACGTCTCTGGGTGACTTTAGTAGAAAGATGAACTGGGTATTTAAACTTATTGTACGGATGATTTTCGAATGTGCAAAGAGGTTCTGAGTGATTAACAACACAGAGAAGTTGAGATGATGACTGTAGCGCGTGTAGATTTTCTCAACAAGGTCGTTGTTTTTCACCTCATTTAATAAGTCGTCTAAAATCAGTAAAGCCTGTTCAGGTATGCGTTCCTGTATCAATTTTTCATCCGGCACTCCGGCATGAAATGTAATGTTAGGTATGTTCAGATTTTTAACAACCGGCGGGATTAAAGCTCCATAGCAGTAAATTATTTCCGTAGGCGGCGGGTCCATCACTTCATCTCTATACTTCAACATTTGAGCTACTAAGGTACTCTTGCCGGACCCCGAACTACCAGCGACAAGAGCCGAAAAGTATTGCGTAAATTTAACCGTTGCATTTATTTCCATGATTGAATGTTGAATGACGCAAATCTCTTTTAAACGCTCTTTATTTCAAAAGTCACAACTTACGTAATTCATACTCTACGCAATTATCCAAGGTACAGTTTATCACAAAAGGATTACAGGTAAGGATGTTTTTGGCAAAGCCGGAATTGATCCATAGACGGTTTTACGAATGCGGGATTTCTCGCTAGACCGTTTTTACGATTGCGGAATTTCTCGCTAGACCGTTTTACGATTGCGGAAATTCTCGCTAGATCGTTTTTGCGATAGCGGAAATTCTCGGTAGACCGTTTTTACGATTGCGGTATTTCTCTGTAGACGGTTTTCGCGGTGTCGATATTTGTCGTTAAAACGTTTTTATCTTACGTGAAATATCACCAAATAAACTTGTACTCCACAACGTTTTTAAACATCACCTACAAATGAATTATTTTCGAGGATGATTATCCGTTTGGGTGATGGTGTTATTATCAATGTGATGCATCAGTTTTAAAATTTCCTCATAACCGTTCATACAATGCAATGCAATCAACAACAATAATACACAAGCACTACAAAGTCGAAGCAATGCTCCTCTCTGTATGGTGGGCGTAGTTCGCTCCATTGGCTTCATGAAATATGCAGATATAGGTCATCAGCTTTATATATTTACGTGTTTACAACGTGGATGTAGGATCTAAACTGCAACAACAAGGGTTTGAAATGGGAGGTCTCTCCATGGGCTCGGGTCCACAGCGCACGGACGCAAGGGCCACCCAGGGACCATACGACTGGGTTTGGGAACGCGGCGTCGGGCGAGACCCAGAGGACTAGGATCCTCGAATGTTTGGAAACACCAAGGCGGACTTCAGTTAACGGGCTTTTTTCAAAGCCCATTAAATGTCCGCCGTGATAAGGAGATTTAGCGTAAATATAAATAAGACCCAGAGATAAGGAGGGACAATTTAGCGTAAATATAAATATTATATTTAGATAATAATTCGATAGATATATTAAAAGATACCTTTAGATGTGCTTTAAATATTATTCTGAGAAATTTTCAAAGTTATCATTGCGGTGAAATGAATCGGGAGTGTCAGAAATGTCATGCAAAGCATTTTGGATATTTATTTGGTTATCTATTTTTCATTCTACAACGTTTATTAATAAGCAAGATTGAGGCTAGAATAATAACACATATTTTTTTTCTCAGAAATGTGATCGAATTTCGATCATTGGGGGATCCTAGTTTACATTAAACGCGCACCAAACATTTAGCTTTTTTTAATTTTATGAATTTCTATTTAAATGACAGGCACCAAAAATTGTACTCGTATTTTACTTTTTATATCCACTTTTTAAAGTAAAAGTATGTGGTTAAAACTTTTTTTTTAAATTTTTAATCCAATGAAGTTGTGACTTTGCAAGATGCTTTCTCCATTAGTAGGCCTGACTAAATTGTTTAATTGCATTGGAGTTAAATTAACAGGAGTTTGTCATTAATAAATCCATCTTAACTACTGTTTTGCTCAATGGCTT
>JAHWFO010087046.1:0-31597 GCA_023313115.1 Rhysida immarginata
TATTTATTTTAAAATTTTACATCCTAAGTGGGACACAATCTCATAAAACACGCCAATAAAGTATTACCATGGTGGCAAGAGAGTAAACTAAGATTAAAATAAACAAAACATGGATCACATTGAATGTGTATAGCATTTTGTAATAGCCTATTAACATGATGTTTGATTACAGCATTGCTTCATGTTACAATTGAGAAATTGGTCTCTAACTGCAAACAATAGCTGATTCCAACTAGTAATTGAGTTATATGGGAAAATAACCTCTAAAAATTTGGCAACAGTGGCTGTAGTTCTCAATTTAAATTTTTGGGTAGTTCCGAGTGGCACTAGAATTTACCAGACGATCTTTCACCTAATGCAAAGGATCTTTGCTCTCCGTGAATGCTTTGTAGAGTTCCTTAAGACGAATTTCTTTTATTATGTAGTTTAACGATGGTATGCTGTATTTTTGATAGATCTCAGACATTGAGCAATACTTGGGTAGGCCCAGCGCTGCCAGTATGACATTGATATAAGCTACTGAGACACGAGTAATTGAAATTTTTGTTGCAGAGGACTAAATTAGAGCTCCATACAGTACTTTTGGAATTCGTATAATCTTGTTAATTTTTATTAATTCTAATATACTTAAGGTTTTTTTTAAGCCTGGATTCCAAATTTGGTGTGTAAAAGCTGTGTCGAGTCTTTGCGTTTATGGTTAAACTAGCTGAAGTACCCGGCGTCGCTCGGAGAAAAATATAGTTTTTTTCATATTTATGTAAACAGGGTGGTGTACGAACTTGAGAGGTGACAGAGGGATCAAATCTGACATTTCCTTTTTTCATTTTTTTCTCTGGGTATTGTTTTTTGAGATAAAAATTGTTGGACGTCGCGTAGACGTAATATGCTACTCAACCCGTGCTTTCGGAACACGTCAAAATCATGGTCAATCATGTAATAAAAAGAACAAAAACACATTGCATACAGTACAATAATGTGACTTCTTTTTTTATGAAACATGCAAATGTTTTGCACTAAGTGTTCTAATTGACTCCCTCTGGCATGAATGCATGCTTCACAACGTCACCACATGGACTGACGTAAAAAGTTCCTCGTTCTTCGCGAATCTGGTCCGCAGCTTCAGCGATTCTGGCTACCAGCTCTTCATCGGATCCCGCTGGTGTCTCGTATGCCAATATTTTTATGTGTCCCCACAGAATCCAAGCATCTGTTTCCTGCAGGTAGGATTTCAACATTTTTTATTTCAAAAACAATGCCACAGAGAAAAAAATGAAAGAGGTAAATGTTGCTTAGATTTGATCCCTCTATCACCCCGCCCCCCCCAAGTTTGTACACCTTATTCGAGAATCCTGTATACAGAGTCCACCACTTCAGCAAAAGAAAAAACTACATAAAAGTTGTAACACTTAATTCATAGAGGCATCACTCTTTCACTTCTATAATTACGACAGCTGTTGCTCCTATCCATTTCCTAGCAAACTCTTATCAGTAATCTCCTGTGTCTAGGTGGCAATTGTGGCCTTCTTTTATCGGGATCGTCTTCATTCAATGCATCTAATAATATTGGGGTGTAAGCTATCGATTTTTTTTGTTACAGAAAAAATTATAGATGATTTCGCAAAAGTCTTCATTAAGCAAAGCAAATAAAGACGTCACAAATCCGATTCAGATAAAAAATAAAAGATACGTTGTATTCACGTGCGAAAGACTTGCAGTCATTGTTGATGCTGCTTTAAAGAACAATCGCAAAAATCTTCATTAACAAAGCAAACGTCACAATTTTTTAAGGATGGCAAAAATCCCGTTCAGCTCCAGGTTAATTGAATTTTAAAAATAAACTACAATGGAAAGGAAGAAAGAAAAAATAAAATTCTTTCTTAGCGAGCACCTAGAAGCCAAGAGAAATATACTTGTCAAATTTCAAGTTTGTGGGCTTTATAGTTCTGGAGATTTCGTGATGAATGAATGAATGAATGAATGAATGAGTGTATACATTTTTCGCTCGTTCTTTTATATAATAGTATAGATAAAAAAAAAAAGGATTTCTCGATTCCTCAGACTAGAGGTTGGTTCTCCGAATATCGGCAGCTCGTCTACTTCTACTGTATTTCCATGACCGGAATCCTTTCAGCGGCTTAACAAATTCTTCGGAGAGGACTGCATTAAAGAATACCGAATTCTGCGGAATATTTCCTTGCGGCTTCGAAGGCTTTTTGCGGGTTGACCTGGGTTACGTTCTGGACGGCAACGGTGAACATATTCCTTCGCTAGCCCAGCTTTACTCGACAGTGTGTCGGTAAGAGGATTTCGTTTGTTTTTACTGCCCTACGCTAATTTAATTGTTCTACTCGGCCCCGTCTCATAACCAGTGTTATTAACATTTTTCGTAATCGTTAAAGTGATTGGTGCGACGTATTAAGTGTATGTCGGTGTCTAACGAATTTTCTAACACCCAACACTTTAATTTAATGATTTAAAATAGTAACTTTACTACATCTACATTATTGGGCGTAGTTACGCGGTCTTATTTAATTATCATAGAAGTGTGTCAGTTTAGTGCTCGTATAAGTTTCCGGCGCTTGGTTTCATGCAAATTCATATGAGCTACCTTATTTAAGCTTCGTTTCATTTCAAGATACTTTTAATAAATGTATTTCCTTATTGCTTTATTTATTTCCTATAATAAGTATTTGTATCCTCCGTTGAATAAAGTTATATTCATTCGTATCCCTTATTTTTGTAATGTTTATTGCGCTCATCTTCCCCTGTGCATGACAGATATGGATGACTTAACACTAAAATTAACATTGAAATCGACTGATGATAATTCTAGTAAATCAAAATTATTCAAAAAAAGTATAACTGGGGCAATTGTCCGAGAAAGTAAAACTTGGGCAAATGTCCACAATTGAAACCAAGAATAAAGAGGTATGTGGATAATCGTAATTAAGTATAAAGACGGGCTCTTTTACCACAAAAAAGTAATAAAGAATATAAAAAATACAAAAATAACAGAAAAATACAACATGGAAGCGCTTTTCACTTTGGGTTTTCCACGTGTTCTCCTTGGTTCCTGCCGAATGATGAGAGCTTTGCTCCCGAAAAGCGCTTCCAGGTTGTATTTTTCTGTTATTTTTGTTTTTGTTATATTCTTTATTACTTTTGTTGTGGTAAAAGAGCTCTTCTTTATACTTAATTGAAATGGACAATGATAATTTGGGGAACATTTTGCTGCAATTTTTCAGTAATCTCTATTACCTCGTCAATAGGAATGTAACTGGCCTATAAAAGGCTAATAACTTGATTTGAAAATTGAGAGTGATGTATTCTAGTTCCGAGAGGGTTTGCTTTTCAAAGATTTTATAATCATAATCCAGCACAGCACGGATTTCTTCCAAATCGTTCTACCACCACGAATTTAAAAGTTTTACTGGGGAAGATTCATAAGGGAAGATTTCTAAGTCCTGTAGCTGTGGGAGTCAATTAGATGCGATCTATTTTGATTTAGAAAAGGCTTTTGATAGGGGTAACCATTCCTCCCTTCTGCTCAAGCTATCTTATTATAGATTCTCGGACTCCTGATGCTCTCTACTTTGAGACTATCTCTTGGACAGATATGGGACCCTAAAAATAAATCGTAAAATCTCACACACAAAATTTGGAGTTGAAATTGGAGTTCCCCAGGGCCCTTTTCTCGTCTTATTATTTTTTTAATGATTTTTTCTACTATGTTGATGGAAAGAAATTCGGATTTGCAGATGATGTAAAGATATTCTCTATGGTTGCCTCACATGAAGAAGCTCCACTTTGCAGCTATGTTTAAATCAAGCGGCTCGATGGTATACAATCAATAATCTATCTTTAAATAAATCCAAATGTAATAAAATTACCTTTAGCAGAAGACATCGACCTATTCAATTTCAATATACGATCTTTGGAACTACAATAGAAAGTGTCTCACTGATCAGAGATCTTGGGGTTCTTTTGGATGCCCGCTTGTCCTTTCGTAACCATGCTCACTACATAACAGCCCTAGCTAATCGGTGGCTTGGTTTAATCACCCGCATTTCGGAAAGCTTTCGTGATCCCACTACCTTTATCAGACTTTTTGATGTGTTTGTTCTAACACGGTTGGACTATGCTTCAGTTGTATGGAACTTGCTTGGTACCACTTACGTAAAACAACTGGAAGGTATACAAAAAAGTTTATTCATATTTTACACCAGGGCTTTTATCCAAACTGTGGTTTTTACGAATATCGTTTTTGTGCTGTCTTACAAAATCACTGACCGCTTCACGGGCGACGTTTGTTCAATGACCTACTTTTTCTGAAAAAATATTGTTTGTTAGATTTGGCTTTAGTTGATTTTGTTACATGCATGCGATTCAATGTTCTTACATATTGTTTTTGTGATTACCAGATTTTTAGCTGTAATGATGTTTGGTCCGAAGACCCATTAATTAAATGTTAAAATATTTAATGATTTTGATCTTCTTTTCTCTTCAACTGAAAAATTTTGTAAACCACTACAAACATATTGTTTTCAACATTTTTACAATTTATTATTCTTTTCTTTTTATCTTTCACATTGTCTTAGGCATATGGCTGTTCAATATATTTTATTTGTTCATAATGCTGAGAAAATATTTTCTTCACTCTTAGCTTGTATTCGCTATTTCAGCAGTGTCAGCATGGAAGAGAACGGGGGAAAAAACAAGAGCAGGGTGTTCCATTAGAAGATGATCAAAAGTACTGAAATATCTTGAAAATGAACAATACATTTGGACGCGAATAACGGAAAATGATTCTATTTTGTCTAATCCAAATAATCCCCCATTTGAATCGATACATAGTTGCCATAACCCCTGATCGAAAAAAGTCTTTCGGCTGAATCTGAAGAACTCGCCAATTGCAAGGAGGACCTCGTTATCTGTCGTGAACTGTTTACCTGATAGGAAGGAGACCAAACGACTAAACAAATGGTAACCTGTAGGAGATAAATTCGGGGAATAGGCAGGATAAAACCGTGCTTCATAGACAAAGTATTTAGCACTGTCAGCATCGTTCGTTGTATGTTATTTTTGTTGACCAAAGCCGGTTGTTCTGCAGCAATTCAGCACAATGATGTTCTACATTTAAAGTGTTTTTCTGTTCCAACGTCCTTCTTATTTTTATTTTTAATAATTTTGCTTTGACAAAAGATACTCTCTATCCGAAATGGAGCTTTTTTACCAGGTCTTATCACTCTTGTGTCCAATTTTGATTTATTCCAGGAGTTTTGTCTCGTTCTTTTCTTCTAACCTTCCGCCATTAGGACACTTAACAGAACATATAGCTCTCGTCGTAAAAAATTTGATGGTTAGAGGTGGTTAAATTCAATTTAAGTAGAAAAGGGGATCTATTATACACTGCTTGGTAAAATAGAACTTAAGAGTATTTAAAAATTTTAAGTTAAAATGTAAACACACGTTAATAGAGGGAATAAAATTTTTAAATTACCTGGGACATTTTTGGCGTATACTTCTATCTCGCATACAGAGATCGATGTATGCTGGAAATTTAATTGCTTTAAACCAGCGCCAATGGAGAGGACTTTACCTGTATATTCACAATTGACGATTTTGCTCATATGAAGTTCACTAGTACTATCACTAGCTGAAATAAAAATTTAGATCACTTTAATGTAGAATACAGGGTGTACCGGAACGTCATGTACAAATTTGGAGGAGAGATAATATGGATGATTCTAAGCAAAAAAGTTAATATGAACGTGGCTCCGAATTTGAACGGAAACTAATCGTTGGAATTCGATCAAATTTTAACGGTATACATAGTTTAATGCACCCTATTATTCCCCCAAATTTCATTATCCTAGGGTCAGAGAACCTGCGTTATTAACTTGTTGATCTTGGTGGCGGCATTTTTATTTCTGTTCATATCCCAGTTAGCGTTCAAATTCGGACCCACGTTCATATGAAGTGTTTTGCTTAGAATCATCAATACTATCTCCCCTTCGAGTTTGTATATGATGTTCCGGTACACACTGTATAAAATAAAGATGCAATTTAAATATTGAAGTAGATGTTGTCGAAGAACAAGACCTTATGGAATTAAATTGGCCATTATAAAGTCTCATCAGTAAGTTAAAAACGTGTACATGAGATATTATATATTACTTTACCACTAATGATTACCCTTAGGAATGTGCTTGCCTAGAGCTGGTTTGATATCAGTATCATGTTGGTCCGCTGTTTGCCTCTATCATAGTTTCTATTATAGGAAAAAGACTCTCCATTATGTCTGCTGCACGCACGAGATTCGAAGTTTGACTAGTGATCACAATAATACAGGTTAGCACAGGAAAGTCGTATCACAGGTTTTCTTTACAATCCCTCCACGCAGTTACCATTATTGCCCATGACATCTTCGTCGTGGTAATTTCGTAATTTTGTCAGCAGCCTCAGATCTGTTGATGTCACGGACAAAACGCTAGACTACACGCATAACGTCGGAGAACCGTGAGGAAGCGAACGCCGTGTAAGGGTTCCTTAAGTTTTGACAATAAATCAAAGTCACAGGGGTTAAGATCTGGAGAGTGCGAAGGGCGATCATACAGTCATTACAATCAACATGAAAGAACGATCGCTTTTGAAGTGCAGGAGAATACAAAGCGGCGTTTGGTGCAGTACCGCTAAACGCCGCCACAGCGTCGAAAAGAATATGGAGCAGCACGCCAGAAAATTGGACCGTGATAAGGTTCCTCCATTTGAAGGGGAACAACGCATTCGTCCATAATGACAAGTCACTCGAAAAAATCGTCCGAGTTAGCCTGACACAGATTCAAAAACTAGGAAGCTGCAGAAACCTTATTCAGATGTGGTTTCCCAGTGATACCATAAATTCTCAAAAGCGATGTTTATTTTAATGACTTTATGACCGCTCCTCGTACGGAGGATGGCACAGCATTTCCCAATCAAGTTTTGGCAGCCGGTCACAGCCACATGGTAAACAGCGTATTTCGATTGTATAGAATAGCGATGGCGGAAGATCGCGAGCGCTGGAAATCTTCCATAGGGCTGCTGTCCCCGCGACTCTAAAGGATAAGCGAGTTTGTAAGTAAGTAAAACCGGAAATCTCGGGTGCGAATAGTGATACTTGTCCCCCACCTTGCATATTTAACTATTCATTGTGTTTTGCAAGATCTCTCGTATATCTGTGCTGCACTTTCTTATAGAAATAAACGAGATCGATTTATAAAAAAAAATAAATAAAATGGAATAGAATCTGATGTCTGAATGACCAAAAACGAAACAGTGGTGAACAGATCTGATTTAAGTCTTATTATTATAATGACTAATAGTATGCCGTTATACACTTTGGGGTCTGTGGCCTATAGCAATCAATCGGGGCATGTTAAAATAGGAATGTGAAGTCACTTACTTGAAAATACAACCGAAGAACAGATCTTTCCATCGACATCCAATATAAAAGGCATGAAACCTACAGACCCTAAAGACAGGCAAAAATAAAAGTTTGGTTTAAACCAAATGCACAAATATTGGTGAACGAGAATAAGTTCAAAACAACGAATAAAGGGTAATAAAGAATAAAGGGTAGAGGTATCGGCCATGATAATCGAGGTTCCTGGTTCGAATCCGGGTCGCAGAATTTTTCCTTCCATTTTTCAATTGAAAAATCATTACCTATGCTTGGAGACGCATCTCCAGTTAATAATTATTATTATTTAAGGGTAATAAAGGTTTCTATGAACTTACGGAAGACCACTTCGATTACTACGTTTTGAATTTCATAAGGTTCATTAAACGTCAAAATCCACCATTTTCCTTCCGTGTATGTTCTTACGTGCGAGCACGTCTCGTTATTACCGTCGATCGTCTTCTTGAGATAGTCACCGGTCATGGCCCCGTTTCCAGCGATGTTGATACCTCGAAGCAAAAATACAGATTATATTAATGAACCTGCAGAATTAATTAATTGTGTCTGAGAGCTGGAAAAGCATTTTTTTAATTAAAAAGACATCCCTTGGCATTTAAAACTTTAGGTTGAAATTGACTCCTCTCTGGACTTGAAAATTAATGAATGAAACTAATTAACATTTACATCCTCCGTATAAAGTTATCGTTTAATGGCATAAGAACACTCCTTTTAAATTTTTGGTGGGCCACCCTGTATGTTGTCATTTCTCAGATGAAACTTTAAAAGTATTCCATCTTAGATCGTCTTACAAAAGCTATTTACAATTGTGTAGCCACGGACAACACAAAAAGTTTAGATTTAAAACTTTTTTTTCTGAATCTTTTCAAAGTACTCTCTATTGGAAGCTATGCACAGATTCATCCGTTTAAACAGAACAGAAAAGACTCGTTTTAAGTCGACAACGCAATCGTGTCTAATCGTTAGATGCGCTGTTCCGCAAAAAACCTCCGCAGTCCAACCTGGCCGATGATTAAGATCATTGTCCTCATGTCACATTCTTGAGTGTTGCCAGTTTTGCAGCACTTGTGGACCACCCTTCTTTACGTACCCTTTTAGTTTTGTCAATGTGCAAGGAATGGTTGCCACATGACCACTGCAAGAGAAGAAGCTATCAACCAGAACCTTTATGGTGATCGTGCAGTCCTTCCCTCCCTTTTTTCGCTCTGTGTATTTACACATGATAGCTTTCTTTCGTGGAGTTGATGTTTGGTTCATATTTTAGCTTTTTCGTAATATTCATGGATTTTTGCCCTCTGAATATTTAATTAAGCCTCTCTTCTTGTTTAGGGCTTGGCTATTTAGCGGGAAACCTTTGACCTCGTTGGGGGTGTTTTCCTTTGCTGAATAGCCTTTCGTTGCCATCTGTGGGTTTTATGACCCTTTTCCGGTCTGGACAGAGGAGTCAGCTTAATTAGCGCGTTTTTCTTAGTTTCGTCCTTTTGTGAGAGAGTGACTCTTGCTTGGATCGGATGACACGGGTTTGGCTGTCAATTGATTGGTCGATTGACTTGTGTCGGCTTCTTTATGAAGTTTTAGACAGATTTTCTCTCCGAGTTTTGGAGAGGTAGTTGGTGGCCAGGGGAGCAAGTCCTGAGATCTCGCTCGCTGGTCGGGCAGAGATTGTTGCTGGGCGACCGCTGGTGCGAGATCGGACCTCGGAATTGGTCGTTCGCCGATGGTCCTACGGCTTCGAGCCTTGTCGTAGACGGATGGGTTCCCAGTCTCGTTCGGCATTGTTTGGGGACGGCTTTGCTTGACACCTGGTCGATCCCCTCTCTGTCTCCTTGGTCTCCGCCGTCTCTTTTCCTCACGCAAGGTCCTCACTGACTTTCTCCGTCTCATCAGCTGTTCCAGAGAATCATCGTAGCTCCGTCGGTAAGCTGAGATTTTCGTAGGCAAGTTCGCACCGATTTGCGTTTTACGGTCGTACTTTGCTGTTTTTACTCGCTTAACCGTTATCCGTCTTCTTGTTTTCTCCGTTTCCTATTTTATATCCCGGTTACCCAATCCCAGGCGTTATCTATGGCCCAGACAGTTTTCTTTCTCTTTCTCTGCTCACGAGAGCGCTTCAGCCAGCAGTATTCTGAGGATGATTGTCGCCCTGTGTTAGGTAGTGTAATTGTAGGTAACATTTTATTTGTTTTTTTCTTTGTGGGTTGAAAGCCGTGTTCTTGTTATGTTGCTGCTTATTTGCTTATTATGATTGATTGCTTTGTTGTTGATTGCTATTTACTTTTGTTATTCTGCTTTGTTTATTAAACTGTTTTGTTTTGCTTTTTTATGCCTTTTTATTTGATGCGCTATTTAAATTTAAGCCTTGTTTTTCTGCTTTTGGCGTTTTTTGCTCTTTCTTGTCCTTCATTGCGAGTTTGGTAGTGGTTCAACCTCCTGAATTCCACTATACAGCTTTTACCATCCTTAACACAACGCAAATTCAGGATTGTTGAATCGTTCGCCAAAATCGTAGTGGTTCCCTTTTCCCCGTTTCCCATATAAGTGGTGCCGTGAGGTAAGGTTAGGGTCCCGTTCTCCATACCTTTCTAACGCTTCGAACTCTCTTCAGTATCTTTGGCGGAAGGTCTCCGTTGTGTAGCCAGTCTTTTGCCTGCCCTTTAGTCTCAGGGTAGATCTAGACCTAAAGCCATGTTTCATCACCAATTAGGATGCTGTCAACTGATCGTGATTCGCCTTCTTCGGATCCCTCGAGTATTTCATAGCACTACTTAACTCTTTTTTGCTCTAACGTCAACACGTGGGGCGTCCATCTCGCACATCCTTTCGTTTATTGAAAATGAACGCTCAAATTGGCGTTGACTGCTGACGAACCAATGTTCAGGAACTCATCTATCTGATAGTTACACAGCGAATGACTTCCGGATTGATTGCATCAGGAGGATGTCCACTGAGGAGGTTGTCTTTCAGAGACTTTCGCTCTCTTCTAGATTCTCGATACACCCGTCCTGCAGTTCGACAACGCTCATTTCGAGCCACTGTTCAGTTCAAATGAAAAAGCTGGGCACACGTCAGGAAAGAAAGTCTGTACTTGTCTACCGATTGTTTAACTACAAATTTCTGCAATGGGCTTGTATGTCTGTATGTATACCTGTTTATATCCTGTACATTTAATACTGAAGCATTAAAACATAGTTTTCTCTATAACTTATTACCTAAGATCTGTTTCAAATTAATACGGACACTTTAAATTTTCAATTTTCTAAGCTTAAATTTATTTATTTCTCAAATTTTCTAAGTTTAATGGCCAAATCGTCGCCGTAGCTGCTGAAGGAAAATCAGTTCGACAAATAGAGGGGGAAACCAGCTGCTTTCTTGAAACTAGGCTGCATTCTTGGAGAGGGAGAAACCAGCAATTGCTCAAAATTTGGCAAGAAAGATGTCGAATGCCCTAAAAAACACCAGGACTCAAATCAAAGCTCAACGATCGAGCCTTTCAAAAGCACACCTCCGTACGGGCCTTGCAGCCGATCAGGTTGTATTTTTCTTGTAATTATACTGTTGTGGTTAAAGAGTTTATTTATAAATTATTCATTAACTTCCTAAGGCATTTGCTTCCTTCATCGAAAAAAGCTTTTTTAAACCCATTTAGAATTCTCAGTTTGCGACCTCACAGTTTCTGTTTTAAGTGACCCCAAGCAAAATAGTCCATGGGCGCTACATCTGGAGAATCAGGCACCCACTTTCCTTGTTTCCAAAAAGTCAAGAATTTTGTGGGCTGCAAAAGCAGCGGCAGAATCTTGATGGAGAATGCGATCGCCTTTCGTATATACTTTTGAGCATCAGTATCCAAAAACGGTTTGATAACGTTGTTGATATAATACGCTGTGTTTATTTTAGCTCCAGGCTTGAACATTCGCAAGCGTATTATACCATTATACGAAACCCTTCCCACACCATGATGACTTTGCAATGTGACAGTTTTTTGTTGTTCGAGGCTTTGGTTTCCCACTTGAACTGTAAAAGAACTCCTCTCTGTCACCTGCAGCCCTTTCAATAGAACCATGCCTCGTTGGTGATAATAATGCTTTTCAAATTTTTCAGAAGAAACCTGTCCAATGGCAAAAATCTCTGGCGCCTCTTCTTAATATTGGCTGCTAAGATACCATGAAGTTGATGGTTTTTTCTCATTACCAAGTTGAATGTATTCGAAATATGATTGTTGACCCAGGAAGGTTCAACATTCTGGCCATATTTTTTTGGCTCGGTGAGTTTGCAGATTGTAGCATGTTCCTGAAGAGTTTTTATTTACAAGCATTCGCCCCAATATGATGTCCACCTTTGCGTCTTTTCTTCACTGCTGTTACCATGATTAAAGTGATTACTTTTGCTTCTTTTCTCAGCTTGGATATTGCTCCTTCGCTCACCGTCTGATTTGAACGTTTTAGTTGACGAATTATTTAGTTGACCATTTCGTTTCTAAAAGCTGTTGAACTTTGCCTTTTATTATTTAGCCTAATTTTGGGAAAGGCATGTTTCCATTTCAACAAACTTTCACAACACTTCACAGGAAGCGCATGTAAAAAAATTGGCTATTAGTCACCTTGAAATAATGTGGCGCTCTTATTTTTCAAAATCGTTCATCTTCATTCCTGCCCATCCTCTGTACATTGACAATGAAAAATTATTGAGAGAAAAAAATTACATTATTTGCTCTCATTTTCTCTGAATATTACTTCGAGGTGAAATCGGAGAGTTCGGTGAATGACTAGTGTTTTTCAAAGTAAGCCCTCATGACCACAATACCCTTTTGACATCTTTCGTAAACTGTCGCATGTGAAAAATGTCGTATGAAGAATCCACTTTCGGTACTGTTTAAAGTTCCCTCGTCACAGCCGTTAGAATATCCGAATCGTCGAGAAATCTATGTCCTTTCATTGTGGATTTCATACGAGGAAACAAGAAGTCTGGTGGTGACATGTCTGGAGAATACGGAGGATGATAAAGGTCTGAAATCTGTTTCTCGCCCTTCACGGAAACGCTTAAACCACTTATATACACATTTTCGAGTTACAGTTTCTGTTAACAATGGTGAAGGCACGTTTGCATATAGAAGAACGCATGTCACCGCGAGTCGGAAATTTCCCATTATCAGAATTGAGACCTCTAGGATCAAACCGCACTATCTCCAAAATTTTCAAAATCGATATTATTATCGATTCCTATAGTAGAAAGCCTGACGAATCCAGGCACTTCCTATTTGAGTCTAACTGGACTGTATTCATATGAAAACCGCTGACAAAGTCACCCCTTGGTATCACACTACAACTGACCAATCAGAGTGCCGGAACTACTACAGATGAAACACTCATAACTTTGACAACTGAATTGCCCGTGCACAAGTCTCGAGCTACAGGCATTCCAAATGGCGTTTCTCAGTGTTACATATGGTGCTCCACGAACTCTACATGAGCCCCCTCCTATGCTACGCTCGTGTGCGGTCTGAACTACTTGAAGAGCCGGAGAACACAAACATGAGACACAGGTTGTCTATCAGGATGCCGTTCATTGAATTTCGAAGCCCTTGCACTCCTCCCTCCCCATGCCCTTATCAACACTGTCCTCTCCTCTGTGGATAGCGGCTTACTTTATCACCTGCAACAAAGGGTAAATAACAGTGAGAATCGCCATTTGGAATGCCTGTAATTGTTGAACGAATTAAAATATGAACAAACGGACTGCACCATTGTTCTCTTTGGAAATTCTAGCCCGAAATCAAGTGCCTCATGACCTCCTTCCTATTTAAAACATTAATTGCATCCAAGATGGCCGCCGTCCCGGTCACCTACACCATATGACTTCTCCCTAGGCCTAGTATGTCCCCACATGGTGGTTGTTCGTCAAATTGCACAAACATAAATTGTACAATGGGTGATAACGGACTTATGGCCCATCCTGAATTTCTAAAAATTAATAATAATAATAATAAAAATTAAGAAAATTGGGGGGGGGGGAAAGGATCTTGGGGAGGGGATAGTAAATAACTCCAAAACGGCTCATCACAACCAAATAAGCCATTTACAAAAAAAATTCGCCTTAATGAGAGAAGTACGCATATGTCAAGTTTATTGAGTTTGGTTCGCTCGTTTGAACGCTACAGCCATTTTTTAATTTTTAGAAAATAATTAATATCTCCAAAAAGGCTTACCCAATTGACATAAGATATACGCTAAGGCACAATTTAAGGAACCCTCTAAGTATGTATAATTTTTATTTGGTTCGGCTATTTGCCGTTTCAGAGGAGTTAGGTGCACAAAATTGGTCACATACGTACAGAAGGAAAATTTTTTATTCAAACTTTCAACATATCGTTATGAATCGTGAGTTTTTAAGTCGATTTCAGCAAAAAAAAATAATTTGAATTTCTGAAACGAAAACAAAGGCCTTCACTCTTAGAGAGTGGTAGACCAATAAATGGGACAGGATTGCCTTTTAACATTTAATGCAAACAGCAGGACGATATTGGATATCCCGGTTGCATTCATATATTGAATTTTGTACCATAGAATCTTTGCTTAATATAGCTGGTTTATCTATCTAAATGGGCGGACGAACGGACGGCCGGATAAAAGTACAGACCAAGCGTGCATTCATATTCATATAAGTAGCTTTTTGCTAAAGCTCCTAATAAGTATATTTCTGCTTTATAGCTAAAGCCTCTTCTTGGAATGTTTACAAGATTTTATTCTATATTAAATTTATCAAAGAATAGCTGCTCTGAGAGGATTTATCAAAGAAAAGCGCCATACCTCAGATGTTTAAAGGTGTCTAAATAAATTATAAAAGAGAATAGGAAGGGAAAAAAATCCAGGAACCTTCAGCTAATCGCACGGACGCTCCGACCAAATAAACCATTTTTGGTTGTAGCGCTTGACTAAAGTTTTCATTATCATTCAAATTTAGTGTCATGTTAATCTGGATGCCCAACGATAATCAGGAAAAAAAATAATAGAATATATACACTTTTTGATAAAAATGATAGACAGGGTGTCCCAAAAGGTCGTGTACAAACTTTACATGCTGGTATGATAGACCATGAGGAACAAATTTTACATTGGAAGTTTTCCGATAAAGTGACCAGCCATCGCTAGAGGGTGATGTTCGCAGCTGTATTAAAGAGCGGAAAGCGGGATCATTTCAGGCGAGGACGTTGCAGGAGTAGGATGCGTTGGTTCATTAATGAAGAATTGGTCGATATGCAATACGAATCCGTGATTCCATGCGTCAATGTTGTGAAACATGCATTGCGGTGTATGGACGGAATATTGAACATTTTCTGTAAACATGATTCTCGAGTTTGTTTTTGTTAATAAAGTCTTGTTAATTAGTTAATTAATTAATACTGTAATAATTCATTACATAATTAAGATACGTTTTTCTTAATAAAGTCGTGTTAACTATTTTGCTGTAGCACACAATTAAAACAACCTCCGATTTGATTTTCGGACACAACTTCCTATGTAAAACATGTTTGCTATGGTCTGACAGACAAGCACGTAAAGTTTGTAAACTACCTTTTGGATAACCTGTATAACTTATAAAAAATTAGATCAAAATTAAGGGTTCATTTGTGGGTTATGTCCTCTTTTATGCTTTTGTACTTGAAGGTTTTTCCCTCCTTTGCATTTTAAAAGTTGAGGTTTTTACCTAGGAGATTTGTACTACGGGGTTTTGACCTAATAGGGGTTTTGGCCGCATCCTAAGATAATGGTGATCGTCAAGTTGAATGTACGCACCCGGGATTTAGATTCTTTATTTCAGAACAATAAACAGGGTAGAGTCACAAATAATTGTTATAAGTTGTGAAAGCTGCTCATCATTGATTAAAATAGGAGATTTGCATGTAATTATTCCCCCCCCTCCCCCATCTGTAAATTTATACAATGGAGGCCCAGGTAATTTGAACGAGTGAGGACACCTAATACTACCTCCGTTCAGAAATGATTGTCCGTTTTGATACTTTTGTTAAACATAAGAACATTAATTATTCACGTGTACTTTTTTGATTTATTTTAATTATGATGATCATAGCAAGCTGTTCATTAATTTATATGTTCTTAAGTCGTGTTTTCTTTGCATAATATGGTCGTAAAATTTCAAATTTTGAAAATCTTCAAATATTTGTTCTTAGTGGGCTTGAGATAACTGTGAAAAGATGGAATCATCTCAACGAAAAAAGAAAAACCTGTCTGATGATCAGAGAAATGGTATCCTACAATGGCAATAATTATAAATTACAGCACATTGGCAAAGATGCGAAGAGAAACGTTGCAATGTTAAACTGCAGCCCAGAGGCGATCAAAACGTCCAAAATTGTTTAAATACAAATTAATTAACCTACCATTGTAAATATAATTAAATTAAAAGTATTCGCAAAATGATTTTTCGCTTGAGATTCATTTTGAAACAGAAACGGGCAATCATTTCTGAACGGAGGTAGTATTAAGCATAACTACAAAATTAACTTGTAATTTCTTTATTTTTACATTGTAATATGCTATACAATGGCAACTGGAAGCAGGGATGCTCATCACGCTCCATAACTCTGTGATAAGGGCGCACGTAGACACACTCCTTAACTTCCAGGAAATTTACAACGAAATTTTGAATTTGCTAGGATTTCGATCAATCTGAGGCTAGTTCCTAATTAATTCGAATTAACGGGACTCCGTTGATCTTTATAAAATACTAGAAGAGGTACCCGGCGTTGCCCGGGATAATTACACTTGCACAAACTTTTCCTTTCATTGTTAGTCATGAGATATATATTGTTGGTTCATGCAGTTTATTGGGAATTGCGTGCTGATACCATTGTTGATACCTATTGTTGTACCAACTTTGCCTTGCATTGTTGGTCATGAGATATTTCTCATTAATATGCCTTGTCATAACCATGAATATCGATTTTTTATCGATATTTATTATTTTTCCGAAATCTGAGGTAGACAGTGACCTTCCTCATGCTTTAAAGGTCATGTATGTGAAATTTTATCAAGATCGGAATAAAACTGTAGATTTGTATAAAAAACATACAGACCCACAGACAAACAGACCCACAAACATCCTTCTTTATATATATAGAAGAAAAGATAAAAAAGGCAGATACACTATGTACAGTATAATGAAATATTACCGCCATGAACCATGGCGGAAAAGCAGTAGAAATAAGAGATTCATAGAGAAGATCTACATGAAATTGTTATTAGACGTTAAACATGGATGTTGCTTAAACTAATAAATTTTAAGATCCCATTAAAAGAATTAAACATTCAGGAATGAAAGCATTATTGCGAAAACAATAAGTATTTTTGTTACCTTTTGCCTGCAACTGGACAAAACTAACGAGGAGAAGAAGAATCGAAAAAAAAGGTGCCATGGCTCCACTCTCGGAAAATTCCTAGTTTCTTCTTAGTGAAAGGTGGATGTGAACTAATAAAATAAAATAAAAAACTTCCTTTTACTGAGGAAAGTTCCTTCACGCAAATCAACTGTAAATTACTAATATCCGCAATGAATAAAATCTACCATTGTAATAATGGACTCAACTCAATAATAACGGGAGAGGCCTTGGCCTGTTGGGCTTTCACTAAAACACAAGTTCTGTGAAGTTAAGCAGGATCAGGCACGGCTAGTCACTGGACGGGCGACCATCCGTGGCTCACGATCTTCACCCCGGCTGCTGTGACCATCATACAGCAGTCGTTAATCCAGGTTCATCCAGGGACCTAACTCGTCGGCCTCTGGCCATACCGGCCCTGGATGGACGTAATGGATTAAAATATATAAATTAAATTATTATTATAAATTAAATTAAACTTCATATACGAGGTCTGTTCAAATAATAATCGAACTTTTTTAATTATTCCGCAACGGATCGTCGTAGCGACGAACGGTTGGCAGCACTGCAATTGTCATATCCTTCCGCCTAGTAGACTATTTACTAGTTATTGCCATATGAGTGCAACGTGTTTCAGTGTTAGTGGTGATTTTTGCAATGTCCGATTTACGAGAACAAAGTGAAATTTTGCGTGAAACTAGCGAAAACGTGGGGAAAAATCGCAAAAAGAGGCAACTGTTGTAGTAATTTAACTATTGGTTCCTTCATCATGACAATGCGCCTGCACACTCAACCTTGTTAATTCGCCCGTTTTATTCCAAAAATCAGATGACTGTCCTCCCCCAGCCTTCCTACTAAAGGCAATCCTACTTAGCTCCCTGCGACTTTTTCTTGTTTCCGAAATTTAAATCAGAGCTGAAAGGACGCCTTTTCGACTCCATTGATGACATTAAGAAAAATTCATCACTGGCATTGAAGAATATTCTAAAAGAAGGTTTCCCGGACTGCATGGTAAAGTGGGAACACCGCTAGAACAAGTATGTGAATAGAGGAGGGGAGTACTTTGAAGGAGACAAAGACCAATCAGCTGTATATTAAATTTAAAAAAAAAATATTTGATGGATATTTTCCTATTTTATTATCAATCAAATGATGATCCTGTCGATAGTTGTCCACAGCCCAGGTAC
The DNA here is from genome assembly GCA_023313115.1 of Rhysida immarginata. NCBI lineage: Eukaryota > Metazoa > Arthropoda > Chilopoda > Scolopendromorpha > Scolopendridae > Rhysida > Rhysida immarginata. Next base: position 18,035 of record JAHWFO010087046.1, read on the forward strand.
TGAACTCCTCACGGCAGTCTGGTTCATACTTTGATAGTGTTTGCTGCAAATGGATGCCCTTGTTGGTACGCAGAATCCGTGCTATGGATGATCGGCTGAGTCTATATACAGCTGCAACAATCTTGATAATGTTTGTAAACCATTTAAATGCTGCCAAAACCTTTGTTGAGGTTGCCTCAACGGTTGATGCTTTTGGACGGCCTGTACGAGCTTTGTTTTCCACAGTCCCCGCATCTCTGAAATGTGATATCACATATGCGACGGTACTGTGCGCGAATGCTGCTCTTTACAAACAGTAATTCTCTTTAGCTCTGTTCGAATTTTTCGAATTATCCTCTGGTTCCCAATTAATTCGAATTAACGGAACTCGGTACATCTTTATAAAATATAAAAAGGTGGAGATGTACAGTACACTCATATCATGAAAAATATTACCACAATGAACCGCGGCGAAAACTAAACAGAAATAGAGATTCTTAGAAAAGAGCTACATGAAACTGCTGGGAGACGTAAAACCATAAATGCTGCTTCAATTAAACATTTACAAGAACATTGCATTATAGAAATTCAACATTCTGGAATAAAAGTATTATTATACAAACTAGAGGAAAACATTGAGTATTTTAGTGTTAACTTTTGCCTACAACTGGGCAAAGCTGACGAAGAAATGATGCGAAAGAAAAGATGCCATGGCTCCACTCACGTAAACTTCTTAGTTTCCTCTTAGTGAAATATGGATGTGAACTAATGGAATTAGAAAAAACATCCTTTTCTTGAGGAAACTTCTTTCACGCAAATGGACTTTAAATGACTAATATCTGCAGTGAATAAATTCCACCACGCAATCGCGCTCGATTGTAATAATGGGTTCAACACAAATATTTTTCATATAAAGAGATCAGAGAGATAATGAATATATGATTGATTATTAAGTAGCGGAAGAATGGAGCTACTTATTGTTTTCACAATGTCCGTCTGTCTGTCCGTCCTTCTCCTTCATTATTTCCGCATTTTTTGAGGTAGAAGGTTGAAATTCAGAATATAGCTTACTATGGGCATGTGAACCTTCACTATTTAATTTGGTTTTGATTGGCCCACTGGGGTCGGAGTTTCGGTGGCGGAAATTAGAGGCGACCAAAAGGTCTAGGCGTATTTATGCATATGAAGGAGTGAAATTCGGTACGCAGATTCCTCTAAGCAAGATCAACATTACTGTAAAGTTTGGGCAAAATTGTCCCAATAGGGTCGGACTCGTAGGGCAATCACTTGGTCCTAAGAAATTTATGGCAACATACAGTGTGTGATGTATTATTCGATCTAAAATGATGAGAAAGGAAAGAAGATAGAGTTCTTTTATATTTTCTAAATACAAGGTTCGAGAAAATCAATTTTAGATTTAAAAAAATGGGGGGTTAAAAAGTGTAGATGAAGGAATTAAAAAAATAGATGAACTCAGGGCTTCCGCTACTTTCCTATACCTTCCTCGGGAGGCTTAATTTCTTGTTAATATCAACATCTTACACGATAGATATTTTCCAATTTTATTATCAATCACATCATGGAAGAAAAAACAAGAGGAAGAAAAACATATGACTCCCTCATATTTTTAAACTATTTTTGCACACGAGCGAGCCGAGCAGTGATAAAGCTCTCCCACTACGAAAGAGTGAGCTCGTTCGCTCGGAATTTTCCATCGCCGATACACATAAATCCAAAGGGAAAGAACACACGCCCGTAAGACTTTTATTAACTTTAACACTGCCACTCCGTCAAATATTAATCACCTCGTATGTTTTACTTGCGAATGGAATAAATCATTAAATACAAACTTCGTCGCAGCGTTCCCGGAGATAGAAGGACTTTGTACATTTAATGAAAACCTGTGCGGAGTTTTCCATTTGCTTTGATAGCTTACCTGCATGGCGAAGCGGGAGGTTGCGTATCGAATGCAACTGATGTCTATGGTTCGGATTTTAGGTGAAAAATATTACTTAAAAAAGGTGTGCAGAAAAGTGGAAAAAGTTCTTAAAAAAGGTGAAAAGATAGTGAAAAAATTTTCACAATACCAAAAAATAGAAATTAGAAATTGGCTATTAAAAAACACACAACAGGTACGGTAAAAGGTGGGTCCACCTAAAATCCGAGCCCTACTAAGAAAGTTTTCTTTGAATTCTACTAAGGAGAACTGGAACCGCTGTAAGTGCGTATCGTCACTATCCTATGTGCCTATTTGTTGATTCCGTACTGTGCTGCAATTGAATCAGGTATTTGGCTATCTTTCTATACACGTTCTGAAAATCCTACCTTGTGTTTTTTTAGGCATAGTTAACCGTTCCTCTTTTCATCTAGTTCGTCACAGATAGAGGAAGCCAGTGCGACAGTCATTTACCTCAGCAATTAAAATTGTTTCCTCACGAATTCGACTATACCTACCGGACAGTGTCCTTTAAACCACTGTCATCTTAATCATCGTCTACTAGAAGATTAAGTGCTTGTGTTCAACTCTTTCAACTTTTACCTCGAAAGATGGAGCGAAAAGCTAAAGTCCCTGTCAGTCCAGGACAACTCGCTCTGGGGTACTGTAAGGGCTCTAAAAGGAAACAGACCCATCAACTTACCGCCGCTGCTTACCGCGAATGGCAATGCTGTCACGGGTGATCAAGATAAATCTCAACTGATCGCCGAATCCCTGGTTTCAATGTCTTTCAATTTAGTGAACGACTCGCCTTCGCAAACCGCGGGGCGAGATTCCATTTGTAGGTGTGATTGTGTATTTGTGTGTGTGTGTGTTTTTGCGTGTACGCATTGCTACATGTGTTTAGCCGTGCTATAGAAACTTAATTTTGCTACTCCAGAAGACTGCCACCAAATTTTATTTTTCTCATCAAGAAATTTGATATTGATGACAAGTCCTTCATCACTGTGCAGTGTGTTTATTGCTGTGTTTGTGCCTAATCGACGAAGAGTGCGATAAGTGCGTCACGTGAATTTATCTTGAGAAAGCATCGGTCAGAAATAATTTCCTTATAGTGTGTGACGTCAAGGAAAGCTCAAAGTAATCCAGCCTTCCACTGCTATTTCATTAACTTTGATTACAGTCCTTTTTAAGAATTCAAGTGTATTCTGGTGTGTTCGATTGGATATTGGATGAGTCGTTTTTTCATCCGGCCTCTGTGGCTTTCTAGACCTCGTTATACACTTCCAGACAAAAATATGGAGATTTTTGTAAAACATGAAATGTTCATCTGAAAAAACTCTTTTAAGAAAAGAAGGAATTGTTCATGCATTATACGATGATTTATTCAACGTTACTTAGTTTCTTCTCTATACACAAAAAACTTTATGTACTTCAAACAATTTCTTTCAACAAAACATACAGAAAAACAAACAGTATTGAAGCCAAAAGTTTGGAGATTTGCCTATGCTGGGACATAAGTTTGGAGATTCTTTGTTTAGTATTTGGTCCAGCCGCCTTTAACATTAATAACCGCTTGCATACGTTGTCTCATAGAGTCTATGAGAGTCTATGATATTTCACACAAGAGATGGGACACAGTTGTGAATAAATCCTTGTTTGTTAAAAACATGGTAACGTTTCGCTACATTTTACCCCAAATTGTTTCAATAGGACTAAGGTCAGGACTATTTCCTGGCCATTTTAGAAGGTGAATATTTTGTTCTTCCAACCAGTTCAGTGTCGCGTTTGCTCTGTGACAAGGTATATTATAAAGTTACCATCAGGAAAGTAAAAACAGCACCTGGTATCAGATGATCAGCCATTATTTCCGTGTAATAGAAACTGGTGAAGTTTCCTTTGACAAAAGCTAACTTCCGGTCCCCTATGCATTTATTGTTTCATAAGCTAAGATGCTTGGTAGAAATTTGATTCGATATGGTACACATCTAAAGTCCAGCTTTTCTTGTTTCATGTGCACAACTTTTTGTTTATCATCATTCAGTGGCTAAATCTAGATTCATCACTGAATATGACTTTTTGCTATTGTTTTATAGTTCATGTTGAGTGTTCACGTGCGCACTCAAGTCCTTTTTCTTCATTCGTTTAGTTAGGAGAGGTATTTTTGCTGCAGAAGGAAAAGAGTAACCTGTCTCTTTCAAACGCCGGGTTGTTATCTTTGCCGAAACTTCTTTCTTGCTGATTGGATTGCATTTGGCAGTAATTTCTCTTGCCGTTTGAAAGCGTGATATTCTCTGACAATACCTCTTAGATGTCTATCTTCGGCTTTACTTGTGATGCGTTTTCTGCCGCACCTTTGCTTCACAGTGCAACTTCCAATTTTCTTATATTTTACAATAATCTTGCTTACAGATTTTGTAGTTAAGTTGAGATCTTTTGCTATTTTAATTTGTTTTTCTTTTTCTTGCAATTTCTTAATAATTAAGTCATGAATAGATTAAGGGATCTGTTTTGTAGGATGCTTATTGAAAATTTAAGAAAATAAATTCAGCACATCCCTAAATTGTAATCAATCAACCCATCTTATATTAATTTACATAATCATGAGGTCTATAGCTAAATTTCTGCTACTAGAACCTTCAAATGTTAACGTTTTTAACAAAATCTCCAAACTTATGTCTCATTATAATTAAATCTCCAAACTTTTGACTTCAATGCAGTTGTTGTTTTGCTTGTTTTTTGTTAAACAAAATTAGTTATTACTCAAATATTTTTATGAGTAGTTAATAAGATGGTGTATATTAAATGTACATCACTGTGTAATGCATAGTACAATTCTATTTTATTTTAATAGCACTTATCTGAGATGAATCTTTTAAATTTTCAAAAATCTCCATATTTTTGTCTCGAAGTGTATATTCCGTGTATCTCAAAAGTTCCCGAACTGCCCCTTCTGTATGTAGGGAAAGCCTAACTATGACAGCAACCACTAAAATAAACTAGGTGCTGAAATAAAGTACATAAAATCAGTTTTACATAGTGGCAAAGTTTCTCAAATGTGTTTATTTTATTTTTGCATTCCCAAAGGAAACGGTACATGTAGATTACACCATTTGCTCAAAGTGTTCACCGTTCACCTCTTGGCAATACGCTAGTCGGTGCTCAAACGTACTGCAGGCATTGATTAGGATTGCCTGAGGAATATTTGCCATCACCTGCCTAATTCTTTCCTTCAGTTCGTTAATGCTTGCAGGGCGTATCATAGCCCCATAAGAAAAAGTCAAGCCGGGAAAGATCCGGGGGTCCAGGCGGCCACTCAATGCTCCCCTCTTCTGCCAATCCAGTGGTCAAGGAATACTTCGTCCAGATACTGGCGTACATAGACGGCGTAATGGGGAGGAGCCCCATCCTGTTGGAACCAGATGTCGTTTTCGCCTGCTGCATCGGCAACAGCTGAACCAACATCGTCTTCTAACACTTGAAGGTATTTGGGGCCATCCAGTGTTCCGTCAATGAAAAAGGGTCCTATGAGATTAGTGCCTGCCCAGACGTTTACTTTCTGAGGACGCTGTGTGTGGCCTTCACCCATCCAATGCGAATTGCAGTCTGACCAGTAACGGAAGTTGTGTTGATTTACCTCCCCGTGCAAAGTGAACGTGAATTCGTCAGTGAAGCAAATACGGCGGAATAGCGCAGCATCTGCATGGCATCTATTCATCATTCTCTCGCAAAATTGCACTCGATGATCCTCGTCACCGTCTGTCATTTCTTACCGAGGAAAAGCACAATTTTCTCCTACAGAATCATGGAAAAAAATTTTTCTTCCTTAAATACATTAATAATTTTCAGAAAAAATAGTATAATTCAGTAACTATAAAACATTAATTTTTATTTTACATTCTATTTTTATTGAGGTTTCTTTGAGGTAATACTCCTTTACATCTATCTATCTATCTATATATATATATATAAAGAAGGATGTTTGTTTGTATGTGCGTTTGTAAGTTTGTGGGTTTGTTTCGTTTGCAAATCTACAGTTTTATTCCGATCTTGATGAAATTTTGCATACTTGACCTTCAAAGCATGAGGAAGGTCACTGTCTACCTCAGATTTCGGAAAAATAATAAATATCGATAAAAAAATCGATATTAATGGTTATGGCAAGGCATATTAATGAGAAATATCTCATGACCAACAATGCAGGCAAAGTTTGTGCAACAGTAAGTATCAATAGTGGTATCAACATGCAATGCACCAACGCTATGCAAGGATCAATAATATCTATCTTTTTACCAACAATGCAAGGCAAAGTTTGTGCAATATAGATAAGTTTCAATTTGTAACAATGCATAGAATTCCTGTTATTCAAGTTTTCTTAGAAAAGAGAGTTCTTAGTACTTAACATTTTCTTGAAAATCTTTAAAAATGATCAGTAACTGGAGATAATAGAGAGTTAGCGGACTATTGAGAAAGAGTGAAAAGACGACAGACGAAGCAATCCTTTAGCTCCATGCTATATTGAGCAAATGATAATTAGAAGAATCAGCGACCGCTAGACTACACAAAGTGATGAATGGCCAAGTTTTGCTTCAAGACATCGAGAGAAGAGTGGGAATTGTATCAACATCAAGTGTACATCTAAAGTAAGATCACGTGAATCAGAAATTATTTAGACTATACAGTGGCTTCCTAGGAGAGGTCCATCTATTGTGAGCCTTAAAAAATTTTTTTTTAGAATTTTCATTAAGAATTTTTACTGCATTAATTCTAAGCGTTTTTCTGTGTGTATTTTTAAGATATTTCAAAATTTAATCAAAAAAAGAAAAAGTCCGAGCCACGCCGGGGTTATCACCTAGCTTATTTGGTAGCACAGCAGATCCAAACATTTCATAAAAATACATTTTGACTATATTCTGTGGGAATGGGAAGCAGAACAACTTTGAAGAATGGTTTTGAATTAATTATTTCTCGGGCCCAAAATCATCAAAACTAAAGCAGCCAGACAGCTAACTACTCCACAGCTCACTCCTGCCCAGACTGGCATGGCTTCAATTTGCTTCACTTTGCTAGCGCTGTTAACAATAGGATTCGGAGTCTATCTTTAATATACGTCATTAACTTAAGCAATCTTGCGTCGACAAAGCGATTTCACGTGCGTGCGCGGATGTCAGTAATGCTTAAAAGATGAACAGAAAGTAACAGTATATTCCTTCTTGACAAATCGATTGTTATATGACATGCCATTATCTTGGTATTCTTTACAATCACTGCTTTAGCACCTGAATTCGACTTGAAGGGGTCAACGAAAAATTCTGAAAAGTTGATACGGCCGAGCTAAGACTTTGATGGCCATATTTCTGAAATCAGAATTTGAAAAAGTTAATCCGTTTACAAGTTATCGTGCAAACGGCGGACGGCCGGCCGCATAAACGTACAGACCAAGGGCGCATTCTTATAAGTAGCTTTTATGCTAAATCTCGTAATAAGGATATTTAAAATTTCAAGTAAAATGATTTATTAAAAAGTAAATGACCCATGTATGGCATTAATGCATTTTATTCTACTGTATTTACTTAGCTATGTAAAATACAAAATTCATATTTAAAATACGTCACGAAAACCGATGGGATTTCAACAATGCCAAGTGACGTAGTGCCATGGCTTTGTATAGATCGCGTCGGCTCGGCCGGAGCGAGGCCAGGGAGATAAGAAGGCCTAGAAGCGAAAAAGTCATCTGATCATCGGGGGTCTAGCAACAATCCAACCTTCATTGTTTCCAACAAACGGAAACACATTGATTGTTAACATCCAAGATGGAGACAATAAAGGTTGGATTGTTGCTAGACCCCCGATGTCAGGTGACTTTTCCGCTTCCAGGCCTTGTTATCTCGTAGGCCTCGGGCCGGAGCCTGTATTTCTCGTTAGCCTCGATATTTAATGCAATGATGTCAGCAACAATTAAGACTTCATTATATTGTTGTTGACATTATTAGTTTGAACGTGCGTCCACAGTATTCATCGAGAACTATGCCTGTTGCTTATCATTTTCTTAGACACGTTTGAATAGCGAAGCGCTCATAGATGGGTCGATCCACGGCCTCCTAGAAACTATCAGGCCTAAACATAACGTCAATGATGTATTGTTGAAGCACTAAGATTGTGATGTTGAACTAACATCTGTAAAAGCACAACACCACTTAAAACAAAGCCTTGACACCAACTTTCTGACGTCATTAGAAGAGAATTGTTACAAATGACGACAATCCTCTTCTAATGACGTCAGAAACTTGGTGTCAAGGCTTTGTTTAGGTGGTGTTGAAAAGCATCACCGGTTCGACGTAACAATGTTTTATCTTTTCCATGTTCAGACCAGATAGTTTCTAGAAGGCCGTGGTCGATCCAGTCTTTATTGTTGTTGTTGATATCATTGTGTTGGCCAGGGCCTGTCTTTCTCGACTTGCAGTTAGAGCCTGAGTTGCATGAACCAATCAGGAAATTTTGTACTACTCTCGGCGCTTCGCGCCTCATTGGTCACTGTTTTCCGTTACTCGAACGCCTTCGGCGTTCTGTCAACGACGTCCCCCTCCGGGGGCAAGATAATCTTCTGTATATATAAAGAAGGATGTTTGTGGGTCTGTCTGTGGGTCTGTCTGTGGGTCTGTCTGTGGGTCTGTCTGGGGGTCTGTTTTTTATACAAATCTACTGTTTTATTCCGATCTTGATGAAATTTCGCATACATGACCTTCAAAGCATGAGGAAGGTCACTGTCTACCTCAGATTTCGGAAAAATAATAAATATCGATAAAAAATCGATATTCATGGTTATGGCAAGGCATATTAATGAGAAATATCGCATGACCAACAATGCAAGACAAAGTTTTTGCAACAATGGTATCAACACGCAATTCACAAACACACTGCATGGACCAACAATATATATCTCATGACCAACAATGCAAATAAGTTTGTGCAACAATAGGTATCAACAATGGTTTCAACACGCAATTCACCAATAACAATAAGCTCAAAATGATGATGCAATGATAAAGCAATCCTTTCCAAGAATTATAACAATGAACATAGAATGATGATGCAATATGGATAAGTTTCAATTTGTAACAATGCATAGAATTCCTGTTATTCAGGTTTTTCTTAGAAAAGAGAGTTTTTAGTACTTAACAATTTCTTGAAAATCTTTAAAAATGATCAGTAGCTGGAGATAATGAAGAGTTAGCAGACTATTGAGAAAGAGTGGAAAGACGACAGAGAAAGCAAACCTTTAGCTCCGTGCTGTATTGTGCAAATGGAAAGCAAGTAAATAGAAGAATTGGCGACCGCTAGACTACCCAAAGTGATGAAAGGCCAAATTTTGCTTCAACACAACGAGAGAAGAGTGGAAATTGCAACAACACTAAGTATACATCTGAGGTAAGATTACGTGAGTAAGAAATTATTGGAGAGTTCCAGCCATTGTGAGCCTTTAAAAAGATTTTTTTCGAATTTTCATTAAGATTCTTTACTGTATTAATTCTAAGCATTTTCATGTGTTTATTTTTAAGATATTGCAAAGTTTAATTTAATTTTTTGAGATTGTTCTGTTTACATCCAAGTGTAATTATCCCGGGCAACGCCGGGTACCTTTGCTAGTGATATATATACCCCAACCTATTTGATTGCAGGGGGCAGTTGGTTTCCCCCCGGCCGGTTACAGGCGGCTAATGGTCAGTACTTATTTTATTGGTCACGTCTAGATCTTTCTTCACGCTCATTGGTTCATGCAACTCAGGCTCTAACCGCTTTTCTTTCTCGTGGGCTACGTCTGTGTTCAATGGTAGCCAACGAGAAAGACAGGCCTCGGCCGAAGCCGACGTGATCTAAGCAAGCCGTGGCACTGTTTTTGTGACATCATGAAAACGGATGGATTTGTGACGTCATGCAAAAATAAATTTAAAAACAAAAGAAGGATATTTAAAATTTATAAAAAAAATGATTTATTAAAAAAGTAAAGGACCTATGTTTGGCAGTAATACATTTTATTATGAACGGGGACAACGCGCAGTTAGCGCGGTAATTATTTTATCAAATTCAATTCATCCAAATTGTTTCGTTTGATGAGCTCGCATTTTCTCCTTTATTTATGATTTTGTGATTAACTGATGATAAAAGTTGTTGCTCAGACAACAATGGCCAGGTGACTTTTCAGTTCCGGCGTGTGCTTTAAATGAGCGCCAACAATGCTTAAACATGCAACAACAATGGAAAACTGTTTCCGTGACGAACACATGTTCTCCTTTATAGTTGGATACTGTATTTACTTATTTATCTAATAAATTGTCATCGATCCTGTGTATGTGTATCAAGTTTCAGCTCCCTAGCTTGTCGGGAAGTTGGTTTAATATCAATTACGAGAATTGACCCCAACAAACAGAGATGTCAAGTTAAATAAAAGCTTTTAAAAATACAAAATTCACATTTCAAAATATCCCATCGTTTTCGTGATGTTTAAACAATAGAAGTGACGTAGTGCCATGGCTTTATATACAAGGTGATTATAATTAAAGTCCCTTTGTAAAAATGCTATAAAAAAACAACCATGAGTCCGAATGACTTCAAATTTGGACTGAGCATTCTTGAAGAAGGGGCATTTGATATGGATAAGAAAAAAAATAGTTCCAAAATTTATCACTAGATGGCGCTGTAAGCGGCATATTATGCCTAGGAGGATTTGTACTATGCAAATTGAAAGATACGCATGCGCATGAGACATTGCATGTGTTATAAAAACGCAGGCCTCATGGCGTTCTCGTCATATTTGTATCTCAGCAGCTTGCCATGGGTCTGTCAATGAAGGATCGCGCTCTGCTTGTGAAGCTCTTTTACAAGAATGGCGACTCTGCCATAGCAGCTTTAAAGAAATTTCGGGTATTAAAGGGAATGAAAAAAGGATGTGGTCCGATGTCTGCAAAGGCTCTGAGGTGTATGATTAAAAAATTCGAAGCGACAGGTTCTTTTGCAGTGAAATCTGGCAGAGGGAGGAAAGCAGTTGCTTTGACGTCAGTAGAAGATGTGGCTGAAGCATTAGAGGAAGGGTCGAACAGTGGTGTGCAAACGTGCAGTGCACGGGGAATTGCCCGAACTTTAGACATGCCTGTGAGCACGGTCAATAAAATTTTACGCAATATCCTGCATTGTTATCCCTATAAAATTACCCATGTTCAGGAGTTACTTCCTGCTGACCTGCCAATTAGACACACGTTTGCTTTAGAATTTCTAGCTCGCATGGAAGTGGACAATGAATGGCCATGGAACATCTTGTGGACAGACGAAGCCCATTTTTATCTCCACGGCGTTGTCAATACACAAAATTGCAGGATATGGGCAACGGAAAATCCTTTCGCATGTGTTTCAATACCGCTTCATTCTGCAAAGGTAACTGTGTGGTGCGGGATGACAGCATCATTGATTATAGGGCCATTTTTTTTCGAGGAAGTGGGTCCTGCGGGTCCCGTTACCTGTACAGTCAATGGTCAACGGTATGCGTGTCTTTTACGCAACCAGGTAATTCCAACACTTCAACAGCATGCATGCGTGGATAGAATAATTTTCATGCAAGATGGCGCTCCTCCGCACATTGCAAAGCCAGTGAAGCAACTGCTGAAGACACATTTCGGAGATGATAGAATTATCAGCCGTCATTTTCCGAGAGCCTGGCCTGCAAGATCACCGGACCTCAATCCTTGTGACTTCTGGCTCTGGGGTTACCTTAAAAATCATGTGTTCAGTGGCCCAGTTGCAAATTTAGCGGAATTGAAGGCTCGGATTACGCACCACGTTCACAACGTGACCCCGGAGACACTCCGGTCTGTTGTGGAACATGCTGTTTATCGGTTAAAACTTGTGGAGGAAAATGGTGGACAGCATATTGAACATGTCTTGCGCAAGTCCCGAGATAATTAATAGGCGTTTCCATTGTTGCTTTTTATGCGGTTTTTGGCCCAAGGACAATTAAAAACCGAATCATTATGTGCTTTTTATGCGGTTTTTGGCCCAAGGACAATTAAAAACCGATTTTTCCCATCCGATGTGGTACGACCTTGCCGTGGTGGATGGGCTTTGCACTAACAGTGCCACAACTGTTAAATGACTTGAAAGTCATGTTTTCCATCATCAAACCCGAAGCAATCATGTTCATTGACCGGTACAGTTGATTTTTTGCTAATACTGTACTGTATAATAAAAAAAAAATCATGTTTAACTTGTTTTAGTGTCAATTGCATTCCTTGACCAACTTTAATGTAAAAACATAATGCCATAAACAACTCATGCCAAAGCCGTCGTATTTCAATTCAAAATGTCACTTCTAGCTGAATCCGCTTCCGTTATGCCGCTTACAGCGCCATCTAGTGATAAATTTTGGAACTATTTTTTTCTTATCCCATATCAAATGCCCCTTCTTCAAGAATGCTCAGTCCAAATTTGAAGTCATTCGGACTCATGGTTGTTTTTTTATAGCATTTTTACAAAGGGACTTTAATTATAATCACCTTGTAGATCGCGTCGGCTTCGTCCAACACCACCTAGACAGAAGGCCTGCGCACAAAAACGTTATACATTGACATCCCACTAAAGCGGCTATTGTTAATGGTATTTCAACCAATAATAAGCTCTAAAATTGGCCGTTTGATGATGATGTAACAATGTATACAGTTTCTATGCGCAGGCGGAAAAGTCACCTGATCATAGTAGTCCGGCCAACAATCCAACCTTCATTGTTTCTAAAAAAAAATATTGATTGTTAAAATCCAAGATGGAAACATGTAGGTTAAAATCCTCGGACTAGTATGGTCAGGTGACTTTTCCGCGCCAGGGCAACACGCGAAGCCGACGCGATCTAAACAAGCCATGGCACTAAATTTATGACATCATACAAACAGATGGATTTTGTGACGTCATGCAAAAAGAATTTAAAAACAAAGTAAGGATATTTAAAAACTAAAATGAAATGATTTATTAAAAAATAAATGACCCAAGTTTGGCATTAATGCATTTTATTATACTGTATTTACTTATTTATCTAAAAAACAAAATTCATATTTCAAAATATCCATCGGTTTTCATAACGTTTCAACAATACCAAGTGATGTAGTGCCATGGCTTTGTATAAATCGCGTCGGCTCGTGACCACCGAGAGAGAAGGCCTGCGTGCGGAAACGACACATATTGTTAATCATCATTAGAAGGGTATTGTTATTAGTATTTCTACCAATAATAAGTCCTAAATCAGCCCTTCTAAGGATGATGTAACAATGTATGAGGTTTCCGCGCTCAGGCTTTGTCTCTCGGTGGTCACGGTCGGCTTCGCAACATCTCCTAGAGCCGGGGCCAACGATATAACAGGCCCCAGCGCGGAAAAGTCACCTGACCATCTTAGTCCGGCCAACAATCCAACTTTCATTATTTCCAACAAACGAAAAAATACCGATTGTTAAATTCCAAGATGGAAACAAAGAAGATTACATTGTTACTCGGACTAGCATGATCAGTTGACTTTTCCGCGCTGGGGGCCCGTTATATCGTTGACCCCGTCTTAGACCAGAAGGCCTGATAACAGAAATGTCATACATTGTTACATCATCATTAGTCGACCA
>JAHWFO010087047.1:0-12549 GCA_023313115.1 Rhysida immarginata
TATCGAAATGTTCATCTTGTTTTCGTTTAGTTAGTCGGTCGCACGTGTATCCTATTTCGCACGGTCGAACGGTTGCGGTTCCTATTTCGGTTTCTATTCCTAATCATGATCATGATTCTCATTTGAGGGTGTCTGCTCCCGGCTGTTTCTGAACGTGGTCCTTTGAGTTAGGGAGGCGACTGTTTCTGGTGTTCCCTGTTTTTTGTTAATTCCTCGAATTCTATGTCTTATGGCACCGTCATAGTTGTTTTTAATTCGCATTTTTCTATAATATCTGTAATGCGTTACGCTGAATCAAGAGTATTTGTCCTTGAAGTGGCTATTTCTTCTTGAAAGTTTGGTTTAATTAATGTTTATGTGCCTACGATATCAGCGTCGCGCATTTTTTTTTAGAGCTTTCCACCTTTTGTTTGATCTCTTATCCATTGATCTGGCGGGTGACTTTAATTCACACCCAGACGTTAGAAATAAGTTTACTTCAGGAAATGATTTTGAGATTTGCGATTCATATTCTCTAATTAATATCTGGTCATCACTGAATCCTGGTCTTCTTGGGTATACTTTCTCTAAAGGTGTCTGGCTCTCGGCCGTCTCGATGAGATCTATCGCTGATGGATTTACAATGTTTGGTCGTTTCGAGCTCTATGAATGTAAATTAATGAGAATAAAGCGTCTATGATGCAACAAACGTTTTAATGCATAAAATAAGCGTTTCGGTTATAAAACCATCTTCAGTCTGATTAATGGACAATCGAGAATCGAGCAGTGTAGTGAAACTGTATTCGAGGAGCACTTGAAACTAAGCTTCCGTAATCTCACCCTTCCTAAATAAATGCCAAGAAGAATTACGCTGAAGCAGTTACGAAGTGTGATGTATCCATAAAGGTCATCCATAATATGAAAGAAAATACCCCCTCTTGGTAGGAGGTGATTTCGATTGACGACTGTCTAGATAGAAGCAAGACCACTAGAAGTATGAAGCCCAGTAATCTGGATATCTGACATTAGAAATGTCATCAAAATTAATATCAAGTATATTTCTTGGATCACGGTATCTCTTTCGATGTGTGGGATGATTTAAAATGCCCGAGACTAGCTCTTATGTTATGATTTTCAATTTTGAGCAGCGTGGATCCTATGAGCTCTTGAACGTATTTTACAATAATGAGTCATGTTGAAGTCATTATAAATGGAGGAATTGCAAACAGTTTTCTGATCTTTTTGCGAAATAGTCCTGCGAAAGGTCTTCAAAATATGACCCTTGGGCATCAACACAACGCTGCCAGCTTTTTTTCCAGTGTTCATAGGCTCCCTAGAACTCTTCGCACGGAAGGCTGTTAAGGGACCTCATCGAAGCTGCCTGGACCGCTTGAATCCTGTCGAATCGCTTCCCTTAATTCGAAGGAACAGAAAGAAGTCTCTGGGAGCTAGGTCGGGGCTGTAGGGTGGCTGGAGCCGTGTTGCCACGTTGAACTTGGCCAAAACTTCGCCGGCGGCAAGCGACGTGTGAGAGGGCGCATTGTCGTGGTGAAGAACCCAATTGTCTTTGATCTCCTGGCGGACGCGGCGGATTAGATCCTTCAAATGCCGAAGCATTTTCGAGTCCGCATTTTTGACGCACTCTCCGAGTTTTCGACGGGGGTCACTGACACGCACTCACGCCACTAGCGATCTGCTCACTCCAGCGTCTCGGAAGTAACTGCCGCTAGTGCTGTCGGTTATCTGACACCCCCCACTACTGCACCCTATCGGTGGAACCGGTCTGCGCGCCCTCCCCTACTCAGGAGAAAATCAGTCTTGAAACTTTGTGAAGGCACCCTGTAGAGTAGGAGTTTATTGTCAATATTTAGAGCATTGTGCTGCCCCGGCAGAGCAATCGAGCTAAATATGGCTCTCCTGGCCTTATTCAAAGCATAAGTTGCGTGCGGTGCCCAGGTCAGTTTAGAGTCAATAACAACACCAAGATATAAGTTTCACAGCAGTCCAGTTTTTTGCCATGTAGTGTTAGAGAATCTAAAGATCTCTTTCTCTTCTTGGAGACAAATATTGTCTTGCATGTGTCAACATTCAGTTTTAACCTCCATTTGATAAACCAAATTTCACATTGCTTTAGAGCAGGGGTGACCAACCTTTTTTTTTGCCTGGGCCAAAATAAATTTCTGAAGGTTTTCAGAGGACCAACCATTTGTAATTCAAATCGCATTCAAATATTTTATGAAACATTAACCACGTACAATCTTACTTGTTAATAAATTTTACAGTAAATAGTTCATTTCGTGGGCCGCATAAATTCCTTTGGTGGGCCGCAAGTTGGTCACCCCTGCTTAGAGCCTTGTGTAGTCTCGAGAATATTAAAGCCTGGTTGATATGCGCAGGTCAGTATAGCAGCGATATCTGCATTATCTGCGTAAAAATAAAGCTTAGATTTGGGGGATTCGGAAAGTCTCGGATAAAATAATTGAATAATTCTGGTCCCAGGACAGAACCCTGTGGGACACCAGCTTTAACTGCACACATAGGAGATAGACTATCTCCAATTCTGGCCTGAAAGAACCGATTCGAGAGAAACGAGTGTAGCAGACTAATTATATCCTGGGAAAACCCATCCATAATCATTTTATAAATAAGTCCTTCGTGCAAAGTACTTTTGATTAAATTCTCGGTTTCTCTTTTGCTGAAAAAGTAACATAAAAGAAGCGCGTACACAATGATAAAAAAAGAAGGCACTTCGAGTAAATTCACGTTTTTCAACGAAGATGTCCGCATGGTAACCAACATCCTAAAGAAGAAAGGCGCCAAAATGGCATTCAAGACCAAAACGACAACAGGCGAAGCTATAAAAAAGATACAATTCAGACAAGACAAGGATGGATTCGACAACACCGGAATCTACAAATTAAAATACCAATCTTGTGATCAGTATTATTTAAAAAGAACGAAGCGCTCTTTCAAACAATGCTACAAAGAGCATACCGCCGAAATTAGACTATACCTGGAGAAATCAAACTACGCGACACATAAAATAAATAACAAGCACCGACTTGGACAGTTCGACGAAGTTAAGGAGGCAGTAGAGAAATGCAACGAACCAAGGAAGGATCGAAACCCAAAAAAAACTGGATATACAACTAGCAAGCAACAAAGAAAGCGAGAGACTATTAAACATCCAAACCAACAACGACATGGGACCATTAATTAAAGGAAAAACAAAGAATTGGACAAACCTTCACAAAGTCAGGAAGAAGAAACCATAGAGAAGAATTTAGTTTTAAGTACCAAAAGGTGCTTTATGCTATCAGTGTGGGGAACTTACCTGTCTGTCCGTAACTCTAACTCCTCGAAGACTATGAAAAATTTTCAAAATCTGTTTTCGTCAATCGATTAATATGGTTCATGACACAAATCAATCACATATATGATCGAAATCGATTCAATGGCACTCTACGACCAATCACTTGTGGAGGAATGGCCCTTCCTTCATCTGAATTATGGCACAACGTCCGCTAATCAGACTGAAGATGATTTTATAACCGAAACGGGTATTTTATGCATTAAAAAGTTTGTTGCATCATAGACCTTTATTCTCATTATCTACGCAACATGGACATACAGTAGCGCTCAGAAATAAGGCACGATTCCAATTTTGGCTTTTATTCTAACAGAACAATAAGACTTGCGAGTTTTTTCAATAAGTGGTAGATGACATGGAAATACAACTTTATAAATAAAAATATCTCAATTTTTATAACATGTTGCTGTAAAAAAGAAAATTGTTTTTTATGTGTGTTCACAAAATAAGGCAATGGTTAAATTTTGATACATATTTGATACCAAACATGTTGCAAATCTGAAACAAAAGTGAGAAATCAAAGGAGATGATGTCATACAATAGTACTTAGTCAGATAGCCGTTACTTTTGATAACAGCTTGACATCTGCTAGGCATAGAATCGACTAACTTTGTCATGGTTTCGGACGGAATCTTAAACCATTCTTCCTGAAGCATTTGAAATTTTTCATCCAAGTTCGCTGCCTTTTTGTCTTTGCAGCGACGAAATAGAACCTCCCAGAAATGTTCGATGGGTTGAGATCAGGTGACTGCGATGGCCAGTCAAGTGCTCGAACTTTTTTGGATAAGTCAGATAACGCTTAATAAGGTTAAACGTGTGTTTGGGGTCGTTGTCGTGTTGGAATAGCCAGCCTGTGGGCATGCAGTTTTTTTCCGTGGGGATGCATATGGTTTTGTACATATTCTTATCCATAGTACCAACAACACGCACAAGAGGACCCACCCCACTTCAACTAAAACAACCACAAACCATCAGAGATCCCCCTCCATACTTCACTGTCGGCACTCGGTATTTCGGATTGAAACGCTTGTTCTGTATTCCATCTGTTCCAAAATGCAGAAACTTAGATTCGTCACTCCAGAGGATTTTCGCCCATTCATTGAAGTTCAGTGCTGGTACTTCTTTGCAAAGGCATGTCGGGCCTTCCTGTTCGCAGCTGTAACGAGAGGTTTCTTTGCAGGACGCCTATCATTCAAATCTGCTTATACTAGACCGTTTTGTTGTGGAAACACTAACTTTAACCCCATTAGCCCCTTACATTTCACGGTTCAAATCCACTGCTGTAAGTCTGGGCTGAATTTTCGATAACCGACAAAGCAGTCTATCAGGGTGTCTACTGACCTGTAATTCCTATATTTACTATAATTGTACTATATTTTAAAAATAGTACTTTAATTCCTATAAATATACTATACTTCCATAGCAATCCTATAAATTTATTTTATAAAAATTTTGCGGTTCCTTTCATTTTGGTCATATGTATGTATGTTGGTCAACTGCATTCGAACCCCCTCTGCTGACTGTTAGCTGAACAATATGAACTGCATGACTGCATTTGAGAGAGAAAGTCATCGATGACTTGACTACCACATGCTACATAGCACATGGCCAGAAGTAACTGCGCACATGGCTGGCGCATCTGCACGGTGAGCAGAAGGTTCCTGGTACGATCCCAGGCTGTGGAATTTTATTTCCCATTTTTCATCAATAATGGCAAAAGTTTTTGCAGTTATGTTTTGTTTTCTGCAAAGATGGATGGCAAATTGAAACTTAAAGACTTGGTCCATACATATAGTCCATAGAGCATTCAAAACTGCCCATAACAAGTGCAAATTGCAGATTCATAATTTTTTGCGTTGCCTATTTTATTTGTTTAAGGACTTTCCTTCTCGAAGAGCGCAGTTTAGAGATATCACAGATTCTTCAGTCTTCCCTAAGAAATTTTGCGCAATCAGATGAATAGAAAATTCAGCGGCAACAGAGCGTGCCATCAGCTTGTTCCATGTTTAAGGGAGTATGTATCTAATACCTTGTTCACACTACAATTCTTGATCATGATCATTTTACACACGTTCATGATGAACGTGTGTAACGTTCTACTCATAAATATGTGTGTTCACACTGCACAGCAGATGATCATGATCAGTCGAGCAAAACGGGATTCTCGTGGGATACGAGAACATCACGTGAGTGCAGTAATGGCTGCCAACAACAACTGCTCAGCTTTATGTCCTCAATCTGTTATTTTTGAGCAACTTTCATTATTGCAATTAAAAATTTTAAAAAACGAGGCTTTAATAAATTATTGGCGCAATCGCAGTAAACGATATCGCCGTTTGCTGTTAGTTAACTTGTGCGCGAGGATACATTCGCAAAGGAGTTTTGTTCGTTCGACGTGGGTTCGTCAGCGTTCCGGGACTTGGTGGAACGAAATTGTACCACGTTTTTCTCCCGCTGAATGGAAAGAACATTTCAAGTAATAATCAATTAATTACCAAATAACTTTTTAAAGAAATTTCACAAAAATATATATATTTCATGAACGATAAAGCTGTCTTCAACGTCAAACAATGCTTACGTTTTATTTGTTGTGTACTAGTTCAAATTTACAGCTCAAGAAATGAACAAGTTGTTCATAATCGAAAACAGTTTAACATTGAAAATCAGCATTACCGTAGATGGAAAAATATAGTATTGTCTGGAATGGATGAAGGGTCATTTCATCCATTCCTGTTTTATAACACTCTTTCATTCATCCTGCAAGTTTGATAATGAAGGCTTTTATGAAAGTTTGTGAAAATTCAATTAAATTCAATTTAAACAATTTGCTTTAAGCATTGCAAAAGAGTTATAATGAATTTTTTTCTTCAAATACTAGGGTGTCGCTTGAAACATTCGACATGCTCTGTCTGCTGCTGGGACCCCATTTAAAAAAAGAAGACACAACTTTTAGAAAAAGTGTGCCGCCAGTTAAACAAAGGATTGCAGAATGCTATTTTGCACTTTGCTCAACAGCTGAAATCGAACTGTTGGAGAACTGTTTGGCCTAGGAAAGAGCACAGTGTGTGTGTCCCTTCACAAATTCTGTAGTGTGGTTGTCGATAATCTGTTGACAACCTATATCAAATTTCCCGCTACAGAATTTCAATGTGCATCTATAATAAATGGATTTTTTGAATGCTGGCAATTCCCTCAATGCATGGGTGCTATTGACGGGTGCCACATTCTCATCTCCCCACCAAAAGAACATGCTGCAGACTACTACAATTACAAAGGTTGGCACAGCATGATTCTCCTGGCAGTATGTGACCACAAATATAGATTCATCTATATTAATGTCGGCTCTCCTGGAAGAAACAATGATGACAACATCTTTAGAAGATCAGAATTATTTCAACTGTTATCTTAAAGAAACTTTACACCTGAAAAAAAACATACAAAGAGTAGATGTACACCCTTTCTTGTTAGGCGATTCGGCCTTTCCTTTATTAAAAACTATAATAAAACCATACCCGGACTCTTGTCTAACTGAAAAGCAGGCCTTCTTCAACTATAGACATGCTAGAGCCAGGCGTGTTATTAAAAACGCATTTGGCAGGTTGAAGAACCGATTTCGCATCATCAGCAAAAGATGCGAGTTAAACGTTGACAATATCGCAGATATCATTAGAACTTTTTGTGTATTGCATAATGTATGTGAATTTCAGGGAGATTTAAATTGGAATGAAGAATCTGACTTGAACGGTGTACCCCGGTCTAATGTTAGATTACAGTCAAATGATGACCTCGAAGCCAGAAATGTCAAAAATGCAATTGCTGACTATTTTTGGGGGGGAAATTGAGCTGATTCATGGAACATTAAACATATTGGGTCATAGGTGTTTGTAAATAGGTGTTTGTATTGTGTAATAAGTCAATATTTATATATATCATATAAATAGATTGATCTTTATAAAACAAAACGATTTCTCAGTTTTTAAGCTGAGATACCTAAAATAGTGGTTTCTCAGTTTTTAAGCTGAAATACCTAAAATAGTGGTTCCTCAGTTTTTAAGCTGGAGACCCTCTGAAGTGTGACACGCCCTCCCCCCCTTAATTATATATGCATGACGACCCAATAACCCATTGCTACTGTGTCGGAAGGCGCGCGTCAACTGAGTTCGGAACTGATACTGGAGGAGTGAAATATCGTGAATCAGAATAAAGAAATCAACCAGTCAAAGTAAAAAATAATAAGTAATGATTTATTTTATGTCCAAAACAAACATTACTTTTACAGTACATTAAATTGCACTAATCTTAGTTTACGATCGATTGTGTAATCACCAGCAAATAGCGATACACTAAAGGGGCCCCATAGCTATTGCGCTACTGCTCCATAACCGCCACCAGGCGCGCGGAACACATGCAGTTCCTCACAATACAATACGAAAACAAAGGTCAATAATCATTAACCAAGAATACACTTACAGAGGCATCGGACTTAAGGCAATCATTCAAATGTAAGTGTGCTTATGAGTCTCAATACTACGGGTCTAACACGGGCAATCACCCACTTTCTAGCTATGGCTTAACGCCGGAGAGCGTCACGTGATTCTTTTGAATTAGTCAACTCGTTGAGAGACACGGGGAGAACCACGGAAACCTCGCCGATGATTCCCGCGCAGTTAGCTACCGAATCGCAAGAGTACTCAGTGCAACGATTATTGGATGAATTCCCCTTATCTATTAATAATAAGAGAGAGAAGCAGGGGATCCACAGCGAAGTTACACTATTAATTTATTATTGCTACTTCAGACCAACGGCCCTCTGCTTGTAAGCGTTCCTTAAGACTATATCAACTTTCATAAACAAGGTAGACTACAATACTATACACACATAAGCAGCTCGTATAGCATAAGCTAACATTTTCCATATTCTTTTATAACTCAACAGTGTCATGTCCAGGAAAACAAATGCTCCTCATGCACTGCAAGTGATATGCTGATTAACAGCGTCACACGTCTCTCTTCCCGTAGTTCGTATATACCTCACGTCACTGTTCTAGTAAATCTTCGCGTCGTCCACAGTCAACGAAATAAAGTAAAGGAAAGCAACTCACCAATAGTTGTCATCAATTATGGAATACTGCAGACTTTGAATGCTGGATCAGAATAAATACTTGCAATCAACATCAGCTTCTCCATCGGGATAATTATATGACAGCGCACATTGAACGTTACCCACGCACATTTCACACCGCATCTGAAATACTCGAAACTCCATCTTATATATATGTCAGCACAAGGAAAAGTTATAGTAACTTATCTCTGTTGCCATAAATATATTATTCATGAAACTTATCTTTGCAGATGATGGTAAAACAAATCGAATGTTGAACGATCTTGTTCTCAGACGCCATCATAAGCAAAGGAGCATCTATCTTCAGACATCATAACGACATCCGTCCCTGACGAACTTTTTATTCCAAAAAAAAAAAAAAACTTGAATTTTCTCTTACAAACGAGCAACACGTACCCAACAATTAAGGGATGCCTAGGATCTCATCTTCCTAGAATTTCTCACTCACAACAATAATAAGTTTCAACAATAAGTCACTCTGTTACGTTTCTCTACTGACGCAACCGGATCGAAATAAATACCGGTAGAAGGGTGGATCATAATAAGGTTCCTATTGATTAAACAGGTGGTGGCCTTACAGTATAACAGAGGGACATCAGAAGTTCCAACTAGTTTCGCCATTTATTCCCGGCTTTGTCAAGGATATATACAGCAAGACAATCGACAATCGAACAGTGAAGTGTACATTTGTTAGGATGGGACGAAAGCAGCGCTTTCACAAAGCTCATCCAACCAGAATAAATTCCAAACGAAATGCACTGAGGTAGTCAAGAAGCCTAACCAACCCAAACGGTCTTCCATATTATACAAAAAAGAAAATAAGATTGACGATTGTCAGAAACAAAAAACAAACGAAATAAAAAAATACAAGGAGAAATAAGATTAAGATTATCACATCTTCCAGTAGTCCGGGAAAGAGACGTTGCTAATATCTTCAAAATTGATGTCAAGAACGTGCCTCGGTTTACGATATTTCGTATGCCAGTTCATATTCACCGAGTTCTTCAGTATCCCTTTCACAAGCTTATTGTCGTGAGTCTTCATCTTCTGTATCATAATCAAAAGGAGATCCTGAATAAACTTTCCGATATGGGCCATGTTTAAATCCAAGTGGATGGATTGGTTTTTCACCGTCCTTCTGTCCAGCTGGGCAATGGTCCTCAGGGTAACATTCTGGAATGACTAGTTCACTCCATCTGGTTTTACAAATAGTCGCCCACGCAGGCATGCCATAGAGGAGTATGGTCCGGATAATCGATTTGTACAGAAGTAGCTTGTTATCAATGCTGAGGGCGCTGTTGCGACCCATGGAAGTTATGATACTGTACTTCGCCCTCTTCGCTTTATTCAGAGCATAGGACATATGCTGGTTCCATGAGAGTCTTGAGTCAATGATAACTCCCAGATACTTGTAGTTGTCCACCCAGTCCAGTTTCTTATTGAACAGAACAAGAGAATCTGGGGGATGCTTGAGCTTCCTATTGAGGTACAAAGCTTGCACTTTCCGACGTTAAGGTTCAACTTCCAGCAGTTAAACCAGTCTTCGAACTGCTTCAAGGCGCACTGCAGCCGAGTGATAACGTGTGCCCATGTCATAATGGCAGTGTCATCCGCATAAAAATACAGATTACAATTATCGGGTTTCGGGAAATCATGTACAAAGTAACTAAATAGCACAGGCCCGAGGACAGAACCCTGAGGGACACCAGCCTTTACAACACGGCGTGTGGAAAGATCTTCTCCAACTTTAGCTTGATAGGATCTGCCGTCAAGAAAGGATTTCACCATCAAACTCAAATCGGCAGGGAACCCGTCTCTGATCATTTTGTAGACAAGGCCCTCATGCCACACTTGGTCAAAAGCTTTACTGACATCGAGAAATACCACACCACAGTACCTAGATAGATTCAGGGGGGTGCTCAGGTCTTCAACGAGCCTCCATATCTGCATCGGACAAGAGTGGGCAGCACGAAAGCCAAACTGCTCTTCCCGAAAAAGGTCATTTGCTAGACAGTGATCTTGGAATCTGACGAGGATCGTTCTCTCCAACACCTTGGACATCGTGGGTAGCAGGCTAATAGGTCGGTAACTCGCCGGAATTGCAGGATTTTGCCCCTGCTTGGGGATACTCAACACAATAGATTTCTTCCAAGCCACAGGGAAATAAGAAAATTTCCAGCAGTCGCTAATGATATTGGTGAGAAAGTCAATAAAGTTCTTTGGGAGATTCATAAGGGCGTTATTACTCACCTTGTCTTTTCCTGGAGCCTTCTTCTTTTTCAGTTTACTTATGGTGTTGGCGATCTCTCCAGCCTCGATGTTGTACTTCGTTAAATGCTGCGGGACTTCATCAAAGTTGACAATACCTTCTTCCACACGCTGAGACATGATTTGGCTCTCGGGCTTATCGTTGGTAGGAGTAACAAACTGCATTTCCAGTGAATCTGCAATGACTTGGGCCTTGTCCTGATCAGTTTGGACATAGTCAACTTGTGGAGTATGTAGTGGAGGAAGCGTATCATTCTTCCTCTTCTGTAAAGCTCTGACCATACTCCAAATGGAATTGTTGCGAGCCGACAAGCTTTTGAGTTTATCATTCCATCTGGCGTCGCGAAGCTCTTTTATATCCTCCTGGACTCTTCGCACTAGCCTGTTATACTTGGTTTTGAGCCAAGGTTCACGATAGCGTTGCCATAGTCTACGAGTCCTGTTTCTTTCAGAAATTAGGCGTTGGATTCCAGGAGTGAGTTGGATTCGATGAGGAGGTTTATTCTCTGCAGACAATCGACAATCGAACAGTGAAGTGTACATTCGTTAGGATGGGACGAAAGCAGCGCTTCCACAAAGCTCATCTAACCACAATAAACTCCAAAGGAAATACACTGAGGTAGTCAAGAAGCCTAACCAACCCAAGCGGTCTTCCATATTATACAAAAAAGAAAATAAGATTGACGATTGTCAGAAACAAAAAACAAACGAAATAAAAAATACAAGGAGAAATAAGATTATCACATCTTCCAGTAGTCTGGGAAAGAGACGTTGCTAATATCTTCAAAATTGATGTCAAGAACGTGCCTCGGTTTACGATACTTCGTATGCCAGTTCATATTCATTGAGTTCTCCAGTATCCCTTTCACAAGCTTATTGTCGTGAGTCTTCATCTTCTGTATCATAATCAAAAGGAGATCCTGTATAAACTTACCGATATGGGCCATGTTTAAATCGAGGTGGATGGATTGGTTTATCACCGTCCTTCTGTCCAGCTGGGCAATGGTCCTCAGGGTAACATTCTGGAATGACTGTAGTTCACTCCATCTGCTTTTACAGATAGTCGCCCACGCAGGTATGCCATAGAAGAGTATGGTCCGGATAATCGATTTGTACAGAAGTAGCTTGTTGTCAATGCTGAGGGCGCTGTTGCGACCCATAAGAGCTATGATACTGTACTTAGCCCTCTTCGCTTTGTTCAGAGCATAGGACATATGCTGGTTCCATGAGAGTCTTGAGTCAATGATAACTCCCAGGTACTTGTAGTTGTCCACCCAGTCCAGTTTCTTATTAAACAGAACAAGAGAATCTGGGGGATGCTTGAGCTTCCTATTGAGGTACAAAGCCTTGCACTTTGCGACGTTAAGGTTCAACTTCCAGCAGTTAAACCAGTCTTCGAACTGCTTCAAGGCGCACTGCAGCCGAGTGATAACGTGAGCCGGCTGGTGTGCCCATGTCATAATGGCAGTGTTATCCGCATAAAAATACAGATTACAATTATCGGGTTTTGGGAAATCATGTACAAAGTAATTAAATAGCATAGGCCCGAGGACAGAACCCTGAGGGACACCGGCCTTTACAACACGGGGTGTGGAAAGATTTTCTCCAACCTTGGCTTGATAGGATCTGCCGTCAAGAAAGGATTTCACCATCAAGATCAAATCGGCAGGGAACCCGTCTCTGATCATTTTGTAGACAAGGCCCTCATGCCACACTTGGTCAAAAGCTTTACTGACATGGAGAAATACCACCCCACAGTACCTGGATAGGTTCAGGGGGGTGCTCAGGTCTTCAACGAGCCTCCATATCT
>JAHWFO010087048.1:0-13004 GCA_023313115.1 Rhysida immarginata
TTGCGACTCATGAGAGCTATGATACTGTACGTAGCCCTCTTCGCTTTGTTCAGAGCATAGGACTTATGCCGGTTCCATGAGAGTCTTGAGTCAATGATAACTCCCAGATACTTGTAGCTGTCCACCCAGTCCAGTTTCTTCTTGAACAGAACAAGAGAATCTGGGGGACGCTTGAGCTTCCTCTTGAGGTACAAAGCCTTGCACTTCCCGAAGTTAAGGCTGTCATGAAAGAGTATTATTGACATTGTTCAAAATTTTCGATTTTATAATTCCCTGACTGTTCCCGGTTAAAAATAATAAAAAAATAAAAAATAAAAAAAATAAATAAAAAAAAACTCCCTGACAATTCCCGGTCGCTAGTCACCCTGCAAAATAGCCCCACATGTAAGAGCATCGGGTCAAAGGTAGAAAAATAAGGAAGAACAATGAAAAGAAGAAATAAAAGATATGATAAAAAAACAACAACAAAAAAGAAGGGCCCATAGAGCTTGCGACAAGTTAAGGAATAGCTGAAGTTGGAGAGGGATATGGGAAAGGTAATGAGGGAATGGTGCCTTTGCTAAGATTAATGCCATTAGGGGTGAGGGAATTGAATTTCCAAATAAAAAAAGACTCGAATTTCTTTCTCTGTTATTTGTTATGGAAGTTATACGAAGAATATGACGGCTGATGGCCGGTAAAGAGTGACCAGTGGAATTAACGTTTTTAGCGACAGGAGTGTCAGCATTGCTAAGGATGTCGAATTTATGTCTGGCAAATCTGGCACGTATGGTATTGCCTGTCTCACCGAGATACTGTTTCTCGCATATCTTGCATTGTAGCAGGTAAATTAGATTGTGAGAAGTGCAGATCAGGTTCTGGTTAATTTTGAAAGTAAAGGAGGAAGTATTAAACAAAGTTGGTACTGTTCGTGCTACTAACTCCTGCGCGAGAGCAGGGTACGTCACGTTGGAGTGGAAGGCGGACCTCTTCGGGATGAGGTAGTGGGGAGCGGGGGAGCCAGCCAGGCCGCGCCGCGGGAACACAGTCGCCCAAATTTGGCTCGTGCTACGCAGCGCCACGCCATTCAGCTTAGTTTGAGGTTCAATTTACGGCGTTGCTTGCGATTTGCCACCCCAAGTGTCTTATATCACTTTAATCGCCTGAATTTCGTCTACATCGTAGTGTAGTTTTTTTATAAGGAGATAATTTACACTCTATGCAGAGGATCATACAATGGGTGATTTTCTAAAATCCAGCGAACTCTACTTTCTGTGCGCTGGCACAAAATAATATCACAATATGCACTGACTCCCTGCCATGTAGAAAAAACACATCAACGTCAGAAGTTGTCGGTAAATTGTAAGATCGATGGCCATTAGGGTGAACGTTTAAGGTATTAAACAATACAACAGCCAATTCCAAATACTCAGGATACAAGCTACAATACTGAGGGGGTATAACGCAGGCAATTCGTTTTAATTCCAAGAATACCTTTACATGAGACTGATCATATTGTAGAGTTCAAGCATCGACAATTTTCCGTTCGCCAGCTTATGCAATGGCAATTTACAAGTCCCTGGATCAATCCTGAAACAATATTGGTATATAACTAGAGTAGATAAATACTGATATCCCGCCTTCATTTTGCCTTGAAAAGCTCGGCGAAAACCGGTATCTCAGCTAGTAAATATATAAATGTATTTCTGCTTCACTGCTAAAGCTCCTCCTTGTAATGTTTACAAGATTTTATTTAACTTGCAATGTTTGTTAGTTTGTTTAGGTCAAATCTTGTTATCAATATTAAAGCGAATTCCCGACAAGCTAAGGAGCTGAAACTTGACACATATACACAGGATCGATTAAAATGTATGTTAAAAAAATTTTCAAATCGCTTTACTGCTTCGTGTTCCAATGATGTTAATTCATTACTGTCAGGTGCAGGGTGCCAGTAAATTACGGAAGCGGAAAGAATATGACTGTACGGGACACAGAGGACATACAATTTATTTATTATTAGCAAAAATATATTATTTAAATAAATTAAACGAATAACAATTTAATAGATGCTAATAAGCGAGAACCTACTAACAAGCACGTTAACAAAAATTTAATCTGGGCTGATATATAAATGTTAAAATAGCCAAATGCAATTTTAAATGAAAGATTAATAAAGTTAATGTTTACACTCCACAACTAGAATGAGAGTTTTGAAATTTGAGCCTACTAATGAAGGCTAGATTCTGTAACCGTTAAAAATTTACACGGTATAACGTAAGCTACAATAAATTAGCTTTAACTGAAGAAGGATTCTTCTGAAGAAGGGCATACCGCTTTTAGCTATGTAGAGCTCCCTATTTCACGTGTACCAAAATACACGGGAGCACGTATATTTAATACGTCCGTGTATTTACAGTATCACGGGTATCCGTGTATCAGTGTACCGTGTAGCTACACGTGTACCCGTGTATTTTAGTTCCACGGATACTCAAGCTTTGAAATTATTGAATCATATATATCAGAAAGAAACACACAATAAAAAAATAATATTCAAGAAAAAAAATACACTTACACTATGTACAATTGCTAATTATAACAATCGAATGACCACAGTAATACAACCTCTGACAATTAAGTTCGGTGAATGAGTTCACACAATAAAATGCAAAACAGATAGAGCCACATTTACTTTATTGTCGTTGAAATAATCACCCTGGAAGGCAATACACTTTTGGGATCGGGTCTGTATAAGTCCTGGAAGCTCCTTAGGGATGGCTTTAAGTTCACGTGTCACATTTGCTTGAATGTCTGGAATGTGCGCAAATCTGTGTCCCTTTAAGGCCCGTTTCAGACATGGGAACAAGAAAGTCTGCCGGTGCCAAGTCTGGTGAATAAGGTGGATGAGCTATGGATACGACCCCTTTGTTGGCCAGAAACTGTTGCACGATTACGGCAGTGTTCCTCTTTGATCCATTATCCAGTTACGTGCGCACGCTACACCTTCAACTGAAGAAATGAGCATCTGCTAAACCATTGCACGCACAAGCGTGACCTGTCTGAACTTGCCTAAACAATGACTGGGCTTGTATTCACACCAGGGTTGCCAGGTTGGGCGATTTATCGCAAATTGGGCTACTTTTTTGTTCAAATTGCGACTAAAATTTCAAATTTGCGATTGCGATAAATTGGGCTACTAAAATTTCAAATTTGCGATTTTGTGGCGATTTGTTTTGTGCGAATTTTGTGACGATTTTTCGGCGAAATTATTGTCAAATAACAAAAAAAACTGGTTTTAGACAATTTTTAAAACGAGGAAGTTCATTTTTGCACTAAGAGTTCTCACTCTTCCTATCAGCAATGCATCCGTCGAAAGAGTCTTTTCCATCATGGATAACTTCAAAACTCCTCTCCGAAATAGAATGGAGTTGCCTTTGTTAGACGCAGTCATTAGAATAAGAACAGAACTTCAAAGTGAAAACAAATGTTGCAATTCTTTCATCCCAACTAATGAAATGTTAACAGGATTTAACAATTCAATTTATAGCGATGTCTTTTAATCTCTGATTTTGATTTGTATTTTTTTGAAGAATAAAAGTTTGTAATTTACGAATATTTTTATTGTATGGTTTATTTGTATTTTCATAATGTTCAGTAATAGTTGGAAGCTTACATCATAGACATAATGTAGATTTGCGGAATTCCCACATTCTGGAAAGTCAGGGAAATGAAACATGGTCAGGGAGAGTCAGGGGAAAAGGGCTATTTTCATGCATTGGGCGATTTTGGGCTACTAAAGTTCCCCAATTGGGCGACCGAATAGTGCTTGGACCTGGCAACCCTGATTCACACGCATTATTATTCGCGTAAAGCTCGCACAGATTAGGGTGTGACGTCATTCACCGAACTTAATTGTCAGAGGTTGTATGTCTTATTTTCTAAAATCATAAGTTATAAAATAATTTGTTTCGCTTCATTGATAAATATACTTAAAATTCTACCATGATCTCATGTAGAATTTTGTAAATTTATATTTGCATAAGAGGAATAAACCATTTAAGCTCAGTGGGGTGTTTTGTACTAACCCATTGCTGATCATATATCACACACTTTCATTAAGAACTGAAGAAATTGAATGCAAATTCACAAAATTTTATCACTGCTCAGTAAGTAAAAACAACCGAATACATCTCATAATATAACACAACCTCCTTCGGTTCCGATGGCATTCCCTATTACGTCTATAAAGCCTGCAGTGCTTTTCTCATCTGCCCTCTAAAACACATCTTCATTTTTTCAATCAAAACCGGCACTCTTCCTCAATTATTGAAAAATACCAAAGTTTTCCTTTTTTACAAAAACAAAGGTGATTCAAACAATATCAAAAATTACCGCCCCATTTCCAACAAATATTTTTGAATATGCAGTCTATCAAAGAATCTATCCAACTGTCTCGCCCCATATTTCTCCTTACCAATATGGCTTCATGAACGGTAAATCAACTCAATCGAATCTCGTGGAACGTATACATCTCATTGGTGATGGGATTGCCCAAAACTGTCGGGTTGACCTAATATATATCGATTTTGAGAAGGCGTTTGACAAGGTGGACCATTTTCTCCTTATTAAAAAACTTTCACACTCGCTTGTCATATGCTCATAACTTACTGATCGAACAAATTATGCTGTCATAAATGGCACTACCTCCAAAAGCTTGGGACCATTATTCTCCTGTTCATTAATGACATAAAGATGTAGTAAAATCATCCTCTTTGTTTTTGTTCGCAGATGACATCAAAGTGGGCGAAATTATTCGTACCCCTCTTGACTGCTTTGATTTGCAACTAGATCTATACTCTATTAGCTCTTCGTGTATCGAAAATAAAATTATACTAATGAAAAGTGTCACTCGGTCATTTACTCACTGAAACATTGTCTTCATAGCTTCTCGTACACTCTTAATGGTTCTTCTCTTGATAAACAAACTACTGTACCAAAAAGGATCTATAGGTCTTTTTAAGCACAACCTATCTTTCACCGACCATACAAACCACATTATCTTTAAAGACTATAGGATCTCTTATTTCATTGTTCGAAACTCTACAAGTTTCAATAGCACAGAATTTTCAATTTTCTTATTTAACTCCCTAGTAAGACCCGGCTTAGAGTATGCTTCGACTATCTGGTCTCCGTACAATGTTATGTTACGTTACAGCGGCGTCTTGAGAAAGTTCAAACTGATTTTCTACGCCCCCCGTCTTCACTTATCATATCTTAAATTCTTTAATGATAATTTATATGCTACCTCAGACATCACTTTCGTTGTGAAACGCTACTTACCAGACGTATTTATCTCGACGCCTGCTGCTTATTCAAATTATAAAATCATATAACCTATTCTGTTAGATTTCTCAATTTCATAAAACTACGCATTCCGACTAAACTCAGGAAACACTGATATATTTTATTTACCACTGACTAAGAAAGGTATTACAAACAATCTCCCTTTCAATCGATTATGTAAATTAGGCAAAATATTCTCAAATTTAATTGATATTAACTTTTTAAATTATAATTTAAAGTTATAATTTATGAACATCTAAACTCTTTTTGTTATTACTGATGCTTATTGTAAAATTTTTGTTTCAACATTTGTTTTGATGTTTCAATTATTGTTCTTGTCTTTGTTTTCCTGTAAGCTGTCATTGGGCATTTCTAAGCCTGTTGCTTGCAATAAATAAATAAATAAATAAATAAATAAATAAATAAATAACTGCATGGTTTCATTTAAAAATTATTTAACAGAATGCCTTTATAGCATTCAAAAGAGGGAAGAAATTATTGAGTTTCATAAAAAAGGGCTAGGATTGACTGCGATAAGTAAATGAACCTACATGAAAATTCCAACAGTTCAATCAATAGTAAAAGAAAAAAAAAAGGAAAAATCATCATATCAAATTTACTCAAAAAAGCAATATTTTAATGTACAAAGTTAACTTAAAACAGAAAAAAAATTACAGGATACCTGTTTAAAAAATAAATATTTTATTTTAAAAAAGTTTATAGTTTTATTAGACTCCTGTTTTTCAGAAAACAAACATATCGTTTGCAACGTGATTTTAGCTTGAATGTCTTGAACGGACACGTGTATAAAAATACACGGATGACAGTGCCCATCTACACGGATACACGGATACTGTCATTCATATATACACGTGTATTAAGAACACGGATCCTTAAGTCACAGGTACACGGTACGCGGGACCCGTGTACCCGTGTGCTTTTATTACCCGTCAAAAATCGTACATGCGTTTGAATTGGGCTACTCCGACTGGAATAACTCAAATATTGGAAAAATACAACAAAGAATGTCTATTAATTTTTCGTATCCGAACCCAAAGTGCACTCGTTATGCGACGTTCCACTGTATTATTCAAAGAAATTAAAAGAATAAGAATTTAATGGATGCTAATAAGGCAGAACCAACTAACAAGCACGTTACCAAAAATTGAATCTGGGCTGATATATTTAATGTTAAATTAGCCAAATACAATTTTAAATGAAAGATTAATAAAGTTAATGTTTACACTCCATATAAATGAATTAGACAATTGAATGAGTGAAACCAAAAATAGTTCACTCTCGCAACTAGAATGACAGATTTGAAACTTAGCCTAATAATGAAGGCTAGATTATGTATTTGTTAAAGTTTTACACTGTATAATGTAAGCTACAATAAATTAGCTTTAACTGAAGATGAACGTTCTTCTGAAGAAGGGCTCATTTAAAGAAGGGCCTACTGCTTATAACACTTCAAGGACGGTGGCGACACTATTCGTTTGGATTGGGCTTCTCCGACAGAAATAATTAAAATGTTGGAAAAATACATCAAATGAATTTTTCCTACCCGAATCCAAAGTGATAACCTAACATTAAATGAGATTATCTGATTATGAAACACGTACAACTAAGCGAACTAATCTTAATTTACGCATAGAGATGATAAAGGTTAAATATACTATGCATTCTCATTGAACGGATATATGTTAAGAGAAGGACGTGACACAAGAACTCTGGAATTATATTAAAAATGCTAATTAAATAAAAAATAAGATATAATAGACCAAAATAATTAATCAAAATCAAAATAAAAAGCTAACGTTTCGGATAGAGACTATCCTTTATCAAAGCAAAATAGGATAATTCTCTAAAAGCAAATAGAAAATTAGGGAATTATCCTGAAGATATGAAAGTTGTAACGACAATCGACAATCGAACAGTGTAGTGAAAAGAAAGACACGAGTGGTCCAGGAGCAAAGCTCACTTTGCACGCTCGCCCAAAGAGTAAACCAGGGGAGGTACACTGAACTGGGAGAGAAGCCTGATGAACCTCTTTAGTCCTCCAGAGAATAAATCTCAAGAAGGGCGAGAGTCAGATTGTAGATTGACGAATAGAGTCCCCAAAAATCAGCAGGATCTAAAAGATCCAGTAGTTGGGGAAGGCGGCCTTGTTAACGTCATCAAAGCAGACGTCCAGGTTATGGCGAGGTCTTCGAAACCTGAGGGGACCCTTAACAACGAGTGGATGGTCCAGAATACCAGAAACCAGAGTATATTCGTGATTCTCCATCTTGGGTAGCATGTTCTTCATAAGTGTCTGGACAAAGGTGCCTATGTGGGTCATCCCCAAATCGTCACAGATAGAGTGGTTGTTGGCAACTCTTCTGTCAAGTGGGGAAATGGATCGGAGAGCAACATTTTGGAAGGTCTGGAGTTCCTTCCACCTAGATTTACAAATAGAAGCCCAAGCAGGCATTCCATGGAGTAAAATAGTACAAATCACAACCTTGTATATCAAGAGTTTGTTATCCACACCAAGAGCGCTGTTTCGCCCCAGAAGTGCAATCAGACTGAACTTCGCTTTCTTTGCTTTGTTGAGCGCGTATTGGACTTGGTCGTTCCAGTTTAGTTTGGAGTCGATCATGACACCAACATATTTATAGCTCTTTACCCACTCAAGTTTCTTGCCAAATAAGAAGAGGGGTTTTGGAGGGTTTTTGCATTTGCGAGTGATAAACATGACCTTGCACTTTTTGACATTCAGCTTTAATCGCCACTTAGTGCACCAGCTCTCGCAATGATGTAAAGGTTTTGGAGTCGAGTGATGACATGTGCTGGGTATCGTGCCCAGGTCATGATGGACCCGTCGTCAGCAAACATGTAAAGATTACACTTTGCCAACTTGGGGAAGTCATGGATAAAGAAGTTGAATAAGGCTGGCCCCAAGACAGAGCCTTGGGGTACACCAGCATTAACATCGCAGGGTTCTGACAAGGAGTCCCCAACCTTAACAAGAAAAGTCCTCTTTGACAGGAAGGAGCGAACCAAAGCAATTAGATCGTCAGGGAACCCGTAGATAATCATTTTGTAAATGAGCCCATCATGCCAGACTTGGTCATAGGCCTTTTGGACATCGAGGCAAACGAGACCACTAAACATAGAGAGGATGAGAGGACCGTTTAAATCAGCAATGAGCCTCCATAACTGAAGCGGACAAGAGTGGCCTGGACGGAAGTCAAATTGCTCACTACGAATGAGGTTGTTTGCCTCACAGTACTCGTTGAACCTCTTGAGTATAGTGCGCTGAAAAACCTTCGAAAGCATGGGCAACAAGCTAATGGGAAGAGCAGGATCCCGTCCAGGCACTAGGGAAATGGCCGCTAAGCCAGAAGTCATTCATGACCTTAGTGATGATGCAGATAACACTGGGAGGCAAATTCTTGAGAGCACTGTTGGTAATGGTGTCGATGCCGGCTGCCTTTTTGCTTTTCATGCGCTTTATGATGTCCAATATCTCAGAGGCGCCAATGACATCAGGAGAGCCAAGAACGCGCTGTGTGTGGCCATACCTATCACACACGTCCTTGACCTCACGAGTGATATTGACCATATCGTCCTCTTTGGGGGTAGAGAATTGGCTCATCAGTGAATCGGCGATAACTTGTGTTTTGTCCTGGTCATTGCTAACGAAATCGCCACCCTCTGTAAGCAGAGGAGGGAGAACAATAGTCCTGTTGCTTTTAAGGACCATACTCCAGAGAGAGTTATCCTGGACGGACAGACCTTTGACTTTGTCGTTCCATCTTTGATTCCTTAAATCCTTAATCTGATCACTTACTTTGCGGGATAGCCTGTTGTACTTCGCCTTGAACTTTGGTACGCTGCCAAAGTCTTCTGAATTGGTTTTTTTTCGTGGATGAGTTTCCTGATAGAGGGAAGAAGTTCCAGATGGTCTGGCCGCTTGCAACCCACCGGAGTAGCACTAGCATTGGTAGCCATCTTGATGGAGTGAGTGACCTTTTTGATATTTTCGTCAATGTCACTGCTGGTGACGGTATCCTGATAGGGAATGTTACTGTCGTTCTTAAGTTCTCTAAAAAATTTCCAGTCCTGCTTATAACGAAGATTTATTCTCAGGTCGATATTTATCCCCTCAAATTTTAATGCAACTGGTAGGTGATCAGATAAGGCATTTACTGTAAAAAAAACCCTTAAGAACAGCAATGTCGAGCACGTCACTAGCGGGTGAGTGATCACAGTAGTATGTATCTTCCAGAGGGCCAATAACGGAAGTGTCGATCTGATCTACCATGTACCTATAAAGTACCAAGCCACTTTGATTAGTGCTTCTGGAATTCCAGTCTGGGTGTTTCGCATTCAAATCACCCGCCATAACGACTGGGGTGGGCCCAGACAGTAGTTCATCTAAGTCGCGAGGGTCTAACTTGTGCCTGGGTGGGTTGTTTACGGAAGTAAACCTGACCTCTCCAACATCAGCATCTTTGATGACAATGGAAACTGCTTCCATATTGACAAGGTTAGGTGTGACAATCTTAGTGTGATTAATACCTCTTTTTTCCAACAATAGCTACCCCACCGGAGCCTGGATCTGAAGCTTTTTTAGGAGGCCTATCTTTCCGGTAAACATAGTATCCTGGTAGATTGAAAGCCTTACTCTGTTTGAGATGGGTTTCGCACAAGAAGGCAACATCAATGTTCCAGCTTGTGAGGAAATCGAAGAACTCATGACACTTCATATAGTGCAATTTAGCTTACCTTGATTGATAACTTTGTAGGGGTGTCTATCCATGATTATTGTCTTGTCTCAGTTTGAGTGGTCTGCGGCCCTGGACACGTGCCCAAAACGTAAGCAATTGTAACATTGTAAGGGCTTCTTGTTGCCCCAAAACAATTCAACTGTTACAGCTAGTGGACCAATGCGCTTTATATTTAGGAAAGATTTATTGTGCTCAGTGTTTTGTAGGAGTACTAGAACCATTGCATCTCAACTTCACCATTTGCTTTTTTAAGTCTAACTGCCTTATTGGGGAAGTAGTTAGCGTTTCTATGTTCTGCGCAAGAATCTTCCCTGTCATAGGTTATATCTACATTACGGACAACGTATTTTAACATTTTTTCAGATTTGAGCTGATGATGCTGGATTCTAAGCAAACCATTCATTTTGATTCCTAACACGAGGGTTTTATGTGTCTCCTCATCGTGGTATTTATCCTTGATAGTGTCTCAGCGTCCGGTATGTGCAGTAATCTTATATAACGTTACGTGATTTTTTATCTCATTTAGCACTTCTCTAATCGGTTATGAAAGTTGTATCGACAATCGAACAGTGAAGTGTACATTGGTTAGGATGGGACGAAAGCAGTGCTTTCAAAAAGTTCATCCAACCAGAATAAACTCCAAATGAAATACACTTAGGTAGTCAAGAAGCCTAATCAACCGAAGCGGTCTTCCATATTATACAAAAAAGAAAATAAGATTGACGATTGTCAGAAACGAAATACAAACGAAATAAAAACACAAGGAGAAAGAAGATTATCACACAAAAGTTGACAATATCTTCTTCTACACGCTGAGACATGATTTGGCTCTCGGGCTTATCGTTGGTAGGAGTAACAAACTGCATTTCCAGTGAATCTGCAATGACTTGGGCCTTGTCATGATCAGTTTGCACATAGTCACCTTGTGGTGTACGGAGTGTAGAAAGCATCACATTCTTCTTCTTCTGTAAAGCTCTGACCATACTCCAAATGGAATTGTCGCGAGCCGACAAGCTTTTGAATTTTTCATTCCATCTAGCGTCGTGAAACTTTTTTATCTCCTCTTGAACAATTCTCACTAACCTGTTGTACTTGGTTTTGACAATCGACAATCGAACAGTGAAGTGTGCATTTGTTAGGATGGGACGAAAGCAGCGCTTTCACAAAGCTCATCCAACCAGAATAAACTCCAAATGAAATACACTGAGGTAGTCAAGAAGCCAAAACCCAAGCGGTCTTCCATATTATACAAAAAAGAAAATAAGATTGACGATTGTCAAAAACAAAATAC
Source organism: Rhysida immarginata (assembly GCA_023313115.1). Lineage (NCBI taxonomy): Eukaryota > Metazoa > Arthropoda > Chilopoda > Scolopendromorpha > Scolopendridae > Rhysida > Rhysida immarginata. The sequence continues at coordinate 11,386 of JAHWFO010087048.1, forward strand.
AAACGAAATAAAAACACCAGGAGAAAGAAGATTATCACACCTTCCAGTAGTCCGGGAAAGAGACATTGCTTATATCTCCAAAATTGACGTCAAGAACGTGCCTCGGTCTACGATACTTCGTATGCCAGTTCATATTCAATGAGTTCTTCAGTATTCCATTCACAAGTTTATTGTCGTGAGTCTTCATCTTCTGTATCATAATAAAAAGGAGATCCTGTATAAACTTTCCGATATGGGCCATGTCTAAATCCATGTGGATTTATTGGTTTTTCACCGTCCTTCTGTCCAGCTGAGCAATGGTCCTCAGGGTAACATTCTGGAATGACTGTAGTTCACTCCATCTGGTTTTACAGATAGTCGCCCACGCAGGCATGCCAAAGCGGAGTATGGTCCGGATAATCGATTTGTACAGAAGTAGCTTGTTGTCAATGCTGAGGGCATTGTTGCGACTCATGAGAGCTATGATACTGTACGTAGCCCTCTTCGCTTTGTTCAGAGCATAGGACTTATGCCGGTTCCATGAGAGTCTTGAGTCAATGATAACTCCCAGATACTTGTAGCTGTCCACCCAGTCCAGTTTCTTCTTGAACAGAACAAGAGAATCTGGGGGACGCTTGAGCTTCCTCTTGAGGTACAAAGCCTTGCACTTCCCGAAGTTAAGGCTGTCATGAAAGAGTATTATTGACATTGTTCAAAATTTTCGATTTTATAATTCCCTGACTGTTCCCGGTTAAAAATAATAAAAAAATAAAAAATAAAAAAAATAAATAAAAAAAAACTCCCTGACAATTCCCGGTCGCTAGTCACCCTGCAAAATAGCCCCACATGTAAGAGCATCGGGTCAAAGGTAGAAAAATAAGGAAGAACAATGAAAAGAAGAAATAAAAGATATGATAAAAAAACAACAACAAAAAAGAAGGGCCCATAGAGCTTGCGACAAGTTAAGGAATAGCTGAAGTTGGAGAGGGATATGGGAAAGGTAATGAGGGAATGGTGCCTTTGCTAAGATTAATGCCATTAGGGGTGAGGGAATTGAATTTCCAAATAAAAAAAGACTCGAATTTCTTTCTCTGTTATTTGTTATGGAAGTTATACGAAGAATATGACGGCTGATGGCCGGTAAAGAGTGACCAGTGGAATTAACGTTTTTAGCGACAGGAGTGTCAGCATTGCTAAGGATGTCGAATTTATGTCTGGCAAATCTGGCACGTATGGTATTGCCTGTCTCACCGAGATACTGTTTCTCGCATATCTTGCATTGTAGCAGGTAAATTAGATTGTGAGAAGTGCAGATCAGGTTCTGGTTAATTTTGAAAGTAAAGGAGGAAGTATTAAACAAAGTTGGTACTGTTCGTGCTACTAACTCCTGCGCGAGAGCAGGGTACGTCACGTTGGAGTGGAAGGCGGACCTCTTCGGGATGAGGTAGTGGGGAGCGGGGGAGCCAGCCAGGCCGCGCCGCGGGAACACAGTCGCCCAAATTTGGCTCGTGCTACGCAGCGCCACGCCATTCAGCTTAGTTTGAGGTTCAATTTACGGCGTTGCTTGCGATTTGCCACCCCAAGTGTCTTATATCACTTTAATCGCCTGAATTTCGTCTACATCGTAGTGTAGTTTTTTT
>JAHWFO010087050.1:0-16319 GCA_023313115.1 Rhysida immarginata
GAAAAAATGTTGAAAAGCCAAATACCAAGAGCAGCTCCTATATTCCGCCAATCATAATACGTACTCACGGTCAGCCAATCAAGCAAATCCTGGGCGAGATTCAAAAGCATGTGGCGATTAACCTAATTACTGTACACACAGGCAGAGCAGAGACGATCAAAATAAGGTGTCATGATGAGGAAACTCATAGTAAATTGGTGTCTGGCATTAAGGCTGATAACGTGCTAAAGATTCAGCATCATCAACTGAAATCAGAAAAAGTCCTCAAATACGTTATACGAAATGTAGACGTGACCTATGACCTTAACGATTTTAATGAAGACCTGAAAAAGGCCAACTACTTCCCTGAGAAAGTGATTAGGCTTAAAAAAGCCAAAGGATCAATTGATATGCCCATGATTCTGGTTCTGTTATCAAACACTGAACACAATAAGACACTTAAAAATGTGACCCGCATAGGGCCTTTAGCTGTCAGTGTTGAAATGTTTCGAGGTAATAAGAAACCTTTACAATGCTATAATTGTTTGCGATTTGGCCATGTATCTATGGGTTGCACGGAATCCCCCCGTTGTAACAAATGCGCTAAAGATCATCAGTCAAAAGACTGCCCAAATGTAAAAGGACAAGATCCCCCAAAATGTATTCGATGTAATGGACAACACACCTCCAGTTACACAAAATGTCCTAAATATCCGCAAGTCAGGAGAGTGCAAAGTGCTAAAGTGTCCCCGGAGATTTCCTATGCCTCAATGGTCTCCAAACAAGATAAGAGCATTAACGTGAATGATTTTCAAGAAATGTATAAACAAATTGGCAGTGTATGCAATTTGTTAAACAAACTGGGCAAGAAAATGCCACTGATGAGTGGAATACTTACGAATAAACACTGACAGTATGGTTGATCGATGTTATTCTATTACAAATCGAGGTAAACTTCGTTGCGTAATATGGAACGCCAGGGGGGTCCCCCGGAGGCGTATTGAGTTTTACAACTTCCTAACCCAATGGGATATAGACATAGCATTTCTATGTGAGACACACTTAAGGCCAGACCGCGACTTCAGGCTACCTGGTTACTGTGTCTATCGTAAAGACAGAATTCTTCCCACTACAGTAAAGTCCCCGTCAGGAGGGTCAGCAATTATTATTAAGAAAGGCATTCATCATCGGGAGGAACCAACCCGAGACTATATGGGAATGGAAGCTGCCTCTGCTATCATTACTGATGCCACACTGGGAGAAGTGAAACTAGTGGCTCTATATAATGCGCCCAAGCATAAATTCGATGCCAATGAGCTTGACGAGCTGTTTTCCGGGAATATTCCCGTTATTATGGCGGGAGACCTGAACGCTAAGCACTCGCACTGGAATTCAAGATGCCATAACCAAAACGGTGTCCTTTTGTATGGCTACGTGCAAAGGCAATCTGATATTATTGCAGTAGGCCCTGTGGATGATACATATTATTGTGATCATTCTCCTTCAAGCGATGTACTTGATATTGTGTTGTTGAAGGGCTTCTACAAATCATTCAGTATCTATACTGTCAATGATCTATCCTCAGACCATAAACCAGTTGCACTAAATTTTGATAACGTAAACATTGACCTCAAAGAAGAACTGAGGCTCAAACAAGACTGGAAATTTTTTAGAGAAATTCTCAAAAAAGATGACGACCCACTAAATAACGTACATAGTACGAGCGACATAGATACCAATGTAAAAAGGCTTACTGAACGTATAAATGCAGCTATTGACTCTAGTGCTTCGCCCTTAGAGTCGAAGCGAGCTGATCACCTTGATCTCACCCCAGAAATCAAACAATTAATTGAGCAAAGGAATAAGGTTAGAAGGCAGTGGTACCGAACTCGTGATTCATGGCTTAAGACCAAGTATAATAGGCTCACAAGAAGAGTTCACGAGGAGTTAAAGCACTTCGTAATGCCAGATGGAATGATAAAGTTAAGAGTCTGTCGACCCACGATAACTCTATGTGGTGCATGGTTCGAGCCTTGCAAAACAAGAAAGCCATAAATATCCCACCTCTGTTAGCCCAAAATGGCAAATTCATCACGAATGATGATGATAAAGCGCAGCTTATTGCAAGCTCACTTTCAGAACAGTTTGTCACGCCTACTGATGGTCGGCAAATAGGACTTGATATGTCCGAGAAAGTAAAATCCTGCATAACTGGCTTCTATAGTATTCACGGCAATGAATTCCCAAAACATAGCATTGATGTAAATGAAGTCCTAAGCATCATTAAAAATTTAAAAACGAGAAAAGCTCCAGGTAAAGACTCTATTAAGAACACTGCTTTGAAAAATTTACCTCCAAATACAATTCAAGATATTGCAAAAGTGATTAACGACTGCTGGAAGAACACTTACTTCCCGGATGCTTGGAAGCAATCAGTTGTCTTAAGCATTCCTAAGCCAGGACAAAATCCTGCAAATCCTGTTAGCTACAGGCCCATCAGCTTGTTACCATCAATTTCCAAAATCCTGGAAAAAACAATTCTCAAGAGATTCATTGAGCACTGTGATGCCAACGATCTCATCCGCGATGAACAATTTGGCTTTCGCTCAAACCATTCCTGCCAACTCCAAACATGGAGGCTCGCAGCGGATATCAATGAGCCCCTTAATCTCTCTATGTACTGTGGGGTCGTTTTTCTCGATGTACACAAAGCCTTCGACCAAGTCTGGCACGATGGTCTTATTTTTAAAATGATTATGGATGGATTTCCTCAAGACATAATTACTCTGATACACTCGTTTCTCTCCAACCGGTTCTTTCAGGCCAGAGTTGGAGATAGTCTATCTCCTATGTATGAAGTAAAAGCTGGTGTCCCACAGGGTTCAGTCCTGGGGCCAGTATTATTCAATTATTTTATGCGAGACTTCCCAAGTCCTTCTAAATGTAAGCTCTTTTTTTACGCAGATGACGCTGCTATACTGACCTGTGCTCGTCAACCAGCCGTAGTAGTCTCGCGGCTGCAGAAGGCTCTAAAGGAGTGTGAAAGCTGGTTTAGCAAGTGGAGGCTAAAATTGAATGTAGACAAATGCAAGGCGATGTTTGTCTCCAAGAAGAGAAAGAGATCATTAGATTCTCTAACACTATATGGCAAAAAACTGGACTGGGTTGAAACTTATAAATATCTTGGTGTTGTTATTGACTCTAAACTTACCTGGACTCCCCACGCAACTTATGCGTTGAATAAGGCCAGGAGAGCCAAGTTTAGCTTGATTGCTCTGCTGGGCCGGAATAGTGCTCTAAACATTGATAATAAACTCCTACTCTATAAGGTCATTGTTCGGACTATCTTGACCTATGGTATGCCCGTCTGGGCCACAATATGTAAAACTAGATGGAAAGAACTGCAAACGTTCCAAAACGTTACCCTTAGGACTATTGCGCAAAAAGATCGGAGACTTTTTCGTAATTCCTCCATTTATAATGACTTCAACATGACTCATATTGGCAAATACGTTCAAGGGCTCATGGAATCCATGCTGCCCAATATAGAAAATCATAGCAACGAGCTCGTCTCGGGCATTTTAAAGCATCCTATGCATAGAAAGAGATATCGTGATCCAAGGCATATACTTGATATTAATTTTGAAGACATTGATAATGTCTTATTTCCAGATTACTGGACTTCATAGGTCGTGTTTTATCTAATACTAGTGGTCTGCTTCTAGTCTAGACAGTCGTCAATCAAATTTTCCTCCACCAAGAGGAGGCAATTTTCTTTCATACTTTGGATGACCCTTGTGGGTACATCAGGCTTCTTTTCTATCTCAGTGTATTTCCCTTGGAATATGATTATGAAGGGTGAGATTATGGAAGCTATGCTTCAAGTTCCACTTGAATACCGATACACTACACTGTTCGATACACTACACTGTTCGATTGTCGATTGTCGAGCCTCACATCTCTGTAGCTTAACCGCCTCCGATGATAACGTCTAGTTGAAACGCGTCAGGCAAATAAAGGTTTCTACCGCATCTCTTTGGACCCTCGTTTTTTCACTTCAAAATATCATGATGATGCTCGATGAACTCCAGGTATGTGACTATATAATGTTAGGCCTATTGTTAAAAATGGCTAATTAATGTTAGGCCTATAGCTAAAATGACTATATAATGTTAGGCCTATTGTTAAAAATGGCTAATTAATATTAGGCCTATTCTTAAAAATGGCTAAATAATATGAGGCCTATTGTTAAAGATGGCTAATTAGAGTTAGGCCTATATTTAAAAAATGATGTGAGTGTGGATAGAATCAAAGGTATTTCTGTTGTTTATTTAAACCAACTGCAAATAAAAGTGAAATATTGAAATTTAAAATCACATCTGCGTCACAGGTAAAGCTCCTTGGAATGCTGACAAGATTTTTCCCGACAATGCTTTGCAACAATGATTAAGAAGGGATGAATGCAGGGGCAGCGCTAGCTTCTTCGGCGCCCCTATGCAGACTTAAGCAAACCTCTAAAATATGCGCCCTTTCAATCTTGGTTGACGCCCCCATGCGACCCTTACTTTGCTTACCGCTTCGCGCTGCCCCTGGATGAATGGTAACTTTGATTAAGAAGGGATGAATAGCTCTAGCAGTGGAAAGAACATAGGTGAAGTAGTTTAAAACATTCCAAAACATTTCATTTCTCATTTCGCGCGTGTTTGGAAAGATTCGTGTGAACGCTGCAATCGAATAGTAAAGTGACATGCAGTTTTCGCCATTATTGTATATAAAATATGATTGTAATATTAAACTACAAATATTTATATTCTTCTTTTCAGCTTATTTGAAAATCGTTTTACGAGTTATATTATTGTTTATTTCCTTAATCACTTCATGGATTTCCGTATGATTAAAAAGTTCTTTAATGTCTGGTTCTATTAACGAATTTAAATTCGAAAATGGTGATCCTATTGTCGTTGTACAAATGGCGACAATATTACGTCATCACCTACGCCTATGCAAGCACTGGGAATTTCTGTTTTTCTAGTCCCACTAATTTTAATGTTTAGAAGTTTTCGAACGCTGCGCTAGACACATTATGGTAATGCTTGTTGGTTTTGATATACAGTAATATAAATCCATTGTCCTAAAATGTTACTCTTAACAAAGATAGGAAAGGGGGGGGGGGGTCGGACAATGTGCTTCTCACAAGGTTCGAAAATCACAACTTCCGCTCCTGTAAAAAGAGCAAGCTCACAGCTTTGACACGGAACTTTAAAAATTGCTGATGAAGGTGAACAAATTTGAAACAATGCACCTGTTCTAAACTGTAACATGTCAATGTGATTTAAAACTAAATGCAACTGTCTCTCTTTAGACACCGCAAAGAAAGGTTCTCACGCATAAAAATATGTCTATGGGTCACAAAAACTCGGAATTTTCACTGGGAAACTGATTATTTTATAAACTTCAAAAACATAATGCGAAGTAATTAACGGAATGTCAATAAACAAACGCATCTCTTACTCTAAAGCAACTGCTGTAACGGACACCCATGTATAGTAATGATATACAGTCTTCCAGTCTGGTGAAGTTATCAATGCGATATTCTCTGGTAGACGTTTCTCTATTTCATTCAAAGTGTTTAATAAAACAACTTCCGAAACAAATATACATGTTCAACTTTCCTCGCCCCAGACTGTCTATGGCTTCTTTCGGCTAAACAAATTCTAACTAAAATTTAAAGGAGATTTTTTCCATATAACGTAAAGCATTAGATAATGCGTTATATGCTATCGTACGATTCCTATCTTTAAAATACTGCTAACCAACCAATTCTCAACTCGTTTTATAATAATCCTTTCATTAATCGTTTCATTCAATAATGTAGTCTGCTCATTAATTAAATGCAAAACACCTTCTTGAGTTTCTCATAAAACGTTGATCTTATTATTTAAAGTGACCAAACAAAGATTCTCAGTATTTCACCTCCCAAATTAATTTATCCGCACCGCGCATGTTGATGTATTAATAAATTCTGTACGCTTATAATATCATTTCTTAAAATTTCTGATTCTCGTTTTAAAAATCATAACTCCTTATTCATTAAGGGTTTTTCACTTAAAGTCGTTTCATAATCGCTACGAATTTGTCTTAGACCATTAATAATACGCAATATTCCTGTTGAAAATGATTCAAAGGAAATATCAATAACTATTTTTCAATTATTTGCCGAAATCACTAACTCATTTTGCTTTGAAAAGATTACACCTTTATCTAACTTCAATTCCGATTCCACACTAAACTGTGTGATCCACACAAAAACTAATACATAAAGTAACTTATGCATAGTCAAACTGTAAGGTTTGGCAAACCTGCTAGACTGAACCTGACGACGCTGCGCCACTTAAGGAATGGCTAAACGCTTACACCTGTCGATTTTCGTCAGTGTATAAGATTTGCCGCTTAAGGTAAGGATATCAATCGTGAGCCTGGGCGATTGAGCCTCTAATGTGAGATTCAAAGATTGCAGTCGTGTCGCGCCACTGCTATAATAGCAGAATTTTGAATGTCTATGGCCTAATGGAGTGGTTAATATGAACCCCACAATAAGATTCTTCCGTGATCAATTTCGGCCTGCAAGAGGATCGAATAAAGAAAGATAGACTCAATTCTTTGGAGTAACAAAATGGTAAATAAATTTTTTCATATAAGAAATAATTAAAATTAATGATATTTAAATAACCTTCGACCTCTCTACCAGGGTCGGAAACAATGAGTAATAATTAAAATAATTGATTTGGTCATGGTAAAGGAATCTCAATAAAATGGCATCAAGTGAAACACAGAAAATAAGCATCGTAAAGGTAACCCATGAAATGTACGCATCAAAAATTAAACAATCTTTAAAATTAAGCATAGCTTTAGCAAATGAACCCCAATTAAAATATAAAGATCGAGCTAAGTAAAACACAATAGTGGCAAACAAAATCCCATAAATATGGTAATGAAAAACGCTTTGAAATGGCCAGGGACTGAAAATTAAGGTCTACAAACTCACGGCTCAAAACGGAACAGCAACATCAGCATCGAGGTGGCTGGGCATCGGGCGTGGCTGGACGTCTAATTTTGGTCATCGCTCGTCTACTTCGTTCGGCTGAACATGGACCGCGGCGGCGGGTCATCTCAGGAAAACGATCGTGGGACAAAGACTAACTGGTCAATTTACGGGACAAAAGCATTTTTAACGCGGGGGCACCGCGATAGAAATCAACATTACAAAACCTCGCTAATCGAGCAAAACAAAAGGAAAACTGGTTGCACCAGTAAACTAAAGGAAATTTGCTATTTCCCCCGTGCAGGCTGCCCGTTGACGGTCATAGGAAAGCAATGGGTTTTTGCTACCAACCGGGAAAACTAAGTCCCAGTAAAAGATGCTTACACTCGTCGGCAAACCTACATCGAGGGGCAAGAATCAGAAAAAGCCGCTGGAACGTCTTAGTGGTGCAACAGGCAAGATCATTCTCCCAGATTGAGAAAATCCAAGTTTCCTCGTCCAAACGGGAATCGAACGTCCGACCAATGAACGATCGGTGACGTCACGTGGGTCATCCGAGATGCCCCAAGGCTTGGGTCAGCCAGACCCTCCCACCCGCACATCTGGAACTTGGTCTAAAGCGCCAAATAGACGCGCGGCTACCTGCTAGAATCTAGAAGGTTCCAGAGAAATGCCAAAAGGCAATAATGCTGTCAACGAAGGTCCGAAATGGTCGTGGGTGGTGGAGGAGTATTTCTATACTTAGCATAACTACTCGCCCATACGCAACAGCTTGACCCGAATTCAATAAGGCTGTCAAAGACATTGACATGACATGAAGAGAGGGAGAGCAAACGCTCCTTTCCCAGTAACCCAGGCTGAATTGCCTAAGAAAGAGGAAGTGAACATTAGTCACGGTTCCTCCCGAGGCAATAAACTTATTCAGCAGTTACACGGAGAGCAACACAAAGAGATCTCAAAAGGTCTCCACTAAAATTCTAACTTTCTAAAAAACACAGAAAGCTCAACTCGTTTTAGTAAACGTTCAAAAGAATATTAGATACTTCCTTCTACAGCATAAACTGCTGTCTGTAAATGTCAATAGAAAAACAGTTCAACAAATGTCCCAAATGCTTAATATACAAATAGCGCAAAATAAAATGCGCATTCTAATTAATTAAAGTGTAAGGTCTGAACCTTTACAAAACTAATATTAATTTACTTTATTTTATTTTATTTTTTTTATGAGTACTGGTGATCCAATATGTCCATCCAGGGCCTGTATGGCCTGAGGCCGACGAGTTGGGTCCCTGGATGAACCTGGATTACTGCTGTATGATGGTCCCAGCAGCCGGGGGAGTGAAGATTGCAATAGCAATGATGAATTCCTATAATATAGTTGAAAATCGTCGTGAAAACACAAATTTGGTCTCTTCAAGTTCTAGAATAAGAATATACTCCTACTTAAATTAATTTTGATTTAATTCAATCTTTACTTAAAATCTTCCAAGTTCACCTTAACCTTTCCTTCAAGAGGAGCAATGGGCTTTCCTTCACTTCGAAAAGTTGATGAACTATGTGTCGCTCCCTTCTCCTCCTACCTACCACTACTCTCCTTTCAATAAGTGTATCTGGTTCACTCACCAGTGCCAAAGATGCAATTCAAATCACCTATTGCTATCTCCTTTACTGCACTCCAATTTGATACTGCATGTTTCTATTAATTTTTACCTTGAAACATGCAATTTCTAATCTGGATATTAAACAATTTGTAATAAACACTTAACCTTATAAGCCTCACCAATCTTTTAACCTCGTTTATCCTCACTTAGCTGATTTCGTACGTCCATTTCGATAACTGTACTGACATATACGTCTACTAAGAGCTTGCGATCCTGTTTTAAAGGATCATGACGTGTATTGGTAAGGTATTTGCGATACTATTTACCTTCCAGTAGGTATACAGTCATTAATTGCTTAACTCAGGTATATCAAGCTAATAGTTTCGATTTTATGCGACTGAGTCCTTATGGCATTATTTACTGTTGATTTTCTTAACTGGCATTTTTATTCAGTTATTTTACAGGGTCTTTATAATTAAAGTTCCATTTTGATATGGCCATAAAAAAAAACTACTGGACCAAAAGCTATAATACTTGGTAATATTATACAAGAGGGCATGGGAAGTTCATACCCACCAAAAAAATATTAGTTCCAAAGGTCACCTGCATGGAATGGCGCTCTATGCAATATTCGTATACGAATTAGACACAGTAATCCGGTGTAACCTGCGTTCAGTAAATGGTGGAGGCCACATTCAACATGTAACTAATTTTAGTAACGATTAAAGACTTGTTAACCTGTGTCTTCGTGTCTAATTTCGTATACGAATATTGCATAGAGCGCCATTTCATGCTGGTGGTGACCTTTTGAACTAATTTTTTTTTTGGTGGGTATGAACTTCCCATGCCCTCTTGTATAATATTACCAAGTATTATAGCTTTTGGTCCAGTAGTTTTTTTGTATTTTTATGGCCATGTCAAAATGGAACTTTAATTATAAAGACCCTGTATATTATCTGTTGGACCAATAAAATGCATGGGGAAGAATATTTTACTCCAATAATGAGAAAACTAGACAGAAGAATAAAGCCAGAAATCTCTTAATCTATATATATAAAATCCAATTACCACTCTGACTCATGTATCACGAAATCTCCAGAACTATAAAGCCTCCAAACTTGAAATTTGTCAAGTATATTTCTCTTGACTTCTTATGGTTATAAATTTTCAGTACACAGGCTTTCTTTCTAGGAGGTGTTGTTAGTACTCGGTAAACTGCGTCATCAAACTGAGACAGACAATGCAACTCAGATGATGACGGAGTACCACAGATATATAGTAAATAGATCGCTAGAACCCGCCTCTTCGATGAAGCCAAGCGCGCCATATTGCTTCACTACAAAGGTTATGCTGTACGCGTTCTTATGATCAATGCTAAAGCTGAAGCTCTGGAGATCTTTTTACTATATATCTGTGCCGAGTACTAACAACACCTGCTACAAAGAAAGCCTATGCGATGGAAATTTATACATTGTTACATCATCATAAAAAGGCATTGTTAATCATATTTCTACCAATAATAAACCCTAAATTTTGACTTCTTATGGTAACGTAGCAATGCATAAATTTTCAGTGCATGGGCTTTCTTTCTAGGAGGTGTTGGTACTAAGGTCTTATCGTTAGGTGGTGTTGGTTTGTTTAGTGAAGAATTTTGCGATTGTTCCATAAAGCAGCATCAACAGTAACTGGAAGTCTTTCGCGCGGGAATACAGTATATCTTATTTTCTAAAAGGGTTTTTCGTGGCGACCAATATAGTATATAAAGAAGCTGGTTGACTGACTCATCAACGCACAGCAAAATCTACTGAAGCCACCAACTCGGGACTCGGTGAGTTCATAGAACGAATAGCGTAGGGGCGTGCTAAGACCGGGTTTTTCGAAATTCGGACCCCTGCCCACCCAGGGGGGCAGAAAGGAATTGCACGTTCGGTCGCTTGGCTCCGCCCCCAATAAACGCAGATCTTCGAAATTTTGCAGGAAGGCTTCTAGCTACCGTTCCAAAAAGTAGCTTCCCCGATTTTCGAATTTTAAGAGTGCAAAAACTGATAAAAATCGATTTTCGGGGGTATTTCACAAAATTTTCTGATATTCTGATGCAACTTCGCGGGGAAAAAAATATAAAGCAACGAAATTCGGAGGGAAGGTTCTCGGGGATATTTCCGCTTTGTGAGGGGCGCCAGGAGCGTCCAAACATTGGCCCCCCCGTTTTGTATTTTTGCCGTCTAACTCTAATGCATTATTTCGTTTAGAATAATGAAATTTGGTACGATGATGGCAATTGACGAGATCAAATGTCTGTTTGGTACATTTTTTAATTATCTGGATCCAATTTTCCGGTATTTTATGTTTTCCGGATTATTTTTTTGGTTTTCATAAATTAACATACAAACTGGCATGTTGAAAGCTTAGTTTTTACATTGGTCATAAAATATCGATTTTGTTATTTGATTTAAAATTTATTTAAAGTACCCAGGACTGTTTTTCGATTTCTTATGAAGTAGCTGATATGCCCGGCGTTTCTCTGACTCTTTTTTGATGAAATTTTGCAATTTCTGAATGTGAATATACAGAAAAAGTTAACATTATTCTCCACCTTTTCTCTCTGGCCCTGCGTCACACTCATTCAGCTAAAGGGCCGGTGATTGGAGAGGAGTGAAACAGAATACAATAAGAACATTTTTAAAAACTTTATCTGTCTGTTTGAACACGCTAATCTCCAAAACTACTTGACGAATTTTTTTTGGGTTTTCACAGGTAAATTCAGCGTAGCTTGCGGCAACATATAGGCTTACGAAATAAATAGATATCTTAATTTACAGTTTTTGGAGTATGCTCAGCTTAGTACAGTTCGTGGAAAAGTCGAAAGATGGCGCTTCATTAGTTGATTTTTAAAAGGCGTTCATATATAACAAAAGCGAAGCATTGCCGGGTCTGCTAGTATGTGATATTATTGAATATGTATTAAAAGAAAGAGATATCAGCCTTTTGTAAATACGTCCGGTAGCTCCTTTTTTAAGATCATTCGTATTTGGCCTTTCTTTTTCCTCCTTTCTTTTTTTTTTTTCTCTTAATGTTCTGGTTAAAAAAAGAAACTGTTAAAATTTAATAAAGATATCTCGTATCACTATATCGTAGCACAAACATCTTCAGTAATTATTAATTTTCGTTGTCTGATTTTCCCTCCAAGTAGAAACGACTTTATTAAGAGACGAAAGAATTGACGGGAAGAAAGACCGAGAAAGTATTGAAGAGCTTTATTTTATCCCTCAGATTTCATGATTCTAACATCTGTCACGTACATCACGTGCACATACAATCGAAAGCCGCGAAAGAGGGTTTTCATTCCAGAGAAAGAAGCAGAAAATAAGTAAAGAGTTAAATGAAAAAATAATCACGTTCTTTCTAGAATTTTTTTTATCGTTTAACGCCTTTCCACATCCTCTCAAATACTTGTCTTCCATATTAATTTTAAACACTGTAACAGGTTTACTCGACTCTTCTAACATTTCATGTAGCATTTTTTTTTTTTTTTTACAAATAATAAACGAATTTAAACTATTCACAAATTCTGGTGAAATCGGGTATTGTCCGATTTTAACGTATTTATGATGAGCATTTTTTTTATAAAGAATAATTTCCATCGTGATAGCCTGAATAAAACGTTGCTGCCTGCGCCTTTAGCGTGCCGTTTTCGTTAAAGAGCAATACAGTAAATTTCTTTCAGTGACATTCTAGAGCAGCTCTACAATCCTCTATGATAATTGAACAGCTCAACAATCCTCTATGATAATTGAACAGCTCAACAATCCTCTGTAATCCACAGGTAATCTATCCTCAACGCTAATGATAATCATTTTGAACAGCTATCGTAATTGTAGAAGCCTGTATAAATTTAGTGTTACAACTTTTATACAGGGTGTCTCAAAATTCCTGGTACAAACTTTGCGAGGTGATAGAGGGTGCAACCATAAGCATCTCTTCTCTATAGTGTTTTTAGGGAAACTCAACCCCTGCAAAGATATGAGGGGCTAAAAGTAGGATGCACCGCCTGCAATGTGGCTGACCTGCGTACAGAACAGCTCTAAACATCCGATGACTGTAATTGGACGTGACACAAAAAACGAAATACGAACATTGACAATACAGTGTTTGATTAGAAGTACGTATTTTATTCAAAGCAAATGCTCAAAATTTCCGCCACCAACCTGTACACACAGCTGACATTTGCGTACTAATGATTCGCGTGTGTGTTGAAAAATTTGTGTATGAGCTTGGATTTCACCAGCTGAAACAGCAATGCGCGCAGTAAGGTCATCAATGTCTTGGATTTCTGTTGCATACACCAATGTTTTCATGTGGCCCCACAACCAGAAATCGAGAGGAGACAGGTCGGGCGAACGTGGTGGCCACCGTATCGGGCCTCCTCGACCAATCCACCGACCATCAAACAAGTTGTCAAGCACATTGCGTACATTACCAGCAAAATGAGTTGGCGCTCCATCATGCTGAAACCACATCAATCGTTGACAAGCTAATGGAACATCCTCCAACAAATCTGGCAATACTACCTCCAGAAACACTTGATAAATGTGTCCGTTGAGGCGAGGAGGTAGTAGGTAAGGCCCGATCAGCGTATTGTCAAGTACGCCACACCATACATTCACCCCAAATGTCCATGGCGAAATATCGCATCTGGATTGGCCATTGCCCATGTGTGGTTCTTTCGATAGTTGATAATTCCATCACAGTTAAAGAAGGCTTCATCGGTGAAGAGAATAAATGATGGGAACAGCTGATCTCTTTCCGATTCTTGTAGTAACCATTGCGCAAACAGCATTCGAGCCGGATAATCTTGGGGAAGCAACGGCTGCACTCGTTGATGGTGAAATGGATACATGTCGTTTTCACGAAGCACACGCCAAACCGTACTTCGTGAAATATCCAGGTTCTGCGTTGCCATGCGGGTGCTACTGAATGGGTGTTCTTCAAAGTATTCAAGTACTTCAATCTCCTGCCGAGCAACTCGTGGACGTCCAGCTTCGGGTCGCTGAATATGAAACGTTCCATTTTCGCGGAGTCGAATGTGAAATCTGGTAAACAGCCAGCTGTCAGGATGTACTCGACGTGGAAACTGGTGACGATAAATTCGTGCTGTTTCCATTTGCTACACCGTAAATGCAATGCATGTAGGCAAGCTCAGTGTCACCAAGTGTGGTGACAGACTTTTTGGCCAAGGCTCCCGGTCGTCTCTCTCGATTGGAGAGCAAGCTTGGAGAAACGGCGTCGCCATCTCTTGACAATACTGCTAAGATTACAACTACCTCAGATGGCGACCGCAAGAGAAAGCGTCGTAGGCGGACGAAACCGAAGCGACGCAGAAAACGGCGCGAGCGCGTAGTTTCTGAGCGGGAAGATTCAAATGGAGGAGACGAGACTCAGAACCGAAGGAATAGGTCACGTAAAATTCCGGTCTGAGGAATCGTGTCGATCTCCAGAATCACGACAGAATTTTCTGGAACCGAGGCCGCAGGAGGCCGACGAGCTCGTCAAAGTTTTCGCAGTGCGAACGTGAGAGTTCAGCCCGTGAAAATCGACAAGCCCCGCAAGTGACTCGTGGCCATTTATGTTGGGCTTTATTTGTTGATATGAACTTTGTAGCTTCGACCAGTGAGCCCCGTGTGAGTGAATTGCCAAGCGACGAGGAAAACGTGGTTTCAGAAGACAGCACGTGCACGACGGAGAACGAAACACCCGTCCAGACGCCAGACTCGCCTTCCGCCCTCTTCAGCATCGTAGCCGCTCCGAGCGAGGTCAACATTTTGCGTACGTTGGTCGTCGCAGCTAATCTGGACGCCTCCTCACTAGTACTACTGGATTTTTGGACCCTTCCTAGATTCCCAGTGAAACCTGTGTTTGCATTACTCCCTGGACGCATGAAGCCTTCTGGCGAAATGGATTGGGCGCCCTGGTTCCCTACTCAAGGTGGGTCAAATTTCTTTGGCTGGTAAATTTTGCCCTCACCTTTAGTCTCAGTCTCGCTCGTATACTTAACCTCAATCTTCCTGCTCGAGCGCGTTGCTCAAGTTCTATTCATTCCGTTATTTGGAAATTGCCACTAATGCTTTTATCCTCCTCTTAGCAGTCGAGAGGCATTCAGCATCGGGAAGACCTCATACGAATGTATACAGGAATGGAGGTTGCTTCTGTTATTATCACGGATACTATTGTTGGCGATTAGGGATGTGCCGATACGATATGATATATCGTTTATCGGCGATATTTACATTTCGATATTCGATAATTTTTCGATATCATCAAGGACGATAATATCAATCCGACATGATATTTCGTTTCCGATATCCGATATAAATTCATTTGAAATAATGTATCATTTCGTTTTCGACAATCGACAATCGAACAGTGTAGTGAAAAGAAAGACGCGAGTGCTCCAGGAGCCAAGCTCACTTTGCACGCTCGCCCAAAGAGTAAACCAGAGGAGGTACACTGAACTGGGCGAGAAGCCTGATGAACCTCTTTAGTCCTCCAGAGAATAAGTCCCAAAAAGGGACAAGAGTCAGATTGTAGATTGACGAATAGAGTCCCCAAAAATCAGCCGGATCTAAAAGATCCAATAGTTGGGGAAGACGGCCTTGTTAACGTCATCAAAGCAGACATCCAGGATATGACGGGGTCTTCGAAACCGGAGGGGACCCTTAACAACGAGTGGGTGGTCCAGGATACAAGAAACCAGGGTGTTTTCATGATTCTCCATCTTGGGTAGCATGTTCTTCATAAGAGTCTGGACAAAGGTGCCTATGTGGATCATCCCCAAATCTCATAGATAGAGTGGTTGTTGGCAACTCTTCTGTCAAGTTGGGCAATGGACCGGAGAGCAACATTTTGGAAGGTCTGAAGATCCTTCCACCTAGATTTGCAAATAGAAGCCCAAGGAGGCATTTCATGAAGTAAAATAGTACGAATCACAACCTTGTATATCACAACCTTGTTTCGTGCCCAGGTCATGATGAACCCGTCGTCAGCAAACACGTAAAGATTACACTTTGCAAACTTAGGAAAGCCATGGATAAAGAAGTTGAATAAGGCTGGCTCCAAGACAGAGCCTTGGGGTACACCAGCATTTACATCGCAGGGTTCAGACAAGGAGTCCCCAACCTTAACACGAAAAGTCCTCTTTGACAGGAAGGAGCGAACTAGAGCAATTAGATCGTCAGGGAACCCGTAGGTAATCATTTTGTTTGTAAATGAGCCCATCATGCCAGACTTGGTCAAAGGCCTTTTGGACATCCAGGAAAACGAGACCACCAAACATAGAGAGGTTGAGAGGACCGTTTAAATCAGCAACGAGCCTCCATAACTGAAGCTGGCAAGAGTGACCTGGACGGAAGCCAAATTGCTCACTACGAATGAGGTTGTTTGCCTCGCAGTACTCGTTGAACCTCTTGAGTATAGTGCGCTCAAAGACCTTCGAAAGCATGGGCAACAAGCTAATGGGCCTATAACTTGTGGGAAGAGCAGGATCCAGTCCAGGTTTAGGAATGGTGATGATGACTGAGTCCTTGCAGGCACTAGGGAAATGGCCGCTAAGCCAGCAGTCATTCCTGACCTTAGTGATGATGCAGATAACACTGGGAGGCAAATTCTTGAGAGCACTGTTGGTAATGGTGTCGATGCCGGCT
>JAHWFO010087052.1:3489-21013 GCA_023313115.1 Rhysida immarginata
TGCTAATTTAGCATTTTAATTCATGCGCTTGTCCTTTATGGGACATTGTTAATAAAAATTAAACAATGCACAAAACAATGAAGATGCGTTTTAAACTGGACATACCCCTGCTAAATTGGCAACACTGATGTCAACTTTGATGGCCGAGAGCATTAAGGCTCAGGTGTTTTGACTTTCGTGATGATCAGGTTAGTTTAGGATCTTTTCTGGCGCGGATCTTTTCTCACTCTTATGATGAGCTTGCAATTTTCATTTGCCAGAGTATAGGGTTATTGGCCAATTCACTTCAAATTAACTATGCTTTTTCAGTGCTTCATAAATTTGGAGGAGACCTCATCCTGCAGTGGATAAATAATGGTGGTAAATGATGGTGATGATACACTGCCTAGCCAAAATAAAGTTGCTGTCGAATATTCAATATGCAAATACTATTGAAGTCTTGTTCGAATTTGCGCAAATAATAAATACTTCCCTTATCTTGTCCTGCATTAGTTTATCGCTTTATTTGTTTTGAAAAAAGATATATGTGGACGCAGCACATGGTCACGGGACAGATGTCACCGAGTTTCAGAAGAGGCAAATTATCGGCTTATTCCAAGCAGAGAAAACAAGGAAAGAGATCGCGGCAATTACTGGGATTGAGTAAAAAGTGTTCAACAATTAATAAAGCCTTGGATGGAAAGATATGAATCATCAACCGCGAGTAGTAACTGTGATCAGAAAAAAATTCTGACTAATCGTGACTGGAGGTCATTAAGACGCATGATGAAGGAAAACCGAAGAAATTGTACATTAGACCTGACAGGAAAGTTTAACAAGGAAATCAAAAGCTTATCCATCCGCACAATGCGACGAAACTTTAAGGACTGGAACTAAGCAACTGCTCTGCCACAAGATATCCGATTTTTAGTAAAAACAGTAGGAGAAGATGATTACTGTTCGCCTGGGAGGAAAAAATTGGAGAATGGTGCAGATGAAAAAAGTCATCAGGTCTGATGAATCCAGGTTTACCCTATCCTACAAGGATTGATCGAAAAGCTGTAACTTTTTTATTTGGTAACCGATTTTCAAAATTCTTTTTATATTTATATTTACATTTGTCCTCTATATAATGCACTATTTTCCTTTAGACAGAGTCTCGATCCCTTTCCACGCATTGCGCCAACGCATGAATAATCGGATGAACTCTTTGGAGAGGAATTCCGGGGTTGTTGTCGACACGAGGATTGAATGGCATCTTTCACCTCGTCATCAGAACGCAACTCATGCCTCTTAAGGTACTCTTTCCTATTTGGGAAGTGGTGAAAGTCGCAAGGTGAAAAGTCTTTCATCTTTGAAACGTAGGTTTTCATCTTTAAACTGTAAACACTGCAACGCTTCTGGTTGTGTGGGGATCGTATGCGGGCGAGCGTTATCGAGCTATAGAAGAGGGTACAAAGCTGCCATTCAATCCTGGTATTGACAAAAACCCCGGAATTTCTCTCTGACGGGTTGACCCGACTAGTTACGCGTTGTCGCAATGCGTGGAAAGGGATGGGGAGCATGTCGAAAAGTGAATAGTGCATTACACAGAGGACAAATATAAGTATCAAATACAAAAAGAATTTTGAAAATCGGTTAAAAAATAAAAAAGTTACATCCATGGAGGCAATTACTTTTCGACCAACCCTCACAGATGATGAGCGCATCAGGGTAAGAAAACCGCACTATCCAAGCCTGTGGAGGCTGTGTGATGATCTGGGGTTGCTTCTGTTGGTCTGGTCTCTGTTCTGCAATGTTATGCAGCCGAGTGTCTGAATCTGCTGGATGACCAGTCATTCCATTCTTGGAAGAGTTTCTTTTTTCTGATCGAACTGGAGTGTTCCAGGAAGACAACGCCAGGGTACACCAAACTTGAATTGCAATTGATGATGGTTTTTCCCCCTCTGAAATTGACTTAAAAACTCATGATTCGAGAAAATACATTGAAATTTTAAAAAAATCTTTTTTTACGTGTGTACGTATGTAAATAATTTTGTGCAGCTAATTATTTACTCTGAAATGGCAAAATGTAGAACCGAAGGAAACTAATATACTGTTAGAGGGAACCTTAAACTGTGCCTTGACATGGTTTTTATGAAAATGGGTTAAGTCTTTTAAGATATAATTTTGTTAAAAAAATAAAGAAATGTTATAGCCTTTATTTCATCGAATAAAAGTTAATAGAGTCACTATAGGCAGACTCCTTTCATTGAGACGAATAATTTTAGTAAATAAATTGTTTGCTCTGATGAGCTATTTTGGAGTTAAGGTCTTTATTCCTCCACCCCCATGTGAAATTTTTTTATGATTCGCGAAAATATCTTGATCTTTCGCGAAAAAAATTCCCTCTGTACGTTTTATGTATGCATATTCCTATTCACTAAATTTTGTGCAGGTGAAGGTTCCCTGTGAAGGTTCCCGCTGGTAGATGGAAACTGCAACCGCTGTTGTTTTTTCCAATCAGGAACAAAGAGACGGAGGAAAACTCTCAGATTTGAATTAAGAATTTTTAACATTACTAAAAAATTATATAAACATTCAAAAAATATATAAAAATATTTCTTTTTTTTTAATTATGTATTATTTAAAATTTCAAGATGCGAGGTTTTTTTTTTTTATCTTTACAATTAAGTCAGATCAGGAAATGAAATATGCACTAAATATCTATTTTGTTAAATATATTAGTTTATATTTACTTTATATAAAATATTTTTTAATTTTGTTTTTATAAAAAAAATTTATGATTGGATAAAATAACTGCGGTTGCAGTTCTCATGTACCATTGTGAAATACGCTTCCCGGAATACTTTATTTGACCTATAAATTTTCATGTAAAATAAAATTTTTAACCATTTAATATTGTTATTTCAAGAAATTATCCTTAATTTTTATAGATCACTTAAATTATATATATAAAAAAAAGAAATTGTGGCTTTGTTGCAATAATATTCAATTAAATTAAATTAAAACTTTCTTTGCCAAAATGGATGCTGGGTCACCAAATGGGAGATCCAAGTAAAGGACATCAATGGAATAATACAATGAAGAACATTACAATTACTTCCATATTTATCAAACAGTTGGTTTTTACGCAAATTACGACGTCAATTAAAATTAAATAACCAAAGTAAATCAGATGATCTAATTTCTGCATTAATATTCATATAAATTGATTTGAAACGAGGGGCATTCTAAAAATTTTTAACCAGGAACACTGCATATCCCAAAATTTTTTTTAATATTCTCCAGGAACATCAGAATAACGTAGCCTTCACGGTAGTTTCTAGAATAACGTGGCTCTATCATATGGTCGCAAGATATGAGCATGCCACGTTGCACTGTTTTCGCGTGACACAATTCTAAAGCTCGCGCACTGGCAGTTAAGACATGAAATATTTTCTTTTGTAATTGAGATCGCAATGCCTATTTCTCAATTAAATCATATTGTATAGAACATTCTTTTGCACAGAATTTTTGTATTTTATAAATAAATATCGCAATTTTTAAATCAAAATAAAAGTCTTTTAACGAGCCACGTTTACTCTTAAGTTTTGGGTTCTTCCTTTTTGCCAAAGGAATACTGGAATTCAATCATTATGATGGCGCTCTCTATTGGCGGAATATGAGCCAACATTTATCCTAAAGGCTACGGTGGAGATAAAGCCGTGCCAAAGGCGGATGAGTAACATCCTATGTAAACAAGAAATTAATCCTCCCGCGAGGAAGGTATAGGAAAGTAGCCGAAGCGCTGAGGTCTATTTTTACCCTTCTATCTGCATTTTATCCCCCCCCCCCCATTTTTAATCGAAAAATTGATTTTCGAACGTAATATGTAGAAAATGAAAAAGAGCTCTATCTTCTTTTGTTTCTCAACATTTCCGTTTGAATGATATATGACATGCCATATGTTGCCCTAGTTCTAAAGACCAAGTGACTGCCACCCCCACAACTCCGACCCTATTGGGGCGAACGCTTCCTTCTGGAGATACAACCGTGCGACGTTGTCCTAAATGGAGCGGTTTATCGTGACTTCTTGGAAAACCAACTTCCAGAGCTTTTAGCGGATGTGCTGTTATCTGTACGACATCGTATGTGGTTCATGCATGACGGTGCACCACAACATTTCAGCCGACTCAGTAGAGACCTCTTAGATGCCACCTACCCTCGTCGATGGATATGAATGACCAACACCGTGGCCAGCACGTTCGCCGGATATGAATCATTAGACTGTTTGTGGGGCCACTGGAAAACCCTTGTTTATTCCACCCCCGTACCAGATGTCGATACTCTTCACCAGCGGATCGTGGACAATTGCTATGTCATCCGCAACACACTCGGTATTTACCAACGAATGCGCCAGTCAATGCCTGCGAGGAATCTAATGGAGGCCATTTCGAGCATGAACTTTAGCACGCCTGGACTATTCTGTTACTGTACAAGCCGGTAACAATAAACCTAGTTTTTAGCGGTAAACGCATTTGTTGTGACAATTGCGCCAGCTATTGTAGGACAACTTCGCACGGTTATATCTCTAGAAGAAAGCGTTTGTGACGTATTAGGGACATATATTGCTTCTCTGGCTACAAGGAAATCAAGGTGTTAGTTTGTACAGTCAACCAAAGGAAATTATCCACACGAGTTTAATACTTAATATTACATTTCATGCTAATGTGTTGTTTTAATAGCTTTTTTAATTATAATTATTTAAGTTTAATAATCTTAATAATGTTAACACTAAATGTAATATTAAATTATTAAAAATAAAGTAATATTGAAACGGTAAAACTTAGAGTAAAATTCAAGTGTGGATTATTTCCCTTTGATGACACTACCGACCGTTGAGATACACCCGATATAAAAAATACTAAACTATATTTGCAACAACAAGTAATGTATGTAAAGCACGAATAAAAATATAGATAATAAATTTTTGAGGTCGTGTCACACGTAATCTCTCTCTCTATATATAAAGAAGGATGTTTGTTGGTGGGTTTGTTTGTTTGTTTCTTATACAAATCTACAGTTTTATTCCGATCTTGATGAAACTTTGCATACTTGATCTTCAAACCATGAGGAAGGTCAGTGTCTACCTCAGATTACGAAAAAATAATAATTATTGTGAAAACTCGATATTCATGGTTATGGCAAGCCATAATAAGGAGAAATATCTCATGACCAACAATGCAAGGCAAAGTTTGTGCAACAATAGTTATCAACAATGATATCAACACGCAATGCACCAACATTATGAAAGGGTCAACACTATATCTCATGACCAACAATGAAAGATAAAGTTTGTTCAATATAGATAAGGATGAATTTGTAACAAATTTGAATTCCTGTTATTCAGGCTTTCTTAGATTAGAGAGTTCTTAGTACTTAATAATTTCATGAAAATCTTTAAAAATGAATAGTAATAGAGATAATGGAGAGTTAGTAGAGTGGAAAGACGACAGAGAACATTCCTTTAGCTCCGTGCTGTATTCAGCAAACTGTAAGCAAGTAAATAGAAGAATCAGCGACTGCTTAACTACACAAAGTGATGAATGGCCAAGTTTTGCTTCAAGACATCGAGAGAAGAGTGGAATTGCAACAATATCAAGTGTACATCAAAAGTAAGATTACGTGAGTAGGAAATTATTTAGACTAACAATGGCGTCCTTTGAGAGTCCATCCATTGTACGCCTTTTCTAAATTTTTATTCGAATTTTCATTAAAAAATTTTACTGTATTAATTCTAAGCGTTTTCATGTGTTTATTTTTAAGATATTGCAAAATTTAATTTAAAAAAATTCGAGCCACGCCAGGGTTATCACCTAGCTTATTTGGTAGCACATCAGATCCAAGGTTGAAGGTTCCAATGTTATGTGGACACGAGACAGCATCGCTTAAGGCCGCACGAACGGTTCTGAACGAGTCCTGCACCCTCAAATAGAAGTCCGAAAAGGAATTGAAACGCTGCACAACTGGTATTATGCGCCATATTAAGGTCCTCTTTACGAAAAGGTATCTCTTGATAAAGATTTTCTTTTTTACCTTTTTAGAAGGATCAAGCAGAGGCGAAACCAGTGGACATGTGACATACATCAGACGATCCGCACTACCGAGAGTGGACGAAATGCGGTGAAATCGTGACTCCGCACAGGTGTAATGGTTGATAGGAAACAAAACTTGTAGCACAGTGAGTTCTCTTAATAACCATCCCCAAGTTGTCCCTTTTCGATTCCCTTTTATTATTAGTGTAGTACTTAGTTTTCTCATCGCCCCTCCCCCCCTTACTTTCGCTCTACTACTGTTACGTCTTATATTTATGAGATAGAGAATGGAAAGGCATTTTCCTCGTTTCATGTGTGGCTACTGGAACGTATGGGCGAAAGCAGACGAGACGCTTCGAGGCAACAAAAAACAGGCCGCTAAGAAAACGGTTGCTCCGCAACAGCATCATCTTTTTCGCAACAAAGATGAGACAAAACAATGGGTTGATAAAATCTGTCACGACAGTTTCCGTGCCCGCAGCTCAACAATGGCTCACTTGTTGACTGCCGACACAACACTTACCTGCCTGTAACAACGAACGTACCTGTAAAATAGAAAAGAGTACTTTGTAAACTAGCGTTAATCCTCGCGAGTGGGGAAAGCATCGTACGAGTAATAGAAGCAACGATTTTTTTTGAAATTGTTTGGAAAAAGATCTATTTCTGAAAGTTAAAAGAGATACGACGAGGAATAATTCAAAATAATTTTAACAAAGGAATAGTGATTAACAGTATATACCGTATTGCAACACTTACCTGAGTTCCAGAGACGTAGGGGTTGTACAGAAGTGGAGAAATTAGACAATTTATTCCCTTGCATGAAAGGAAGCACCTAAAGGAAAAACGTAAATATAAATTGGAACGTTGAAAATCGCACGGACGGAAAATAAAGCTTTACCTGAGTTTAAAGCTTACCTCGACGCAACCTCGCGTAAGAAATGAACCTAGAAAAATGGAAGGAGATTTCTTAATATAAAGTCCGACTAAAGTATCAAACGTTATACTGTAAGTAGCCAGAAGAATTAATACTTACCTGTTTAATCGACCTGTTTAAGTTTCTGCACCAGATGACACGTACTTAAAACTTTCATAGATTATATGTTAACTTCTGATATTGTTGAATTTATTACATGTTTTTTTTTCTCTGAATGCCCGGAAGCGATAAACGCACGAGTTAGAGTAGTTTGTATAAGAAAAGAACACAGACTGCCATAACGAACTGTCGAACATTGAGATTTATATATTTTTTAATTGTATGAGCAAAATATCTATTAAATAAAGCCCCGGTTATGTTTTGGCATCAGACTTCAAGCAGTCTGAGCGTGTTCACTTTCAATTATCCTTTCCCTTAGTTTAAGTGATGAGTGGCGTTAAAGGACTTAATAGGACGGGACCAAAATAAGGGTGACGTGCCATAAATATAATTGCTATAATAAAAGTGTATAACCCGATTCTACTTTTTCCGTAATTTAATGACTTTTCCTTTTTCTTTTCCCAGCTACGTTATCTCCAAAAATACCTCTGTACCACCGGAACCCAGATGATTTTGGGCCGACGACGCCAGGTACATAAACGACGGTTACACAATCATCATTAGTCGACTATTGTTAAATCCTATTTCAACCAATAATAAACCCGAAATTTGGTCGACTAATGATGATGTAACAATGTATGACGTTTCCGTTATCAGGCTTTCTGTCTAGAAGGTGTTGAAAAAATACGCCCCGGTACTGAAAAGTCACCTGACCATCTTACTCCAAGCAGCAATGTAACTGTTCGGGAAAACCCAAGATTATTTGCTGTAAAATAGATATAATATTTGTTTGTAAATGATTATTCTATTTTTTATTTAAGTTTTTTTTCAGTTTGGAGACAGTGATTGTTGAGTTTGTTTTGTTTAAATAAATGTTAACAAAAATCTCCACGTGTTAATCGCTGTCTGCTGTAGTTGTCCCTCGCGAATAATTTTCGTGACCACGAAGATGTTGTGTCGCACCATTGTTAGTGTTCTTTTCGTAATTACTCTTTTTTTTCTTATTCAGACAGACCACTTCCAGCTTCGGACTTGACCAGTCCTACTCCCTCTTGGACCTCCATGTCTTTACCTCGTCTTAGTGAGTAATGATATTGTCGTCTTGCTTCAAGATGACAATCCCTTTACATTATGAGAAGCAATTAAGCGTCGATATGGAAGGCCGGATTCAGTGACACAGGCTGAAGTTATGCGGCGTCTCTCAGCATTGCGTTTCTTAGACGCTGATGATCCGAATGCCTATGTAGCAAGAGTGCTACAAATCCGTGCATATTCTGGAGCCGTGTCGCTGTTTCTGGATGATAAAAATTTGATTGACCATATGGTCGCAGGTCTACCCTCTACCTGTACTCCATTGAGACTCGCAGTCCAGTCAAAGCCATCAATGACAATTGAAACCTTCCTAAGTCAACTAAATGTGGTCTTTAAGGACCACACCACACCAAATTTATCAATAGGTGTAGCTTCGAGTGCCACCTCTGTTTCTCCCCTGCGTCTACATCCAAATGCCCATTGAAAAATGACGTAACATGCTATAATTCTGGAGGCCGAGGACACGTAAAATTGGTTTGTCCATCCAAAATTTATCCCACTACTGCAGGTCTAGCTACTTCACGCACCGCGATACGCCCCCCCCCCCCCCCCGTTCGCAGGATCCTGCATCAACAAAGCGCATGCCTCGTGCATAAGCTTCAAGTCCTAAACGTAAGCCTCGTAAATCAGGCACAAATGGACAAAACAAGAAACGAGCAGCCAATTGTGTTGGTGTTCCAAACAAGGATTGGATAGTGGACACGGGTAGCTTATTTCACGTAATTAAGGAAAAACAGTTCTTTGATTCTTTTCAAAGCTGTCAGAAGTGGATATATACTGCAGACCCTAAAAAAACAATTGCTGCCATCGGTACTGGTGTAGCAAGTGTGTTATTAGATTCAAGAGCAGTGTTGAAACTCCCATGACGCGCTTTATGCCCCAAGGGCGCGCCTCTATCTAGTCTTCATAAGTCAATTATCAAAGCAGGGTTTACAGTCTTCTTTTCGGCCCAACTGGTTACTCCATTACTTCATCTAAGGGCACGACCATCGTTGCGCAGGAAGGCATGGAGGACCTCCCCTTCCTTCCTGTGGTCTCAAATATCCATTCAGTTTCCCAAACGGACCCCCCATTACTTTCAATGGCCGTCACTTACAGTGACATTCATAATGCATTGGGCCATCCGTCATCAAAAAAACTCACCGCAGCAGTGAAACACAATAGCATGGAAACAAATTCCTGTTAGTAGCCATCGATGGTTTCTCATGAAAAACTTTCGTTTGTGCTACACCAACAAAAAGTGAAGTGCCAAAAGCTACAAGGCTCTACAGGACAAAATCTGGCGTATATACGTTCCGATAATGGAACAGAATTCACAAATGCGGAGCTACGTGAGTTCTGTAAGAAGCAAGGCGTATCTCAGCAATTCACCGTTCCTGAGAACCCCCAGTCAAATGGTGTTGCAGAGAGAAACGTCCGCTCCATTTGCGATGAAATTCGTGTGCTTCTTACATTGTCAAAAGTTCCGCACTGATTCTGGGACCATGCTGCAACTACAGCAGCATTTAATCTAAATTCTCTACCCAGACAAGGTCAGACTAAGTTCCCTGAGGAGGTAAGGTCTAAAAAGAAACCGACCATCAAATATCGATTTCCTTTCGGTGGTCTGGTATACTATTATATACCCAAGTCGCACCGATCAAAGTTTGACGCTCGCGCCAAAAGTGGTGTTTTATGGGATACCCCGCTTCTTCTCCTGGGTACCTTATTTATGCACTCGATGAGAGCAAGTTTTTACGAGCACGTACAGTTCATTTCTTTCCTAAGGTATTTCCAGAGTTCACAAGAAAATCAGATTCATCATTATCTGTTCCTCTGGTATTTCTAATTCACATGGAACCCCCAGTTTTTGAAGCACCACAGCCTGATGAATCACATAACATTCAGAGCATCCCGCCAATCTCACCCACTTTAACATTAGACGAGACAAGAATGCAGGACCTATCTGATACTGAGGACACACTAGTGGTTACATCTGCATCAGAAACCACACGATGGAAGATGTTCCAGCTTGTTCATCTAAATCATCAGTGAACCAACCACCTGTTGAAGTCCCAGAACCGGCATTACGACGTTCACATAGGCTAAAAGAAAAAGCAGAAAAACAACGTACCGCCTTATGTCATCCAGACTTTACTGACTCCGACTTGCTAATCACTCCGCCAATCACACCCCAGTCTTATGAACAAGCACTCGCTTCTCCCCAACACCCTCAATGGGAAGAGGCCATGCAAGATGAATTGAATTCACTCCTAGTTCATCACGTCTGGGATTTAGAGCTTCCGCCACCAAATGTAAAATTTTTAAAAAGCAAATAGATCTACCGCATTAAATATAATCCTGATAATTTAGTGTCCAGATTCAAGACAAGGTTGGTGGCTCTTGGCTCGTCACGAGTCTACGGGAGCCAGTATGAGTTAACATTCTCACCTGTCATCAGAATGGAATCCCTTCGCTTACTGTTTGCCATAGCTGAAAATACAGGTATATCACTGCGCCAGTATGACGTCCAGTGTGCATATCTTCACGCACCAATTGACCACACGATATATCTATCGCCACCCAAGGGATTATCAACGCTAGTTAATCACGTCTGCAAATTGCGTAAATCACTTTACGGTCTCAAACAAAGTGGAAGATGCTGGTATATAAAATTGTGTCAGCTTCTTACCTGATTAAAATTCACTCCATCCAGAGCTGACGATTGTTTTTTTTACTTTACTAATGCTGAGTGCACCATTCTCTTAACAGTCTACGTGGATGACATCGTGGCAGCAACAACAAATTTCTCCATCCTAACCTCCATAATGGACAAAATGAAGCAAGAAATCGACCTCGTGGAGTTGGGAAAGGTAAAACATCTGCTGGGTATGCATGTGTCACAAGTGAACGCTTCTATTCATCTATCACAAACGCATTATATCAAGCAAATCCTGCATGATTATGGCCTCCAAGACATCCAACCAAAAACCATGCCACTAAGTCCTCATGTAAACCTTGATGATACTGCGGACTCACAACCGGTCGATTCTACCCATTACCAACCCCTTCTCGGTTCCTTAATGTATGTAATGACTTGCACTCCGGATATAGCTTTTGCAATTACTAGGCTGTCGACATATGCTACATCGCCTACACAATTGCACGTGACTGCTCTTAAGGACGTCGCTTCTTATCTTAAACATGCCTGCGATACATCACTCGTTTTTACCCCATCTACGGGTTCTTTGTGCGCATTCGCTGACGCTAGCTGGTGTGTCACCCACAAAGTAAAGGATACTCTGGAATTTTCATCAAAATGGGAAAAAATACCATAACCTGGTCTTCTAAGAAGCAACGTTTAGTCGCCATGAGCAGCTGCGAAGCAGAAATAATAGCTATAAACGAATGCGTGAAGCCACTGAAATGTCTTTGGGACCTCATAACCGAGTTAGGACAAGGGGAGTTTCTTTTCCCACAATAATTTATACTGATTCAACGTCTAGCATAGCATGTCTGGGAGCATTAGAATCGAAGAGTAGGACAAGACACATCTTGAGATTGCATTATTTCATCGCGCGAGAAATTAATCTTCAGAATGTGATTCTTACCTACTGCTCTTCCCCCGACATGCCGGCAAACGTACTAACTAAACTTTTGCCTGCCCCTGCTTTATGCAGATTCCTGGATTTGTTATCCTTATCTGAGCAGGATAAGTTATTGTTTATATTAAATTACTTAACTCATTGGCTTGCTAGCCTACACGAAGGTATTTACAAAGTTTATCTTGTTCCTTTAAACTTCATAATTGCAAAGTTATTTGCTTCGCGGGATGAGAGGGTTTCTAAGCGCAATATATTTTGTTAAATAACTTTAGCTTTAAAATCACAAAATATTTTTTGGGCTTGTTCTTATCTTCCGTGAAGGCAGTAACCATATTTTCTTTTACATTTGTTAACGTATTATACATTTAATATGTATTTTATTTTGTATACCAAAATGCAAATAAAATTGCTCTTATGCATATTTTTTTTGCTAAAATGCAAGACATACTGTGTACGCACACAAAAATGAAAAAACAATAAAAACCATAAATGTTTCTTTGTTTATTGTAACTTAGATAATTTTTTTATCGGAACTAGTATATAGAACGTCAGTATCCGTCATTATTTTTTTTGTCGTATTCAAGAAAATTACAGGGGGCTTTGTTCGGGAAAACTCAGATTTTTGATGTAAAATAGATATAATAATATTTGTTTTTAAATGATTATTCTATTTTTTGTTTAAATTTTCAGTTTGCAGACAGTGATTGTTGACTTTGTATTGTTTAAATAAATGTTAATAAAAATCTCCGCGTGATAATCGCTGTCTGCTGTGGTTGTCCCTCGCGAATAATTTTCGTGACCACGAGGATGTTGTATAGCACCGTTGTTAGTGTTCTTTTCGTAATTACTGTTTTCTCATACAGACAGACCACTTCCAGCTTCGGACTTGACCAGTCCTACTCCCTCTTGGACCTCCATGTCATTACCAGCGCAGCCATGGCGTTCAACTTTTCATATCATTCCATAGGCCTTGAGTTGTTTCTTTAAACATGGGAACCGACCATGCTTTTTGGTCCAGTCTACAACTGGCGAAAGGTTCCAATGCCTTGTAAACTGCTCCTACCCTGCCGATCGATGTTTAGTTCGTTACTATTGACTCAAACAGGTGAAATTCTCACTATCTCGCGGCATCCATGATTCTCTATCGAGCAGCATTTATTGCGGGTTTACTCGTAAGGTAATAATGAAATTTCTTTTGATACTATTTCACCAATAACGCGTACAAGGAACTCCGTGCAGCACATTTCGTTTTTTTTTTATTAATAATTAACTATTACTTCATAGACTATTACTTCCTTTAGACATA
Source organism: Rhysida immarginata (assembly GCA_023313115.1). NCBI lineage: Eukaryota > Metazoa > Arthropoda > Chilopoda > Scolopendromorpha > Scolopendridae > Rhysida > Rhysida immarginata. Next base: position 16,561 of record JAHWFO010087052.1, read on the forward strand.
AATGGAGTTATAAATTTCTTTCTTATTCCTTATAGGGAATTAGTCTGTCTCAATGAATATTTAGATATTTAAACCCAGTTCGCACAATGTAGCGACTGATATTTCTCATTACAGTATTTTGCTGTATCAACGTATATTTAAATATTTTTTTATTTATTTTGAGAAATACTTTTTTCTTTTGCAGTGGAGATCACAATGCCAATTCCTCAATTGAATCATATTGTATAGAATATTCTTTTGTACAGAAATTTTTGTATTTCATAAATAAATATCTCATTCTTAAACCAAAAATAAAAAGTTTTTTAAACGAGCCATGTCTATTCTTGTGTTTGAAAAGCGTATAGGGACAGAACGGAATATCCATATAATGGACTTAGATTCATCTGCTTTGCCACCGTACGCGGTTACTCGATCAGCACTGTAAAAACTAGGTGTGAAACGTAGCTTGAACACTTAATGCAGTTTGTGTGCTTCTGAAGATCTGCACAATTTATTTAATATACCTAAAATACATTTTCTCCACAATCACAATTTGTCCCTGAAATTTGCATACAGTTTTTCAAATCCAGATAAAACTATTATTTATTTCCCATATCTAAAATACTTTTTCTTAACAATCACAATTCGAAGAAATTTTAAAACCTAAAATAGTCAAAGTTTTTTTTTTTTTAGTTGTTCCACATAGTTTATGTGAAAATTTATGTTGAAAATGTATAGTTTAACATAAATTTTCACCATAAATTTTTTAAAAGCAAAACATATTTTTAAAATTTTAATTTTAGCACATTTTCTATATATAGAAATGTGCTTATGTGATCGGTTTGTCCAGCTGTCCGTCCGTCCGTCTGTATACAATCCCACAATTCATTGCGTTGCAATAGAAAGAGTGCATGTATTGAATTGCTGGAACACACGAATTATCTTCGTATTCGGTTGGTTGGTTGGTTTATTAGAAACTTTGGCGTCGACTACTAAGGTCATTTTGCGCCTTTTACACAAGTTATAACAGTACGCAGCCCGGGACAAACACAAACATCCATGCCCACGGCGGGATTCGAACCCGCGACCAGGCGGACTCGAGTACTAGAAAGCCTACGCCCTAGCCCTCTCGGCCACCTGGCCGGCTCTTCGCATTCGGGAAAACGCGTGTTGAGAACATACATGGGTTCGGCTCTGCGCGTGCTCTAAACGTTAATAAGATGGTGCGTTTGCAGGATGCACGTGTTTGACGATTATTGAAAGGGCAGTTCGGTCTCTAAATCAAGAGAATTTTTTTATTCCTAGGGAGCTTAGTATTTATTAAAATAACTTGAAAACGAATTAACTTTTTCAAAGTCTGTTTTCACCAATCCATTAATAGGGACAGAGCACGAACAAGTACGAACGTGAGATAGCCGGAATAAGTACGTACTATAATGGCACGTGCTTTAATGGTACCACTATGATACCCCTTTAAAAACTACCTATAACCAGATATGGCATATATCAAACAAACCATCACAACATATCATAAGAGTAACTAGTGATAGCAGGTATTGGTCTAATGGAACGTGTACATGCAAGGATGTCTCATGAATGAATATAACGCGTACATAATGCTGAGTTGTTTAGTAGTACGTGTTTTAATGGTACAAAATGGAACTTTCAATTCCTAAGATATGGCATGTAATATATCAAACAAATCGTAAAAACGTGCCATGAGTGAATATAACAAGTAAATAATGATAATGGTTATTGGATTAGTAGCACGTGCCCTAATGGTGTCATATGATACGATATGCTACCATTGTAACTTTCAATGCTAAAACATGGCATGTAATATATCAAACTAATTGTAACAACGTCTCATGAGTGAATATAACGAGTAAATAATGATAGTGGTCTTGTTTAGTAGCACGTGCCCTAATGGTGCTATATGATGCTATATGGTACCATTGGACTTTCAATGCTAAGATATGGCATGTAATATATCAAACAACTCGTAACAACGTGCCATGAGTATATATAAAGAGTAAATAATGATAGTGATTATTAGTTTTGTTGCATGTGCCCTAATGGTACAATATAGTATTGTTAGAACTCTCAATGCTAAGATATGGAGTGTAATACAGTTGTATATCAACCAACTCATTATGAGTTGTTAGATCTATTGTTATCCATAGCTTATTTTTATCAAGAATATAATGCTGTTAGGCTTAATGTTATCTAAAAGTCACTATAGTTATACATATTGCTAATTAATAGTGGTTAATCGCTTGCTTCAATAGAAGACGATAACGCAGAAGCACTTTTATAATTTAATATAAAAAAATAATATACGCTTACACACAATGCTTAAGCAATTGAGGCTCACTTCGTTTAACATTATGTGGGAATTCTTACAAATTAAAGAACTTTTATTTTTTTAAATGTATGAGGAATAACTCCCTCTCCATTTACCTTTCAGTTCTTCAAGTTCATTCGTTTAAATTCTCTCTATGCATTAGCTTACTTACATAGTAATTTACAATTTAGTTTTCATATTTATTTATTTTCTCTTAAGTGTTTTAAAATGTTGATTAATTCAATATATCCATATACGATGCTATAACATGAAAATGTGCTCCCTTTTTCCGCTTTGGCGGTAAAATCATTCTTGTTAAATCTAAAATTACTCAAATCAGAATATTGATTTAAAAGACAATGATTTTAATACAGATTAATTAAAAACATAAACTAATTCTTCAGCACAAATAAAAATTGGACGAAATTAATACAGGGTGTCTCGTAAGTCGTGATCGTAAATTTAATGGTATGCATATTCAATAGCAAAGAACAAAAAACTCTCAATGAACATAGGTCTAACAACGCACCGTTTTCGAGAAATGATGATGATGATGATACGTAAAGAAACTAAACCTCGTCCCTTGCCATGTAAATGAAATACCCTGTCCATATAAATGGAAGGAAGTAGATCAGGCTGATTCATTGCCTGGACTGTGTTTGAGTGAGACTACATGGCTGCAGCAGGTTACAAAAATCCAAGATGGAGACAATGCAAGTTACATTGTTGCTCGGACCGCGATGATCAGGTCTATTATTTGTATCAAACAGGTTCGAACGTCGGTAACGATGAACAGATGGACTGAGGCGAGGAAAGGTGCGGTCGCAGATCGACCAACAAGGGGGCGTCTGTGATTGGGGAGGGGGAACTCAGTCGACCTAATCATTCATATCAGGAGCGGGATAGGACATGTTAATAGAAGGGACCCACCCACTGCCCGCAGCAAAAAAGTAACATTACGCTAGTTTTCTAATATATGTAGATAAACATTATCTATAATTTCTCTAAAGTAAATTACTAAATTGCAAACACCATATGAAAAATAAATTGTTTCCAAATATTATCTCATTAGGGATAGTACGAGTATTATCTCGTACTTTCACCTTTTCAGCAAAAGCTTGAGTAGGTGCACGCCCTAGAAGTTGTATTCTATTATTTGTTTTATAATAATTTCTTATATCTCTCCAAAGATTTTAATAAAAAAAGAAATAATAATATTATTTATTTATTTATTTATTTATTTATTAGTTTTTATAACATTATGCCCCTTAAAACGTGAATCATTAAGGCAATCATCGTAGCTGATGAAAGGACAGGCTCTGGCAGTGAAAAGTCACCTGATCTTCTTAGTCGAGGCAACAATGTAACTTTCATTGTTTCTAACATAAGAGAAAATACTGATTGCTAAAATCCAAGTTGGAAAGAATGAAGATTACATTGTTGCTAGGGCTAAGACGGTCAGGTCACTTTTCATTGCCGGGCCTGTCTTTTTCGTCGGCTATGGCATGTATTACTTTCATCAACCATTGTTAGCGTAACGTATAAACGCGACCATTCGATTGTTGATGCAAACACCATGTGATTGTTCACATTTCCAAGAAAACAAATATTAACCAAGTCTATTTATATATACTAAAACCAAAAGACTATTCGCTTGTGTCTGTGTAGCTCCAAGCGTTCCTATTGGCTAATCAATGCCACGAGGTCCAAGGTTAATCAAAGACAATTTTTTCGATTGTTATGATAGTATTATTTATTATTATTATTAAATTCAAGATGGGGAGAAGAATTTTAATTGTTGCAAAATTTTTATTTTGTATAATAATCTTTGGATAGCAAAGACAGTTTTTCTTCATTTAAATGTAATATCCTTTATATTTGAAAAGTAAAATCATTTACCGGAACATAAAATTATGCTTTTTTGAAAGGTCGATTTTCAAATTTAAAAAATATTTTCATTCAGTTATCTATCTACTATTACAATAGTCTTTTAATCCCCTGGTCTGTGCACAGGCATTGAATTCCATTGTTTTAGACCAACAATTGGATTGCTGTATTTAATGAAAAGTCGTTTTTTCCCCCCTCTCTTGAATGAATTTGGCTACAGCTCAAACATAACAATGCATTTTA
>JAHWFO010087052.1:26013-45696 GCA_023313115.1 Rhysida immarginata
TATCATGATGGCTTTTTAAAAAATTGTATAACGTCTTTTATTTCACTTTCTTAATTTGTGACTTGTGACTTTTGTATTGTTTTATATGTTTTCTTTACGGGGTGTTCGTTGGCCTATTGGCTGTCCCAACCTCGTTTTCCCATTCTTTAATTGGAATAAATTGATTGATTGATTGATTGATTGATTGATTGATTGATTTATTATTATTATTATTATTATTATTATTATTATTATTATTATTATTAATAATATTACTATTATTATAACTGGAATGATTAATTGTGTCCATTTTCAAATTTTCTGTGTTGTTTTTTTGTTTTGTTTTGTTTTTAGTGTGTTCGTCGTTAAAGGTTCATTTTCAGTGTGAAAAATTCAACGCCTTACCGTCATGCCTTTCTTCGAAAAATTTTAAAAATCAATTCCAAATTGATTCCAAATTTTAAAAAGCAATTTTTTTTAATTTTTCACCATTTTTAAACAATTTTTTTTGCAGTACAGATATTTAAATTAATTTTTCTCTCATTGAACAAAAGTTCTGTCCCAATGCTTTTTCCCCGTTTTTAACACTGATCTTAACATTATTATTTTTTTTATTATGAAGCATAGAACAGTTTTGTATGTTTATTAAATTATGAAGAATAGTCAATTTTTATTTTTCCGTTTTTAAAACGGGTATTAATACTAGTTACAACCTAATTATCTTAAACCATTATTCAGAATTTTTATTATTCAACATAGTTTTCAACAGTGGCTCATTGGATAAAGGCAAATAGTGATTTGATAAATTAGAGATAAATAGCATACTGTTTATCCGTTTTTGGATAGGTTTGCCCACTATTTTTGGAATTGAATAATCCTAATAACTTGACCTTCAACTTTAATATTATCATAATAAAAGCACTTTTGTTCTGAACTTTGTCAACAGATGGCACTGTCTTAACTTTAAGCCCCCACTTTAGATCGTGTCTGCCCAACATCACCTAGACATAAAACCTGATAACGGAAAAGCTATACATTGTTACATCATCATTAGTCGACCATTGTTAATCCTATATCTACCAATAATAAGCCCTAAATTTGGTCCACTAATAATGTAACAATATATGACGCTTTCGTTATCAGGCCTTCTGTCTTGGAGGTGTTGGTCTGCCGAACTTCACCTTAGCGCTATTGTTTGACGCGCCAGACACATCTGATCTATAATTATAGACCATAATGGACAACAAGAAATTAATCCTCCCGAGGAAGGTTTAGGAAAGTAGCGGAAGCGCTGAGGTCATCTATTTTTACCCTTTTATCTGCAATTATGATCCCCCCCCCCCCCCCTTTTTTAATCGAAAATTTGATTTTCTCGTAAGTAGTATCTAGAAAATGAAAAAGACCTCTATATTCTTTCGTTTCTCATCATTTCCGACGGAATGATATAAGACATATGTTGCCATAGTTCTAAAGACCAAGTGACTGCCACCCCCACAACTCCGACCCTATAGGGACAATTTGGCCCTAACTTTACAGTAATGTTGATCTTGCTTAGAGGAATCTGAAAACCGAATTTCACTCATTTATATGCATAAATACGCGTAGACCTTTTGGTAACCTCTAATTTTCGCCCCCGAAACTCCGACCCCAGTGGGCAAATCAAAACCAACCTAAATAGTGAAGGTGCACATGCCCATAGTAAGCTACATTCCGAATTTCAACCTTCTACCTCAAAAAATGTGGAAATTATGAAGGGGACGGACGGACGGACAGACAGACGGACATTGTGAAAACAATATGTAGCTCCATTCTTCCGCTACTTAATAATTACCTGTCGTGTAATTATTGATGTTTATCTCCTGTGTTCTACGAGTTTAGATTTGTTTGCTTTGTGATTTGCTATTGTTGTTTGGTTTCATACTGATATTACTACGTTTTGGCTATTATCACGGACTTCGATTTGCTTTACAATTCGGTTTTTATTTTTTGCTTTGTGAATAGGTATTGTCGTTTGGTTTATTCAAATTTTGTAAGATTAGAGATAAATAGCATCAGTAGCTCTCGGGGATACTTCCTGGTACACTTCCCGTCCTTCATGCACGGGGATGATTGTATTTGTTGTGTGCTCGAATGACCCGTGAATCATGTTTTTGAACACTGTGTCGTGTAGTTTTTTGTCTGTGTTGGCATAAGGAATTTTTGGTTGGGATGCAGTTTTTCTTTTAGCCACAGTAAAAGATCTACGTGGGGCAAACCGCTAGTCTATCGTGTAGTCTTAGGGTGGACTAGTGCAACCCACTATTGCAACAGGAAATAGAACACGTTGAAGCAAACAAAACCCCACAATTAACTTAGAAAACGCTCCTCCCAAGGACACAGCAAAGTGTGGATGCGTGTGGTGGAAGGAAGAGGCACGGAATACAAATTCCGAATGAGCAAGGTACGGTTTTATTTTACACAGAATCAAGGCTGAAAAACAATCACTATTAGCATAGTTTACAAAACAAAACTAGCAGACTTCAGACTCGGTCGTACACTTCGGAAAACGAAAAAGATGCTCCGCTTAGGACGGGAGTCACCTGGAATAAAGAAAGAAGGTAATGATAATACACAAAAAGTTTTCTCTCCATACGAATCCTCAGAGAGGTGATGTAAAACAAAAGGTATTAAAAAGTTTAACTAAAAAAATGATTGAAAGTGTGTAAAAGTTAATCTCTAGGTTATTTTTTCAATAAAAATAAGAAAACTGTTCCACGAAACGTCCGGAATCAAGTTGGCTCGATTTTCTGGAAAGTCGCCCTCGTAGAAGCAACACAAGCAACTGCGCAGTTGGAAGAAAGTTGGCTGGCGTCCTCAATGTAACCACAGAGATATGACTTAGAACAAGCTGGACCAAAGCAAGGATGATTACGGAGTGGAACGTTACTCACTGTAACATAAGCACCTATTGAGATGGAAGAAAACAGACGAAAAAAAGAAAAGCTTAACAGGCAACAAAAGACAAACGGGGACACAATATACTACACACTAATAACAGAGAAGATAGGGAAAACAAGCGATCTAACTAGGGAGAGGGAACCAGACAGGCTCCCTTAAGAAAGATGGCACGCTTTAACAGCAGAGATTTCCAATGGCTTGAGAGAATCGCACGAGACATCAACAAAGTGGTTGGAGCAAGAAGGCATCTCCAGCCAAGGGGAGCTGTGAGTTTTTCGGGTAACACGCATCGATGTGGACCACACGAGGGTCAAAAGACCGGCAGTTCTTAAAGTTGGCTTGAGTGGACCTCAGCACAGTTCATGCACCGGAATGAAAGCTATCACAGTTAGTTTAAACAGACATGCGGATAGTAAATTATGTACTTATCTGCGTTCTCATCAGCGCTCCTGGTTGCGCTAGCTCCAGAAGATTATCGACATCCTCTAAGTAGCTACGGTGATTGAAGCATAATGCGGTGAACCGGAGCGATTACATGAGGAATGGCATGCTGCTCAATCCAATCTTGTGCGCTGAGAAAGGTTTTTCTCGAAATCGTATTAACTAGCGCCGGGCAAACGTACTTGAAGAGCATATTATCAGCCCTGGCAGGGCCCGAAGCCTCGAAGCATCATGATGTTCGGAAAGAAAATTGTAAATTGATCCTTTCTTATCTCCCGCCAGAAGAAAAATCAGTAAAACAGGCTTCCAACACCGGCGCCCGAAAGGAAAGAGCGCATTTTTCTTTCAAACGGACGAGGCGCAGCGATGAACCATCTGTTCAGGCAGCATGAACTGAAGTGCTTATCAGCGTTTTCGAACAAGGGCAAGACGGTCGCTACATAACAAAAGACTCCGTTCCCCCAAGCACCTCACGCCGCCAAAGCCAAAAGCAAAAGTCAAACGCGGAAAAATTAAAAATAAAGCTAAAACTTCTGAACGTGAAGTAATTATAATATTATCCGAAAGGGAAAGGTTAAAGAAAAATCCAATAAGTTAATTCTGTAGTTTTTCCGAGTAGCTAAAATTTCTATTCAAATACTGTCTCATCTCGGACCGCGAGGATTACCGTGCCCTTCTTTCCACCAAGCAGGCCCCCCTCCTATTTAATAATTAAAATAATGGAAACGCAGTAGAGGCAAACGCCCAGGGTGGCCACAGAATATTCCTGGTCGGGAAGAAAAGCCCCAAATCCCCGTGAAGGCACGACGTTTTACCCCAATGTGACGAGGGCTTCGGAGCCAAAACGGGAATAATAGACCAATTCAAGACGCGAACAGTATCGCTTGAACCCTTTCATTATACAAGGGGAGTCACATTAACCCTTGCGGCTTCGGCAAGTGAGGAGAAAAATGTGAAAAGGGCAATCAGAAAAACTACCCCGTTGTTTGCCTTAATTCTATTCGATCTTGGGGGCTGTACGCCACCGACCCCACGAGGAACGCTACAGGTCATGTGTGCTTGTGTGTTTGGAACGTTTGAGCAGTGTATCACCTATTGCAGTTTCAATCGAAATAAAGGAATACATCAACTCGACTCTTTATGGTCTAACTGTGTTGTGCTATGTATTAATCGTTCGAAAGATAAATATTAATTCATACCTATCGAAATGCCACCGAAGAAAAGGAGTACTGATCAGAGAAACCCTGCAGCTGTAAGACAAAAAACATCTGGGCGTCGGAAATACCTGAACAAAGAGAGCTTCGTCTACAGCAGAAGCGTATGAGAGCTTATACGTCTACGGCAGGGGAAACTTCCGAGGAAAGAGAACTGCGTGTACAACTAGCTCGACGTAGAACAAAAGAATTAAGATTGGTGAATCGATATTCCGCTCTAAAATTAGGGGCGCCGTCCACGCAGGGAGTGCGCCATGGACCGAAAGAGATGGTAGTCAGAATGTGCCTGGTCGGGGCTGTATGCTGGATGTGGCAAGAACCTCGATGTCCTCCAAATCTTGCAACTTAAGCGATGTTCTTCGCGCCCGGTGCGGTGGAGCATTATCCTGCTGCAGGAAAGCTCTCTTTTTTTGACCAGGGTAGGCTGCTGGATGGCCAGGGCGGTGTATACTCGCTGGAGCTGTTCAGCATACAGATCAGCGGTGACACCACGACCATCAGGGACCAGCTGAAAGTGCACCAGGCCTTTGCATGACTGCCAGACGCACAGCAGGACTTTCTTCTCGAACCTATTGCATCTGGGGACAGGTTCTGACTGTTGTCCAACATCTAACCACTGCCGACGCACGTCAGAATTACGGAACGCGATCCACTTCTCATCACAGGTCACGATACGCTGGTAGAAGCGGTCAATCCGGGGTTTTCCAGCAGTTGACGACACATCTTCACCCGTTGTCGTGCTTTCGCGGGCTTCAGCTCGTGGGGCACAACTCGGCAGCTCCTGTTTACCTTTCCCATGGCGTGCAGATGTTGAACCACACTCGATTGTGATGCCTGATGTCCGCCGCTAGTCCGCGTGTGGTGCTGCCTGGGTTGGCTTGCACTTGTTGCCGTAGGGCTGCATCATCCACTTCTTTGGGTCTTTCGCTCCTTGGCGCATCTTCCAGGCCCATGTCTCCAGACGAAAAGCAGGAGAACCACCGTCGTGCTGTCCGTTCATTGGTCACACCCTGTCCTTTCACCCTGCAAATTTCAGCGTCTGCTGCTCGCGCACTGGTCCCCTTTTTCCAATAGTGATGAAGGAGCCCGCATATCACCAATTTTTCTGCCATATTTTTACAGTGGCTGACGCAGGTGGCACAATGTCTATGGTATTCAAACTCGTACTGACGTTTCTTACCACTCTTTTCTCTTAATAAATGCGATATACCCTTGTGGTAAATGGTGTTCGCCCAGAATTCGTCAAACTCTAACTCCCCCTCCCGAGTCGGCCACTACTTTTGACTCAACCTCTGTATATCTATTGTGCGACAAGATATCGTTTTAAATCTGTAAGACTATTTCATTCGCACCATCATCTGGTAAGAATGTTTAAAATAACTTTAGAAAGAATTCCTACAGACGAGTACAAAGTAGTCATACGGACAGACAAGTGGCCATCTGGTGAACATGAACGGCGTGTTAACGCCCCAACCATTAACGTTGTAGCCATACTCATTGTTGATCTGGAACAGTACGATAGCCGTGACATAATTCTTCAGAGACGAGACGAATAGTTGCTGAGGATTCCAGAAACACACCGTTCATACGATTGTCTGCAGTATCCTCTTATCTTCTGGGAGGGCGAGGATGATTACCACTTTAACATGAAGCAAACCGGTCATCTCACAGGATATAGGACGCAAAAAAAATATCTTCTATGGAGTTTTATGCATACTGCACCATGCTGAGAGAGGGAAAATCAAAAAACATCTTACGATTCCGCTAGTTGTTTCATCAATACATCGTTGATATCTACGCGAAGATTGAATGTGAGTAGCTTCTTTATATTAAGTTAAATCAGCAAAAACTGCGTGTTGATGAATATATTCATCTACGGGACGCTGTGGCTAATGACCGGAATGTCGCTGATATAGGATGGTCATATCACTAGCAGTCCGAGGCACATGCACAAATATGCTCAAGACGCTATGTCTTATGTCCTCAATCATGGCTGTCCGGATCGTTTTGTAACCTTTATGTGCAACCCGGAGATTAAAGTGGCCGGAGATTAAAGTTGAGCTTTCACCGATTGATCGCCACGATTTAACAGCGAGAGTATTTAAGCAAAAACTATTGAAATTTATTGATGTTATTACGAAAAGCCGCATATTTGGAGAAACCCGCTGTTGGATGTATTCGGTCGAACGGCAAAAGCGAGGTCTTCAACAGGCACACAAGTTGGTATGGCTCAAAGAAAAAATCCGACCGACTGAAACGGACGACATAATTTCCGCAGAGCTACCAAATCTTCAAAAGGATCCACTGTTATTCGAAGTGTTGTCAAAGAACATGTTCAATGGGGACCTTTAAACAAAAGGGCACCATGCATGAAAAATGACAATTATACTAAAAATATCCACAACAGTTCATTGATGACACACAATCAGCCAACGATGGTTATCCATTATACAGAAGACGGAAACCTGAAAATGGGGGCTTAACAGCGGCTGTTAGAGTTAAATTTAATGACCAAAAAAGGACATCGAAATTGATAACAGGTGGTTCGTGCCTCTCCTTAAAAATGCACTGGCACTCTGTTAAATCCATTAAGTACATTTGCAAATACGTTATCAAAGGAAGTGACATGGCTCCTTTCGGGTTAGCCCATGAGAATGCGGTGGATGAGTTGACTCAATAACAATTGGGGAGATATTTTTATTTATATTTATATATTTTTATTTATTTTAGTAAATAAACTACACCGCATCCACCCATGGCCTGTATGGCCAAAGGGCGACAAGGTAGGTCCCTCGGTCGGTAAAAAAACAAAAACAATATAAGGCATAATAATACAAAATCCAAGAAAGAAAAAAGGAGGAAAAGAAAAGGAAAAAGAAATGTAAAACAAAAAAGAAAGAGTTCAATTGATTTTGCATAAGTAAAGAATTAGTCTGGGTTTAAAGGAGACTATAGAAAGAAAGGAGCGAATTTCAGGCGTTAAACTAGCCCGGAGATTTAAAGCCAGTGATGTTAAGTAATTGCGTCTAATCAGAGGATAAGCTAAGGAGAAATGAAATCGGGTATTATAAGGAGGGGTGAAAGCCGAGGAAAAAATAAAATTCGAAGATACCATTTTTGAAGACGAAATAGGTGTAACAAATTAGATTTGGTGGAGGAAGCCCAGAATTGTATCTCGTAAGAAAGCATGGGTTGAATTAATGCGTAGTAAAGCAGAAGTAAAATGTAAGGAAGGAGATAGTACAATATATTAGCAGTAATGAGGCTATTTGGCGCCTCTTAAATTTTCCAATCCACGAACGATGCCCAACGGTTGTCCACTTAAACGTTCACTTTAAGAACGGACAGAGAGTATAATTTATGGAAAAGAATGATTAAGAAAGAATGGAACTGTCTCCCAACACAACATTAACAGCGTTTTTATTTATTTATTTATTTATTTATTTATTTATTTATTTAAAATTTTGCATCCCCGTTTGGGATATGTACAGAAAAATAACACCTACATCATTACTGCTAGCCTGTAATAACAACTTGGTATCTGTAATAATAATACCAAGCCTGTAATAATAATAATATCATGGTATCTATGATTAGGGCAAGTCTTTAATGTACAATTTATAATCTGATTCCTCTGATCATATGACAAAGATTCCAATGATTAAATGTATTATAAGGAAAATAAGATTCTAAAAACCTAGAAATCGGAAAGGCAGGTATGATTTTAAATCTCTGGGTAGTATGTGTATTTTCAGAATCGACCATCCCCCTTAATAAAATGTATAGGATGGTGAATATCAGTAATTGCCTTATATAATTCTCTCAGTCTTGCATATAACGATATATCATTAAATGATGGTATTTTATAAGCTTGACAAATATGTGAAATAGAAACTTGCTTCGGTAGGGCAAATGCAGCCCTTAGGACGTTATTATAAGCTTAGGCCACTTGAACTCTCATCAATAACATCTTAGCTGCTGATGACCATATGATAATTCCATAGTCAACTTTAGGTATCAAAATAGTCTTAATGGTCTGAACCAACTCCTTTTTTGACACAATCCTACGTATTCTAGAAAATAGAAATGTAAGGCGATTAAGGTCAGACACCAACCGCTCAACATTTTTACGAAAAGACAACTTATTATCAAAGATACCACCCAATATTTTGCAGGTTTTCAAAGAATGCGGATCAGTCTATTAATAAGTAAAACATTTGTTTTATCATCATTAAACGATAAATCATGTGCTGCATACCACTCACTTAGTGCTTTAACATCCAACCGTAATTGTGCCTCAGCAAGGTGTTGTTCAGATTTGTCAAAGGACTTAAATAAAAAATTATCGTCAACATAAGACAATACGTTAAAATTCAATGGAATGTCAAATATTGGTGCTGTCGCAAAAGCAAATAACGCAGTGGCAATCGGAGATCCTTGCAAGATGCCCCTTGAAGAGGAGCATTCAATCACTTTCTGGGGTGTATAAATATAATTAATCCGAGTAAAGAAGTAATTACTTAGCAAATTCAATAACGATTGGTCAGTGCCCAAAAGGTCTAGATACTCAATCAGTTGACTTCTATTAATTGTGTTGAACGCTTTAGACACATCCGTATTAACCAAATAGCAAATTTGTCCCTTGTCGATAGCATTAACGACATAAATCAAAATGGTTAGTACGGTATAATCTATCGGAGTTTTGGGCTTACCTCCCAATTGTCGTCTAGGAGTTACAGGCCATAAAGATTTAATCAATGGAGAAAATATCAGTTTTACAGTTAATTTGGAGACAGCAGACAAAACACAAATCAGGCAGTTATTTTTATAATCATTAACAGCTCCTGTCTTATATAAAGGAGTGATTAGTGTTTTTTTGAAATCATCTGGGAAACATTTTAATTTACGAATTTGGAATAATAAGTGATGGAAAATCCTATTCCCAAAAGAACCCCAATTTTTAAATATTGGCATGATCAAGCAACCATCACGCTAGAAATTTTGTTATTAGTTTTGGGCCTACCTCCCTTTCTATCATTAGTTTGTGAGATAGAAATGAAGTCGTCATATTAATGTTTTTCCAGTTGTGCCAGCAACTCCATTTGCCAAGACATTACTCTATGTCGAAATACCAAAATACTACACATTTTCGGCAGGAGGAATAAATACTTCACGCAAAATTTTCGGCAGGAGTAAGCAGGGAGCCGAAGTTCCAGGTCATACCAACATATGGGCAAATGACGCCATTGGCCGTATCTAGACTGTTCATCTCAGCAATGCTGAGTGCTACTACCTGAGAATGTAGCTTCATTTTGTGCGAGGACCAACATCATTTAATGATCTTAAAACCTTCGAGGGAGAAGTATGTGTGAAAGCTATAGAGAGGCATGACAGAAACACGGATTGCTGAAAATGATCAACGCTGGGACATAGCATTGGCAGAGGCATCTGCCACGTGTTTTCCAGAGCAACTAAGGAATATTTTTGCCATTATAGTCATCACCAAACAACAATATTTATTTAAAATATGCGCTCCAATGGAAAAAAATGATAGATTTCCAAAGTTATTCTAACTGAGTAATCTGGTTATACAGAATCCAATTCCGAAGGATGTTATTAATATTCTCTGATGTTGACGGCAGTCACGAGACTGACAGGTAATAATATTCTGACGATGTTCAAAGATGGACAGTATTGAAAGGAAAATAAATTTGCTTTCAAGTCGTAATATTATAAGGCGGGATAAGTAGTAAATAAGTCGATTTCCTTGCTGTATCCGTTTGGTTAAGCCAAGTGAAAATGAAATGTGCTGGATGGGTGTTAATAAAATATGCTTTCACAAACTCAGTAAGGTAAATAAAATTTGGTAAAGAATTAAAATTCATAAGTTTGTACATTGCAAACTTGAGGGATAGTTTTCCTGGGACTCACGTTAAAGGCCGCTCGCAAGATATTGTTGAATGACACCATTAGTGTTTGTCGCATATAATTATTTAAAGGAATCCATATCAAAATGGCATATGTAAGTTTGGGAAGGACTTTAGCTTTAAGGATGGTGATTATCTCCCTCCTCGATAGCGTCCTACGAAGTCTGAAAAATTAAAAAGTAAGACGGGTAGCACATCTCAAAATGTGCTGTAGTTGTTGATCGAATTTGAGTTGATTATCAAAAAGGACTCCCAGGATTTTAAGATAAGACTTCTTGTCACTGCGAGTCTTCTCGAACTTTAGAACAGCTGTCTTCTGCGGGTTAATTTCCCTTGCCCTTGCTTTTAAACACTCTTGAATCATAAGAATGTCAGACTTAATATCTCGGTCAATTGAAGAGGTTTGAGGCGAATTGAACGATCTTGTGAGGATGATATCGTCAACAAAGGCTCTAATTTTAAATTTTATGTTAAGATGAAAGATAGGTGCAATGAAGCTAGCAAAAAGTGTGTTGCTAATGACGAGCCTTGTAATATGCCTCTAATGGTAGTAGCATAACAGGTGTCATTTTCTCCGCTAATGAAATTTTCCCTCTGGCAAAGGAGTGGTTTAAGCAAGTGAAGCACCTTCCCTGTAATTCCTAAAGCCTGTAATTCAATGAACATTTTTGGATGGTTGGTTTGGTTTGTTTGGTTTGAAACTTTTCAATTGCCATGGTCTTTTCAGGACGGCGTTATAGGGGCCGCAATTTTTGCCTCGTAAGGGTTCTTTAACGTGCAGCCGGCAAACGACTACAAGGGACCAAGGGCTTTACATCCCTTCCAACGGAAGTGCGTGATCTCAGGATTTTCTCCTGAAAAAATCCTCATCGTCCTCGGCCGGGGTCCAACCCACGTCCTCGGGCATCAGAGGCGATCACGCGTTTGGGGATGGGAAACGGAGTTAAAGGCCTTAGAAATATTAATAGAGCCAATAACAAACGTTTGTCTGCGCTCAAGAGCTTCAATAGCTTCGATGTTAATTTCCAGTAATAATTCCTGGACAGAATTGTTTGGTCGACCTCCGAATTGACCTCTAGGTATTCGGTTCCAAAGGTATTGGATCATTGCCTGGAAGATGATTTTCTCTGTGGTCTTATAGTTCTTAATATCGTGTTTGTCTCCATCCTTATAGATTGGTTTAATTAAAATCTGTTTAAAAAGTTTGGGGAACATTAAGTTTACTTGTATTGCTTTGATTAAATGTGCAAGTAAATAATTACCTGGGATACCCCAGTTTTTAATTACTAAATGGTTTAGAATTCCATAGTTTCTGTTATGATTTAGCTTAAGTTTTCTAACTGCGTGATTAATTTCTTGCGGTAAGTTGGTAGATGGAATCCAAAAAACACATGTTTACTTAAATCAGTCGCAATGGGTTAAGGGATATTGAATTTAAGAGGATCATCAATATACTGTAAGCAGCTTTTAAACTGACTTTCAGGTAAAGAGAACGTATTTTTACGGTACCCTTCAGCCTATCAATTTCCAGAGGTCGAAATAATTTCCTACAGTTAAGTTAGGTATTTCCTTTTTGCCTTTCTTATTTCATATTTATATATTTTAGTAGCTGTTTAAGTTGATATTAAACATCGACATTTTAGTACTCATGAAATTTTCATAGATGTATTTTCTCCTCAACCAAACATCGTGGTTCTTTTTGGACCACCAAGGTGTCTTTTTACGGAGTGTGCACTTTTTTAATTTCTAATCCGGCCTTAAGAAGAAAGGATTTGATTTGTGTCTGTAAATACAGGACAATATTATCCAAGTTATGCAGGTCAAAATATGGAGATCAGTCAGGGTCGTAATCAAGTTTTTAAAAACGATCCAATTAACATGTTTAAAGTTCTATACATAAGCAGTCGAAGGCAATTTCTGTAAAGAGGAAGAAAGATTATTCGGTATTTTTAATGTGAGTGATAGTTTTATGATTACATTTTGCTAGGGTATTGAGTTCAAGATTAGAAGATTGCCAGGCTCTGGGGGTAAAAATTTGATCGATAGTGGTTCCAGTGTTCATGGTAAGCCGTGTGAGTTCATCAATGCATGGTATAAGGTGTATGAGGTCAGTCATATCGCATAATATTTGGCGTGCTAGAGAAAGCTTGGAAAAGTCCACATTGAAATCTCCTATAATAACATATTGTAAACTAGGATCTAGGACTGAGATAATATCAATAACGTTGTGGATGTTAGCTAGGTCGATATAAAACTAAGATGCTTAGACAAAAATGCGGTAAAAGTGCTTCAAGAAGGAGGTACTCAAAACCTTATACGGAATCTTTCTCAACAATACGCATAGGATGACTCCTATCAGCCATCAGTGCTACCCCTCCTCCGCTATTGGGGCGATCAGAGTGGCAAATGACGAAATCCTCAGGGCAAAAATCATCCGAAGAGATATCCTCTGTGACGTTTCGACCAACGCACATATATGGACTTTATTCGTTCTAAGCCAGATCTCGATGTCTTCCAATTTATATATGATAGAGTGGACATTCGCATAAGCCAAAGACAATGTATATATGTTGTTATTATCTTTGTAATGTTTATCACCTTTATATCATAGCACACTATGGCTGACATGGCGAGGATGACGTGCGATGCCTGCCATAGAGTTTATCTCGAAATGCATCTTCCATTAATAAAGGTATTTTCCGCTAAAAGGACGCACCATCAGGCCCTTAGGCCAGGCTCGATTTTGCCACAGAGGCCAAATCGAGGAAAAAGTTTAATTCTTCTTGTTTAATTCTCAGGAAAAAGTAGTGTGAAGGTTTGTCATTCTTAGATATCCATCTACCACATTCTAAAACGTGTAAATTGTGTGAAATTAGATTGTCTGCTAATAACAATGGAGTCAGTGTTTTCCAAGTTACCTAGTGATGTGTTCTTGGATAATAAAAAATGAGATTTTGTTTCTTACCTTCCCCGTCACATTTATTTATAAATTGCACAATTGATTTATGTATTTAAGGCCTTAAATAACTTAAAATGAATCTTGAAAGCTTAAATAGCCTAAAATAAATATTGATAATTTTATAAAATATTAAGAATTTATAAACCTTAATAGATCAGACAGCTAGTTCTATTTCTAACAATGAGATTTTGTAATTTTTTTATTTCAACAATTGAATTGTTGATGCTTGAGTAATATTGTTTGTTTTTAAAATCATGCTTCATGCAGCATGCTTTATCACCCCCTTGTTTTAACGAACCAGATGTGATACTCTGGGATTATTAGCTTTTTGTTTGTAAGTAAATGACCACAAAAATTTATTCGCTACATGATGAACCTGCCAGCCAACACATTGTCTTCTGGCCGCTCTTAGCGCTTGGCAATTCATCTTTTTTGTGTTGTGCGACCCCGCCCCCCGGGCACCCCCGGGGGGGGGGGGGCCCCCCCTTTCAAACTTTATCTGACTCTTTTTTCCCATCATTACCATGGAAAACATGGCAAAGATGATTGTCGACGGCCTGTTTGCCATCAGTGCCTTCATGAAGGGGTTTATGCCCGAACCGGCATACCCCCTGTATCTCCGTTGGGCTTCCCCGCTGATTTGGTCCTGCAAAGGCTTTCCTCCGGTGAATCGAGGATGTTTTGCTGGAACAGAAATGTAGCTGAGTGGATAGTAGATTCTGGCCACGTCAAAGTCGGCCAGACTACTATCCACTTGTTTCAAGTTTCTTCATCTGCTGGGGCCTCAAAGCCATCAGTGTCTGCTCAGCGGGATCATCTTGCGATGCATAAGAGCCCTCGCAAGAAGAAGCCGCGACGACATCATGGCAAGAGGAATGGGATTCCTGTGTCCTCTTCTTCTGAAAGAGACAGCTATGCAAGCCATCATCGCAGCCTCTCTTTCTCTTTGGGTCCTGCTCGTTCCCCTAGATGGAAGACATCTGAGCCTCGTCTGTCGTTGGTGAGGCTGAAGTCTCCTTCAGATACAGGTCAGCCTCCGTCAGCTTAATTTCGAAGTGAAAGTCATTTTCTTAAACATTTGTTCCCTTGGCTCGTCTTTTAAGCAATCGGTGTTATCATCCTTCATTGCCCTGTATACGCCGGACACCTTCTGCTTCAGGAAGTCAAGCTTGCTTCTCAACAAGTCTCCGACCTCCTTGGCTTTCACAGACAATATCCATCTGGACAATTTTTTATTAATTCATCAATGCCACATGGGCAAGGAATTGCGTCCATCATCTTCAACCCCTCCATCGTGGCGTCGAACTGTGGTCTTTGGCTGTGAGTGCAACCCCTCCTTCTATCTGGTCTGAAGCTCCGATTGCTTAATATGTATGCCCCTTATTCGCCAGCAGAGAATGGACATTTTTTGAAGATCTCGGCAGTTACCTGTGCTGTTCTTTGTCTGTGGTGGTTGCTGGGGACTTCAGTTGTCATCCGGATGTGGATGACATCTTTTAGTCTGGTTATGTTCACCAGTTGTGCCAGCAGAATGCTATTTTCGATCTGTGGTCGCGTTCTTGTGGCAGACCTCCTCCCCCACCTTTGTGGGCCAACTTTCTGTTCCTGCACTTGCGCTTCTTTCTGAAGTTGAACAGCTGCTGTTTCCTTCCTCGCTGCCATCATTAATCGTTCTCCGGACATTTTTTGTCATGTCCAGAGAGACCTTGCAACCTTCGTCTTGGTGCTTCAGCAGTTCGACCCGCAGGATTGGGGAAGCCTTCGCCTATCTTGGTTCTTCAGCAGATCGTCCATCGTGAGATGGCACCCTCATTATCCATGGTCAGCCATGTTGAAAGCAATTAAATTTCTTGTTTTTGAGAGGTCCGTGTTTAACCTCCAGTGGCGCCTACTGCACCATGGATTTTATACTCTCTATCGTCTACATCAGTCGAAAAGAGTTGGATCTGCTGCTTGCCAGTTTTGCAGGTCAATCGAGACCATCAACCATGTTTTCTTTGAGTCCCCTTTCGCGCAGTCCATCTGGGATCGCCTGTCTTCCCACTTCGAGCTGACTGTTTTTTCCTATCAGTCAGTCCGATTCTTGATGTACTGCTCCACTGGTGTGGCATACAAGCTGGATCTGGCCACTTCCATCGCCTCTTTTGAAGAGTGAACTGCGGCTTGCCCGTATTGGCAGTTTTCTTGGCTCCCATTTGCCGGTCACCGCGGTGCGGAGGAGGGGTGCCATCCATCTCAGATCCTTCCACCATCTCGGCTGGGCCCAGCTTTGTTTCAGAGACGGTTTGCATCGTCCCAAAGTCAGCATAAGGTCACAAGGGGGGGCCACGACTCGTCCTCGTTTTTGTTCACGTTCCCCTTCGACATCGGATAACCTGCCAATGGAGAACGGGCCTCTCCTTGTTGCGTTTATTTAGGAGACGCAGTCCTTTAGGGCTGCTCGTTCTGCTAAGCACATGCGCGCCTGGGCGTCCGGCCTGACTTATGATTTATGGGTGCTCATCTGGAGCCATTCCACCAGCTCCAGTTCCAACAGGTTTTTTTTCATTCTTAAAACCTAAAATGTGCAACGGGATCTACATATTATTGTCGTCAATCAAGTGATTTCTCCTCTCCGGATTGCAAATTTCAATGCTAAAATATGACATGAAATATATCAAACAAATTAGAATGATCTGTTATGAATGAATATAACGTAAAATAAATGATAGTCGAAAATGGTTCCAAGGAACCTGGTTTACTGTAACCATTATGGTTTATTGTAACTTTCAATGCTAAAATATGGCATGTATTATATCAAACAAGTTGCAATGATGTTTCATGAATGAATATAACGTAAAATTATTGATGGTCGAAATTGGTTCCAAAGAACCTGGTTTACTGGAACCGTTATGCTTCATTGGAATTTTCAATGCTAAAAATTGGCATGTAAAATATCAAACAACTTGGAATGATGTGTCATGAATAAATATAACGTAAAATTAATGAAAATCCAAATTGGTTCAAAGGTACAAGATTAATGGATCATTATGGTCCATTAGAAACTTATAATATTATCATAGGGCGGTTTAAAAATATGGTTCCGCAAATGGTTTAGTTTACCTTTCGGTACTTGTTTATGTCATTCCTTAATGGTTTATTGTTTTATGTTCAGTGTAGGCTTAGTATATGGCTTACCTAATTAAGCATTTGATTATTTTCCTTTTGAAAAAAATTATTGTTCAAATACTATTTTTTGACGTTGCACAATTTATATGTCCGTTTTTGATTATTTCATTAAATCCAATTATAGATTGTTGATATAGCTTGGTGGACATGTGTGAATACATGAGCCTATTCTTGCACATTACTAGGAAGATAGCTTTGATTATAAGTTGTTTCAGTCTTCATCTGAAGTGCATAACACTTTGCCAGAATAAAGCTAATGCAATTTTATGGATTTGAGACAGTATTCACTACTTCTTGTGTTATTGCAGTCAGTAGCAAGTTTGATTTGATGTTTATGTCATGTATTTGTTTAACTGTTTTAAGGATTTGCTTAAAACTACAAGGTTGTCACAGTCCATTCTAAGATTTGAATCTTATGCAATAATTAGTCTTATCTTCTATATATATAAATACGGATGTTTGTTTGTGGGTGGGTTTTTGCGTTTGTGGGTTTGTTTATTTTTTTAAACAAATCTACAGTTTTATTCTGATCTAGATGAAATTTTGCATACTTGACCATCAAAGCATGAAGAAGGTCACTGTCTACTTCAGATTGCCAAAAAAATAATAATTATTGATAAAAACTCGATATTCATGGTCATGGCAAGGCATATTAATAAGAAATATCCCATGACCAACAATGCAAGGCAAAGTTTGTGCAACAATAGATAGCTCTTTGAACCGTTTGACCGATTTTGAAACGACTTCTCTGCCAACATTGAGGAAACGAACAATTTCACATTGACTCTTTCCTTAACGAAACAGCTTCTAAATTGCACTGCGTTTGCTTGAAATTTCAAAACGCACATCGATTAACTCATAATAAGTTAAAATACGGACGACTTGGCCAAGAACATGCAGTGATTGCAAAGAATTAAAATATTCACACCTGGACGTGTCCATTTCTGTTGCCATAATTTATTGTCACCCTGTA
This sequence comes from Rhysida immarginata, assembly GCA_023313115.1. NCBI lineage: Eukaryota > Metazoa > Arthropoda > Chilopoda > Scolopendromorpha > Scolopendridae > Rhysida > Rhysida immarginata. The sequence continues at coordinate 43,612 of JAHWFO010087052.1, forward strand.
TAGATTAGCTAAATGCTTAAATACCACACTATAATTAACCAAAATTTCAGGACCGTAGGTCTTTCCGTTCAAATTTTATAGCTTCAATTGTATTTGAGGCCTCCAGGGGCCCCGAGGCCTATACCACGGTCTTTTAATCTCCTGGTCTGTGCACACGCGCAAATTCCGCTGTTGTAGTCAACAATTGGATTGCTGTATTGGGTGCTTTCGCGAAACAGACACTTTTCTCACTTTTTCCACTTTGTCGTTCGAGAAACCACCACTGGTGAATTTATGGCGTTCGAGAATTCAAAATGAATTCACTTTTCCCTCTAACTTCCTGTCACTTTTCTCACCTATAAAAAGCCAGTGGAAAAAGTGAAAAATGACGTATGATGAGAAAAACTAAAACCAGATGGAGTGATCAAATTTTGAGTAAACTAAAACCCAGGACGATTAATACCATCAGTATTAATCGTTTTATTTAAAACCAAATCGAGTAATTTTATATTAAATTTGTATTTTTTAAAAATTGCATTCTTAACCAGTTGTAAAATAGATTTTTTAAATTACTATTTTAACCAAAAAATTTTAATTTTTAAAAAATTATGAAACAATTTAAAAAATATAAAATTGCATAATTGTTCTCAAAAACATGTGATTTAAATTAATTAAATTAGAGATGTCAGTGTATAATTACATTCTGTATGTAATAAACAATTTAATGTTAATGTATTTGCATTAAATTTGTGTATCTGTTTCTTTTAATTTATTTTTTATATTTCACTGCTAATAACATAGTATATGTAAACTAAAACCAAATAGAATTATAAAACAATTTGCAAATAAGAACTATATACAACGAATTGTTTAAAAGCAATTGAAAAAATAAGTCATTCAGGGTAAATTATTAACGTACAGATTTTTAAAACCACAGAAAAATTTTAATATAGACTTCTTAATGAAGTTTACGTTCGTAAATTATCAAATTACGAAATTTTACCAAATTATTATTATTATTATTTTTCATTTTACTTTTGCACGATTATATAGTTTTAAAATATTTTTCGCCTTGTTTACCCTTTCCTCATAAGTCATATCTTATATTTTCACAAAGCAGGAGTAACTGATCCGTGGCACAAAGCCTTCATGAATTAAGGGGCCCCACCAGGTTTTAGGCTTCGGTCTTCATGCCAATCGCCATTACTTCGTTTTTTCACTCAGGCGTTCGCGATTCTCTTGCTTTTCGTGAATTCACGCCAATTCCACTCGATTCATGGCAAATTCACCAGTGGAAAAAGTGGCTGTTTCATGAACGCACCCATTTATGGAAGAAGCACTTTTACTCCCGTCTATTGCTTGAATTTGGCTACATCTCAAACTTATTACGTTATGCTATCGTTAAATTGTATTGTTAAGTTTGAGATGTAGCCACATTCATGCAATAGAGGGGACTAAAAGCGCCTCTTCCATAAATACAGCAATCCAATTGTTGACTACAACAATGAAATTTGCGCGTGTGCACAGACCAGGGGATAAAAAGACTATGCATATACCAGTCTCCTTGTATATTGTCTATAATTTTTAAGTAACGCACTGTAAAATGTAGAACTTCAAGTTCTTAGGCCTTTTTATTATTCAAATGTTAGAGCTTATTTGTGATTTGGGCTTCAGGGCCCTTGTGGAGACCTAAGAGCCTTATACCAGTTTTTCGTGTATATTAGCTAAATTTTTTAGTAAACTGCTATACAAATTTTCAGATTTCTAAGCCTTTTTCTTCAAACATTATAGCTCTATTTGTGTTTAGGATCCCTGCCAGGGCCCCAGAGGACTATATAAGTTTTAGTGTATAAGAACTAAAAATTTTAATTAATACACCATAAATATTCAAGAATTCAGATTTCTGGACTTCCGCTTCAAAAGTTATAGACCCAAGTGCCTTATACCAGTTTTTAGTGTACATTAGCTAAATTTTTAAATAATCTTTATATATAAAAATTCAGGCTGAGGGTGCGTCTGTAAATGTTCTAAAAACTTTTGAACCACTTATCCGATTGACCTAATATTTGCAACATATATTCCTTAGGTCCAGAGTAAGGTTTACAT
>JAHWFO010087052.1:55696-83325 GCA_023313115.1 Rhysida immarginata
TCTTAAGCATATGCTACAGCTACAATGCATTTCAAGCATTATTTTTTACAGGGTGATTCCAAACATTATTTTTTTGGTTCACTTCTTTGCTGGTCTCCTATTTGCCTTCGGGAGAAAACCTTCGCTGAAACATATGAGGTGTAACATCCTTTTTACACCCCTGAAATTTCAGGTTAATTCGTCAAGTATTTTTCTAGATATTCGACAAAAAGTCTAAAATCGAAAGTGTCCGATTACTTTTGGCTAGATAGTGTATAAAAAAAAACTTGGAATGACGTGTTATGAATGAATATAACGTAAAATTAATGATAGTCGTAATTGGTTTAAATGTACGTGGTTTAGTGGTATCGTTGTGGTCCATTGGAAACTTTCAATTCTAAAATATTTATAACGTACAGTTATAACTTATGTTATAGGCGCAAAATGACCTTAGTAGTCGACGCCAGAAGTTCTAGTAGACTATTAGATCCAATACGTCCATCCAGGGCCTGTATGGCCAGAGGCCGTCGAGTTGGGTCGCTGGATGGACTTGGACTGACGACTGCTGTATGATGGCCGGAGCAGCCGGAGGGGGGGGGGGGGTGAAGAATCGTGTCTCACTGATGGTCGCCCATCCAGTGATTAGCCGCACCTGGTGTTGCTCAACTTCACAGAACTTGTGTGCTCAGTGGAAGCCCACCAGGCCACGGCCTCCCCCAATATGGCATGTAATATAACAAAAAACTTTGAATGACGTGTCATGAATGACTCTAATACACAACTTTTTTTTGTCAATAAATACTCTCCGAAGAAATAAACGTTACCAGAACTTCAGTAGACATATTACATGAACACAAAATGGCGTGGAATTTGAACTAAGGAAACGAACATAAGCAGAAGAGGTATCATGAAGCATCAATGAGTGACTAAAGAAAAAAGTTGTTTGTTTTTCATCGGTTTGAAATGTGAGACCCTTAGTAGCGAATATTGCCTCCTCGAACCGCAATGCATATTTTGCATCTGTTTGGCATGCTTTCCACCAGACTATTGAGAAGTACAGTCGGCATCTTATCCCATTCTTCCTCTAACGCAGTTGTCAGTTCCTGCAATGTTCTGGGAGGAGGAATCCTTTGTGCCACACGCCTCCAAGAGCGTCCCAGGCATGTTCTATGGAATTGAGGTCCGGGGACTATATGGGCCACTGCAAACGTTTGATATCCTCGCTCTCAAGAACATCCGATACCATGAGTGGACGGGCATTATCGTCCCTGAGCACAAAGTCTGGACCAGCTGCTCCACGGAAAAGATGAACCTGATCCAGAAGAATCATCCTTCAATACCGTGCTGCCCCCAAACACACACCTTGACTCCTTGACCAAAACTTTGCACTTCCCGAACGTGTTGTTGGTGACAACGAGTTCCTTATTCACGCCAGATCAGATGAAACCCAGAATCACACTGCATAGTGAACCGAGACTCGTCGGAGAACATCACCACGGATCAATCCTGATCGCACCAAGCACGATGCTCATTACACCACTCTAATCTCTTCCATCGATAGAGCGGAGATAGTGGAATGCATTTGACATGCTTCCGTGCATACAGCCCAACTTCATTCAACCGACTGGAAATGGGTCTGGCAGAAACTTGAGTGCCTGCAGCAGCGGCTAGATCTGCGGCTATTTGTGCGGGTGTCTGATTTTTTCCTCTTTTTGCGCTCCTCACGAGCGGTTGTGCTCCTTCGACGATAACCCCCATGCACACGTAAAGTGGATCCTTTGGTGGCACCAGCAGTTTTCAAACGAGAAACAACACTTTATGCAACGCCCATTGCTCACGCTACTTCAGTCACACTTTGCCCTGCCTCAAGCTGTCCAACAGCTCGTCCACGATCGTATCACTCAAATGACGTCTCTGCGGCATTTTGCAGACGACTATGTGATAGAGGGACTGAAAATTTAAAGTAATGTTTGCAAAACACCTGCACGTGTATATGCCCTGCAGTCCATGGTTACTAATTTTCACTGAACCAATGTTTTGACGCGTCCTGCAATATTTTCTAGCGCCCCTAAATAGCGGAATGCGCTTGTTCCTTAGCAATTGTCAAGCAGTGTATAAAATTAATGATAGTCGAAATTGTTTTAAGTGCAACAGGTTTAGTGAAACCATTATATTTCATTTGAACGTTCAATGCTAATATATGGCATGTATTATATCAAACAACTTGGAATGACGTGTCGTGAACGATCATTACGTAAAATTAATGATAGTCGTAATTGGTTCAAATGTACGTGGTTTAATGGTACCATTATGGTCCATTAGTTCTTTCAATGCTAAAATATGGCATGTAACATTTCAAACAGCTTAGAATGACGTGTCATGAAGGAATAAAACATAAAATTAATAATAGTCAATATTGGTTCAATGGCACGTGGTTTAGTGGAACCATTATGAATCATTAGAACTTTCAATGCTAAGATATGACATGTAATATATGAAATAATTTGTAATGAAGTGTTATGAATAAATATAACGAAAATTTAAAGCTAATCAAAACTTGTTTAGTGATACATGTTTAATGGAACCATTGTGGTGTATTGGATATTTTCAATGCTAAGATATGGCATGTAATATATCAAACAACCTATACTGACGTGTCGTGGTATAACTCGAAATTAATGATAGCTGAAATGAGTTTAGTTGTCCGTATTTTAATGATACCATTATGATACTATTGGAGACTTTCATTTCTAAAATATGGCATGTAATTACTTACGCCTAACATTATCAATAGGTAATTTGTGTTTGGAGATTTTTATCAATAACTAGTAGCTAATCTCTCGCTTCAACAGTACGTGCTTACGTAGAAAAGCTTTAGCAATAGTTATGAAGAAGAAATAAAACCTTACACAAAATGCTTCAACAATGAACGCTAATTTCATTAAACAGGAATGCTTACAAATTAAAGGATTCTTATGTTATTCATTAAATAGGAATGCTTAAATAAGGAATGCTTAAAACCTTATATGTTCGAATATATAGAGAATTACTACTCTTTCCATTTAACTTTTCAGGTACTTTCATTCATTTTGAACTACACATTTCGTTAGAAGTACGCCTTGCCTTTGCAGCCAGAGTCTTTCTTAGCACCCTGATCTAAGCCTAACTATGAAAGGCTTGTTTAGAAATCAAATGCTTTCCGTTTTATCCTCGAATGCGTTAAAATCCTATCGGTCCAGGTCTTTCGGTTGCTTGTTTTATTTGTTGCTCGTACGATTTTTTCTTTATTATCTTTAATTAAAGGGATGGAGAGAAATAAAGTAACCAGAATACCTGTGAATATGAAATCAGCAAAAACAAGACGCCACCGCTTTTCCACAACAAGGTTTATTCACCATGAATACGTATTGCGAGTGCTACGCACTCATTTTTCAAAGGGATGCAGATTAATAATAAGATGGACAGTTGTTTACCATCAAATTTTGGCGGGTTCCATCTAGTTCAATTAAATTCCTGGGAGCACCTCCCCTAGCTTTTGCTCCACAGTCACTATTGGTATTTCTGTTTCTTTCACAAATAAGTCCGATATTTTAAATTTGAAAAGAGAAAAGGAATTGGATCTGGCGAATGCTGACATGTTTCAAAGTAGTTACTGCAACTTTATAAGATGACGTTAATACATTAAAGTAGGAGAAGAAATTTATAAGCACTGGCATAAAAATAAAATCCAGATCATTGGGATTATGTGGTTATTAGGCCAAGTAAAGATGAGTATTTCAAAAAAATAAAAATTCTGTTTAAACAAGATTCAATTTCTTATTTGTGATTGAGCTAAAACAATATTTCTAAGAAAAAAGAACGAAAAAACTAAACGTTCTTAGTGCAAGGAAAATCAGGCTTAACATGTATTGAGATATCAACCATGAGGACCTTCACCTCAATTCTGGAATTGCATCAATTCCTATCATGATCTTTCTTCTTAATATCGAAATAAAATACTATATAACGTAAAGTGAATTTTTTCGGCGAATTTATTTATGATTTCTGTTTGCCTGTTTATGTGAAGATATATAATTCCATATTTAGCATCATTTCTTAATTCTGAAAGCTGATTGCACATAAGATACAGTAATTGCATGTACAAATAAGGGAGATTCGTTTCTAATGCTAGAGATATATTAATCTGATGTTTTCTTCTGTCGTGGGACCTCAATTCTTGATTGCAATTTATCGTAAACAAATTTATCATTCTACCAAAATAGCTTTTCCGCGAAGACGCAACAAATTTCCCCAAGGCAAACGAAGACCCTGTTTTGAAGTCTAAGAACACTTAGCTTTTCAAATAGGCCTAATGATCACCTGGAGAGCTCGGAGCCACGTGGGGAGCACGGAGGAGATATATTTCTGGCGACGAGCGTGGGAGGAAGACTTGACTGCGGCTGCGCTTCACCATTCACTTAACCCTAGGCTGTCTTTCGCTAGTCGGAATTATTTTTAGAAACCTTCTATCGAATGATGATCACTAAAACTTTTTTCTAATGCGATTTTCTACCACATGGTGTTTATTTGTAAGATAAAAACGACACTCTTAAATTAAATGAATAAAAGTTTAAAAACACGTAGGCTAGTACTTCTGTTAGTTAGTTTGGAAAAAAAATCTGTGGCCTATTTACCATATTCTTAAAATTTGTAGGTAATTTTGAATATTTTAATATTTCAAATGATTGCTGTATCACGATCTTTAAATCATATAATAATAATCCAGCACGCTCTACTTCATCTTTCATCCTCCATCAAAACGAGGGTTTTAACTTATTATTTTTTAATGCTCTATGAATATTTTAAAATTGTTATCAAGGCTATTATTTATCAAGGCTAAAAGGCTTGTCAGTTTAATCTATTTTTTTTCTATGTTGAAAGAAAACAGGAGACGTTGATCTTTAATTTCTGAAAGCTGCATGTACTTTTCCCCCCAAAATACTATCATCATCCTTGTTTAGAAGTATATTTTAAAATATTCATTTCTTTTTATATGCCCCTCCTGTTAAAATGTTTAGGTTATTTGATATAGAGCCACACTAATCGTTCTGGCATCAATTTTTTTCTTCCGAGCCATTGCGTCACAGAATGTTGCTAAAACAACTGCATTGTATTCTTGCTTTCTTTACAAAGTCAATGTTTACGTCAGATTCTCCGAATGGGAATTTCAATTTCTCCGAATGTTCAAAAATATGTTATCTAATTCGTTGGAAGAATTTCATTCCAGACTTACTTAAACACGTAATCGACATCTCAGTTCCTAATCGACACGGGTTTTTCCACCCAGATCTAGTTTTTTTCCCAATCCCAGCAATATCTGCTGAGAAAATAAAAACCCAGAAAAAGTAGATTAAAAAAAAACAGGAAAAAACTCAGAAAAATCCCGGATGGACAAAATAAACCCATATATAAACCTCAGTTCGGAAAGTCACTTTAGAAAACCATTCATACCGAATATAAATATAAAAAATGTATATTTAAAAGTATATAAAAAATAAACACCCCCTAAAAAATGTGTAAAAAGATGAAATAAGTTAAATGGAAACATTTAAATGTTGGTTATAGTAAATGAAATAATTGCAATTAAATTTATTGAACGAAAAAACTAAATCATATCAAACCTGAAAATAAATGAAACACCTTAAAAAACAAAAAATTAATAATATAAACATTTTATACATGAAGTAAAGACCACACTGTCTTTTTAAAATGGGCTGTGCTCTCTGCTTACCTTGAGGTCATTCTCTTGAAGTTTTCACATTTATATTACATTTGCATACGAAACAAGTTCCTTTATTCTTTTTTAAAACTGTTTTATTTAGTTATTCCAAAAAAACGTCCAATCTACAATACCAAGTTTTATTCAATCGGAATAAGTTATCTTACGTCCTTTCGGACATCTTCAGATTCGTTACAACTGATTTTTAAAGTTCTTACAATAACGAATCTGAAGATGTCCGAAAGGACGTAAGTCGACTAATTCCAACTGAATAAAACTTGGTATTATAAAATGGACATTTTTTGGAATAATTAACAATATACAATACAACGTGAGATATAAAATGTTTTATTTAGATTTGAGGTTCTCCCTCTCCCCTTGCTCTAATGCAATATTCAGGGTTTTGTCTGAAGAGGTCCCTAAGATAGTGGTGACGAAAAAAAACCCAGCTCTGGGTGAAAAAACTTATTTCCGGCAATACTTCCGCTGGCAACGCTGGCTGTATCCCTCTGAAACAATTAAGGCGATTGTCTTCAACTCTGATTATACGCTACGTTGAGTGTTTAATTGACAAAATGGCACAACCAATATAGCACTCTTAATTTATAGTAGAATTAATCAAACCAAAAAAAATTTAAGTGCATCTTAGAGATCTGGGAATATTTATATAACAGTCATATTAAGGAACTTATTGTATGGTTTTCTAAAATTTTGGGATTTATAGGGTGTTTACTTTAAAGCGATCCACTCAAATATCTAGAAATCTATTAAAATTTTCAACATATACTCTAGGAAAATGAGGGTGCGAAATCTGATGCTCACGTCAAATTTAACATTTGACCTCTTTTAAGGGATCTAATCATAACGTAACTTTTTAACCATGTAATATACGAGGCGCATCCAGAAAGTAAGTTTCCCGATGTTTTCCCCTTTAAAGTAAACGTAATTAGCCGTGTCAATTGCGCATGAGTAATAGATCTATGACGTATCAATCATTTGCCAGCCGGACAGGTCCCGCCTTGTGCCAGTAGCGTGGTAGCAATGGTCCGAAATGGAAGCTCTTATTTCTTCTCCCGCCGCCTGCGAGGTTCGGTCGGTGATAATGTTCTTGAATGCACAAAGCATTGCGCCAATTGAAATTCATCGTCAGCTCTGTCAGGTGTATGGGCCGAACATCATGAGTAAGCAGATGGTGCGTCGCTGGTGTAGGCAGTTTTCCGAAGGTCGTCAAAGTGTCCATGATGAAGAGCGCAGTGGGCGACCATCCCTCATCAATGATGATCTTGTTGAGCTTGTGCGGCAGCGCGTGATGGAGAACCGTCGCTTCACGATTACGGAGCTGAGCGACGGTTGTTGCAGATATCGCGATCCTTGTTGCATGAGATTGTCACTAAGCACTTGCTGTTCAAAAAATTGTGTGCCAGGTGGGTGCCGAAAAACCTGACACCCGAACACAAAATTCAACGTTTAGGAGCAGCACTGACATTTCTGCAACGGTATCACGATGATCTTGCTCCCAGCGATTTTAACATTTTCTTGCACCTCAAGAAATTCCTGTCCTCCGGTGAGCGTTTTGGCAACGACGAAGAGCTGAAGACGTCTGTCACACGCTGGTTCCATTAACAGGCGGCAGAGTTCTATGACAGGGGGATACATAAGTTGATCCCACGATACGACAAGTGTCTCAATTCTGCTGGTGGCTATGTTGAAAAATAGCTGAAACATTGCTGTACTTGTTGCCAATAAATATGTTCCTGTAAGTGTGAGTTCTTTTTTTTTTTAAATAGGGAAACTTACTTTCTGGACTCGTCTGGTATAACAAAAGTGGCAATAAATTTGTACAAATTCACGGAGGAAGCCGTGGCCTGGCGGGCTTTCACCGGTACACAACTTCTGTGAAGTTAAGCAACACCAGGCACAGCTAGTCACTGGATGGGCGACTCATCAGGACTTATGATCACCCCCCGCCCCCCCGGCTGCTGTGACCATCATACAGTAGTCGTTAATCCAGATCCATCCAGGGACCTAGCTCGTCGGCCTCAGGCCATACAGGCTCTGGATGGACGTATTGGATTCTAAATTAATTAAATAAAATATTATTATATTATAAAATTGAAAAAAACCCCACGCTTTTTAAGACAGTTTATTGAAGCCTTCTACAAATTGTACTACATATGCTTTTCCCTATCCATCTATCAAGTGGACAGTTCCGTTGTTATTTATAGTAATATATAAGATTAAAACAGTAATGCATAATCAAAGGTAGAATGCACACATCATAGACGGATACAAATGGTCAAAAATGCCTGCCTATTGCCTACTAATGCGGAAATGCTGGAAATGGTTATAATTTATGGTGAATGCAACAAAAACTATCATGCTTCTGCACGCGAATTTTGCACAAGATTTCTTTAATCCAATTCACACATTGCACAATTTCAAGAGTAATAAGCAGCTTATGAAGAACAGGGTGTTTACATCAACGACATCCCAGAATGCAATTACACGAAACCATTGATGTGATCGCCTATTTTGAAGCAAATGTTGCCTGCCTGCGTGAATGGTATGAGATTCGGGGTATGTTGCTCTATGAAGGTAAACTTCAATCCTTAGTATTTCTCGTTAAAAATTGATAAATTATACCGCCCAACCTGTACTAGGAGTTTATTTTGATAGTGTCACATCTTAGTATGACGTTACTATATTTATAATAATTGTTTTAAAAGCGTCCTGACTGATGCTAATAAAATCTTTCAAGTGAAATTGTCTTAAATAACAATAAAATTAATTATTAGACTATCTTCTAGTTGGAAACTTCCCCATCAATACTCAGTTAAGATTAAATATAATTTTATGATAATTATAAGAATTTAACTGAATAAAAATCTAAGACAAGCCTTAACAACGTTAGTGAAGTAAAAAATTTAAGATAAAGAAATTGGCTAAAATTAGGTAAAGTGGATTTTAAAGTTTTAAACGTCGTTTAAACTGTACATTGCGTTGTTTGGTTGGTTTGGTTTGTTTGGTATTAACGTCCTTTCAACTGCTATGGTCATTTCAGGACGGCGTTATAGGGGACATTGCGTTGTGTTTTACTAAAATGAATTCAAAAGTTACGATAAGACTAAACCTAAATCTCAGTTGTATGCTTTAAATGTGCTGTCTGCAGATAGAAAATCAAGAGAAAGACCACTTACAAACCTTAAAGAAGATTTTAATCATAGAGGAAAATTCGCAAGTAATGAATCATTCATTTGTAATATTCAATAAATTATATTCCCGTAAAAAGAAAAAAGACATCTAGGCAATTATTAAGGGAAACTTAAAGATTAAACAAATGCATGCGAATAATCTGTCTAGAAAATTACAAAGTGAAACCAAACTAGGTAAATCACATTGGCGTAGGACTCACCCAAAACATAGTGTTATTTCAAAAGTTATATGTGAGGCCAACACAACTGAACAGCAAGATAATGTGCAATTAAACGAAGTCTAAAGCACTAAAAGTAAGAAACAAAAAAAAAAAATAAAAGTTTTACTAAAAAGATGCTGTTCAAAAGGGAATAGAGATATTTACATACAACTGCTTAAAAGATTAAATTCAACGTAAAGCTTGATAAAGGTATTTTAAAAAAAATCAAGCATAAATAGGAAAAACATAATATAAAAGAAAAATTTGACTTATCCTCAAACTACCATTACAAACAGGCAAAAGGGGCAAAAGTTAAATAAAAAAAATTAACCCCCCCCCCCAGAATTAATAAAAGAAATTTAGAATTACTTAGACATTCAAGAGGAAGAGGAAGAAAAAACATTTAAAAAATAATGACAAAATTTTGAAAGATTAAAGGGTCCTGATTAAATCATTAACAAAAGCCCCAATGGGGTTGTCTTAGCACACCGCAGCCAGAAAAGGTTCTTGAGGTGACATTATGAAATTGAAGGATGGGGTTATCTACCGGAGAAGAGATCACTTGGCAAAACCAAAAAGTAGACCTGCATCATAGTTTGTTAAAGAGTGTCCATCTCGACGGAGGAAAAGAAAATATGAAGAGATAAAGGCTTTCATGTCCTGAATAATATAAGTTACAAGGGCTGAAGTGTTATCTTTGAAGAGATGTCACCTGAAAAACTAAGTGGAAATCAAGCACTGGCGTGGCCTAAGAAGATCTTGGAACCCCATGGTTGCATGTTGGTAGAAACGAAGAAAAGTCAAAAGTGTCAAATTTTTTTGATGAAGCTGAATTTATACTCTTGGAGCAACAATCTGAAGGCACACGGCTAGCACTTAGTGAGAATAGAAAAGCACTCACAACAGCATGAGCATGTAAATGAAAGAACTGTATCACCACTTTTCAACAATAAACAAATGTTTAAAGAGAGCATTGTTGAAAAGGAAATGTAGAATTATTTTGACAAAAGTTAGGCAACTAATAAATGATTATAGTGTTTTCTAATGATATAATCATAAATAGTTCTATTCATAACAGGTAAAAGAAAAGAATGGGATCCCAATATAAGAAAAGAAAAACTTTTTATAAAATGTGTATCAAATCTTCACCACAGCACAAAATTATCATTAGGTTGACACTAAATAAATATACTTTTGATCAATAAACCAATTGAAAGTGGAAAATCATTAAAAGGAACTGTTACTCCCTTAATGAGATTGACAAACTGCCACCAAAACCATCCTGAAACAAAGTACATAAGTGGATAAATCAAATATACACGCAGACAATAAGATTTATGAAGTCATAAATATTTCTAGCAAAACCCGGGCAAGCTAAAAGAGATAAAAATGACAATAGATTAAATAAAAAAAATAAATTGCAGAAATAATTTTAATGGCAGAAGGTCAAAAAAAAATTGAACAAATTTTTTTATCGAGTTAATGTGATGATAGAAATACTAGATCATCACAATAGTAACCTGTCTTTACGTAACCATATACACCCTCTTACTGTCAAATTTAATTGATCAATATTTTTATTTAAGCGATTACAAAAAATCTTAACGAAGAGAGAAATGCATATGCTTATCATTTAAAAAATTATGTCTAAATTAATCTTTGCAGTAGCCGTTTGGTCAGGAACAACGAAGACGATTTTAATGCAATTACAGGTGTTTTATAATAATATTATACGCACTGCCTTTTCTCTATCTGTACATCAATCAGTAACTAGTTTTTGTAATAGTATAGAGCTATCTAACCTTGATACATTTTGACTAAAGGTAAATTGGTTGAATTATCTCGTGCTGTGTTGGATGACTTTCAACCTGCCCACTGTATTACAAAATGGCTGGTAATAGATCCTAAAATGAGGTCCTCCCGTATGTTTCGCTTTGAGTTGGATAGAAATATTCCAAATTACAGGAGTTCTCGTTTTCCTTATAAAGCCATATCAATTTGGAATAATCTTTCCTATGTAATTAGACAATATATTATTAAATGTAATTTACCCACATGTACAAAGCACGATTATCATGCCGGTTAGCGTGCGATCCATCTATTACCAGATATGTATTATTTTTCTATGTAATCCCCACTGATCACAATACATTTTGTATACCTAGAGACGAGCTTTGAAATCCCGTCCTTGTAAAAGCTTGCCGCCGTCTCTTTTGTCCAGTTGTTGACTGCTTCTTTGGCCTCCTCGTCAGAGCTGAAACGTTCACCCGCTAATTTCTCGTTTAATTTCGGGAACAGATGATAGTCGGAATTGGCTAAATCAGGGCTCTGGAGTGGATGGGGCAGAACATTCCATCCAAACTGCTCAAGAAGCTGAGTGGTGACACGAGCGACATGAGGCCGAGCATTGTCGTGGAGGAGGTGCACACCTGCAGTCCCCTTCTCTTTTTTTGCATCATTTCGTCCGTGACGAGTAAAGATCGACCTCTTCCTTATTCGTCCTCAAGATCGTGTCTTCCTGCTTTAAACTCACGAACCCTTTCTTCTCACTATTGACTCAGACATCACATACTCTCCATACACAGAAACAAGCTGTTGCTGAATGTCCAGGTGCCCGATAAGGTTAGGGCGTTGGCTTTTTAGTTCTCCAGTCCAGCTAGTCGTCGGTTCGAATCCCGCCACGGGCATGGATGTTTGTGTTTGTCCCGGGTTGCGTAAGATATAACTTGTGTAAAAGGCGCAAAATGGCCTTAGTAGTCGACGCCAAAAATTCTAATAAACCAATCAACCAACCATTGACTTGAAACCACGAGCATGGAGAACCTGAATGACACCGCGCACAACGATCCGAGGCGGCTTGGGAACGATGGTGGCGAGAACAGAAATGGAGGACGCCATTTGCAGTACCTCTCCTTACGATATTAGTCGAGCGACTGAGCTAACTCATCCCGCATCCGTTCAGAAGACAGTTCTCTTTCACGCAACGTTGCCGGATTTCACATTACTCGAATAACGTGTACAAATTTAAGGGACAGGTTCCTTATACCAAAACAATAAAAAAAATATATAAAAATGGGTCCCAATTTGAACAATAACTGAGATATGAACAGAAATAAAAATGATGCCACCAGCAAGTTAACAACTCGGGTTCTATAACATCTAGGATGGTGAAATTTGAGGGAATAATAAGGTACATACAACTGTGTATACCATTAAAATATGGTCGAATTCCAGAAGTAGTTTCCGAGTTACGCATTCAACATCATAACACATGCTCACATGTTTATTACTAATTACCACGTATTACGATTTTGAATGCCTAACTCAATAAGTATTAATAATAAGTTGAAACATCAAATAGAAAAACGTTAATAATAAAATATCAGAATTAACTGATAAAGACTATTTTGAAAATGCAATAAAATATCTTGTTCCAACATCATATTTTAATAATCAAATTTCAGAGTTAGTTAAAAAAGAAGAGTTGAAAAATCAAAGGCCCATCGTTATTTAAAAAAAAATAATCGAAATTAAAGAGATGTACCTACTTTTGAATTTGAATTGGAAGTTTATTTTGCAAATTGAAAGAAGAAAGTTTGCAAAAATTTTTTTTTTTTTTGAGTGGAACCCGAGTGGAATGGACATGTCTTAATGAGCTCGTCGGACTGTTTGAGAAGGAATTGAGTGAATATTTTTTTTTCAACAGGATTTTTATTGAGATATGAAATGTTACTTGAAGATGTGAATTGTTAATTGACGATATTAGGTTAAATTGAACTATCTGCACAAATCGCGAGTCAAATCGCAAACGCAAGTCTCACTCTCGGCCTTGCGGGCCTCGCTGGCCAGTGTTTTCTGTACCACTCTCGGCCCTGCGGGCCTCGCCGGTCACTGTTTTCCGTTACTCGAACGCCTTCGGCGTTCTGTCTACGACGTCCCCCTCCGGGGGCAAATAATTGATATATACCCCAACCTATTTGGTTACAGGGGGCAGTTGGTTTCCCCCCGGCCGGTTACAGGAATCGCGACAATTCAGTTTGCGGAATAAGTCATCTCGCGATTTGTGCAGATAGTTCAATTTAACCCGATATTATATATGATTTGTCTACCTGATTTATATTGGTTGCGGAAATATTATTCTTCATGATGAATACTATCTGTCCCCGTTGTCGGAAAAATGTATTAGACGAAGAACAAGGCCAGAAATGTGACGGATTATGCAATCGATGGTTTCATCGTGTTTGTGCTGATATTTCACCAAGTGATTATCAACGATTTTGTAAAGACAAACGTCTGAAATGGAAGTGCAATCGTGACGACTGTCTTCCTGACGAAAAACAACCATTGAATCAGCTGTCTTTACAAATATCTCATTTGGCAGGTAAATTAGATGAATTTTCCCAATCGGTAAATAAGTTCCAAAATGTGATGACTGATATTAAATTAATTAATGATCGATTGGATTCCATACTCACTAAATTTACTAAGTTTGAGTCCAGGGTGACTGCTATTGAATCTAAATTGGCCCAACTTTCAGATTCGAGTACCGGTCTCGGAAACAATACCTCTATTGATGAGATTATGTCTGAAATTAATGATCGAGCTAAACGTCAAAAGAACATAATTTTCTACAATGTTCCTGAGTCAACGAGCCCAAATCATGAAGAAAAGAAGAGTTTTGATAAAACAAAACTTAGAAATATATTTAATGCGCTAATGGTTGAATTTGACAATGATTTTGTGACTTGTTTTAGACTTGGTAAATCTTCCTTAAACTCGCCTTGTCCAATTAAGGTGGTCCTGCGTTCTTCGGAGGCTGCCAATGTATTACTACGAAAATTTTCGGTTGAAGCCATATCTTCACGGGATAGTTCACTTGGTGGTATGCAGATATCCAGAGATCGCACATTGAGCGAGCGACGTTATTTCTCTGAACTCAAAAAGTCATTGCATGATCGTATTGCTTCCGGTGAGACAGACTTAACCATTAAATATATAAATAATGTTCCGAAAATTGTAATGAAACAAAAAAACTAATACAGTCCAACGGGAATTCTAATCTGCACATCTTCTACCAAAATGTGAATGGTCTAAGAAGTAAATTAGACTTAATTAAGTTAAATTTGTCTCACTGTCAATAGATATTATCACCCTAACAGAAACTAATTTGTCAAATGATATTAATAATTTTGAGTTGGGTTTGTCAGATTACAGAATTTACCGAGCCGATAGATCTATAATTACAAGTGATAAAATGAGCGGCGGTGGAGTTTTGATTGCTGTGAAAAATACTCACCGTTCCGATCTCATTTGTTCCTTATATAATAACATCGAATGTTTATTTGTTTCCATTTCCCTTGGATATAATCAATATTTAGTTCTTGGCAATGTATATTTGCCTCCTGGTTCACCCTCTATAAGATATAATGACTTCTCATTATGTGTTGATCATGTTATGTCTAATTTTAAAATGGATATGAATCTTATAATTGTCGGTGACTTTAATTTACCTAATATTGATTGGAATCAATTAGATACCTTTTCACCATCTCCAGCATCGTCTGCAATATTAAATATGATTTCTCATTATAATCTGAGTCAGCTTAATCAAATAATAAATAAACGTGGAGTTATTCTTGATCTTATTTTATCTTCTAATAATAAAGTTGTTGTCTTCGAGGATTTTGATCCTATTGTTGCAATAGATGTACACCATCCTGCACTTTGTTTTTTGTTTCCTGTAAGAATTGAAAGTAAATATGGGATTTCCCGTACTTATATGGATTATCGAAGCTGTAACTTAGATCAGATTTTTTTTTAGAACTCACAGCGATTGACTGGAATAGCTGGGACTGGAGCCAAGATATTAATGATTTATTTTCTACGTTTTCTAGTACTCTTAGTAATATTATTCTGAAATACACCCCATCAAGGATCACTAGAAGTGATAAATTTCCTCCTTGGTTCCCCCCTTCACTTAGAAAGCTTATTATAGAGAAGAAGATTCTTCACAAACAATTTAAGCGTTCATTGAAATTAGCAGATTATCTTAAATTTGTTTCCATTCGTAGACGTTGTCGCGAGTCTTCCAGGTTATATTTTAAGGAGTGCATAATTCGGATTCAAGACTCTTTGTCTATTAATCCGAAATCCTTTTGGAGTTTTCTTAGTAATTATCGCCGTAGTTCAACAACTTTAAATGTCTTGAAATATAATGATCGTTCTGTTGATGATCCTAAATTAATGGCTGATTTATTTGCACAATTTTTTTCTTCGGTGTTCAATGTTGATTCAGCATCTGAGGAACATATATCGGATCCTCAAAATTTTAATAATAATGCTAATTTAAATCATGAATCTATTCAAGATATTACTTCCTTTCCATTATCTTCTTGTTTGGTGACTTTTGAGGAAGTATATAATGCTCTTAATAATTTAAATCAGTTTAAAGGGTGTGGGCCGGATGGAATACCACCCAAAGTTTTAAAATCCTGTGCCACTTTATTATATTATCCTTTAGCAAAATTAATTAATCTATCCTTTTATTATGGGGTTTACCCTGAGGTTTTGAAAATGAGTTATCTCATCCCTATTCATAAATCAGGGTCCTTAACTGACGTTAATAACTATCGTCCCATAGAAATTCAGAATGCTCTGGCCAAGGTTATTGAAAAGATATTGTTGAATAATATCAACAATTATTTAACCAGATTCATATCTTGTGATCAACATGGATTTATGGCTGGTCGTAATACTGTTACAAATTTGGTGACTCTTGAACAGGATATATTATTGGCCTTTAAGCGTCATCAACAGATGGATGTTATTTATTTAGACTTTACAAAGGTATTTGATAAAGTCGATCATGTTCTACTTCTGAGTAAGTTGAAACTTTGTCGCCTTACTGGTTCCTTACTTGCTTGGTTCGAATCTTATCTTGAGCAGCGTCAATTGACAGTTAGATTTGCATCTTCATATTCCTCTTCCTTTATTGCTCCCACAGGTGTCCCTCAAGGCTCACATCTTGGTCCAATTTTATTTAATCTATTTATTAATGATTTAGTTAATTTGGTTGGTGTACGCCTGTTGCTTTTTGCAGATGATGCGAAACTTTATTTTCCAATTTCCTCATTACAGGACTGTGAATTGCTGCAAAACAATTTGCAGATAGTTTATAACTGGTGTAACTTGAATCGAATGATCTTAAATCCTAATAAATGTAAATGTATGTCTTATTATAAATCTCACACTTACATTAAGTTTGATTATTGTATACTGGATAACAAATTATCTCGTTGTGATTGGGTATTGGACCTTGGTGTTAATTTTACTAGTTCATTGAGTTTTGACGTTCATATTAGTCGTATTACCAGGAAGGCAAATAAAATTCTTGGCTTGTTACTACGTTCTTTTAAATTTTTTGATCGGCCTTCTACCCTCATTCTTCTTTATTGTACATATGTTAGACCAATTCTTGAATATGCTTCTATTGTTTGGAACCCTTATCATCAAGGCTTAATTATTGAATTACAAGCAGTTCAGAATCGATTTATACGTTTTTTAAATTATCATTTTGGTTTTGGTTTACCTAGAATGTCTTCAACAAATATGAGTTCTTTTTCGGGTCTTATTCCTTTACTTCAGAGAAGAACGATGCATGATGGCATTTTTCTTTTTAAATTGGTGAATGGCTTAATCGATTCTCCCATTTTACTGAGTCATATTAATATTAAGATTCCCAGTATTACACGTAATATCGAAATGTTTTTTATCCCTCGTTGTACTACGAATTACGAGTATAATTCTACCATTATCCGTATTCAAAGATTGGGTAATTTTATATCTAATTATATTGATCTTTTTAATTGTAATGTCTCTGATATAAGGAATTTTCTTTTATCCTTAGATGGTATTTTTTAAATATTCTGTGTTTTTTTTTTTGGTTTTTTTAATAATAGTTTGATTTTTCTATCTCCATCAATAATTTATTATTTTTTAATATTTTTTCTGTTATGTAATTATATTATGTTTTCTTTTTTCCTCTTTTACTTGTATATATGGGATTTCCGTTGGAATGTAGTAAAATAAAATAAAATAAAAAGATTGTGTTCTCAGAATTACTATTATATTATCTAAAATTCCGAATCAAAATGTAAGAATAGCCATAGCAAAACAAGGATTGATTCCGATGATGCCTGAAACTTATTTCTCAGCCAGACAAAAATACAGTCAAACAATATTAAAAATGAGAAAAGATGATTCTTTTTACATATTGTGTCCTCATAACTATAGATATTCAATTAGTTTTAGAAGAACTGTTGTAAATATTCTTAAACGTAATAAATGAGATCCCATATTCCAAGATATATGAGAAATCAATATCAACCTGGTGGAAGAGGTTTTAAATTAGATAGTGATGGAAATTTTGATATTACAAATAAAAAATTAACAATTGTGAAAGAACCTGAAAACGATAATGATGCTACTACAAAATCATATGTTCATAAGAATGATAACGATATTTTGGAAATTATTGATGAAGCTGATACTGATATTACCACATCTATTGATCTAATTCGTGACTACGTTAAGAAGAAAGATAACGAAATCTTAAACATTATCAATGATTTAAACAGTGGTAATAGGGATGTTATAAAAAGCATAGATGAATTATCGAAATATGTTGATCTTAAAGATGAAAATGTATTAAAAATCGTTGATGAAAAGCAGAAAAATATTATAGAATCTATCGATGCATTAAATAAAAA
This sequence comes from Rhysida immarginata, assembly GCA_023313115.1. Lineage (NCBI taxonomy): Eukaryota > Metazoa > Arthropoda > Chilopoda > Scolopendromorpha > Scolopendridae > Rhysida > Rhysida immarginata. Next base: position 73,614 of record JAHWFO010087052.1, read on the forward strand.
TTTAATGGATTCTCTTAATCAAAAGGATAAAGAAATTTAAAAAAACATTGATGAAAAAGAAAAAACTATTAAGAATTCCTTTGATCAAAATCTTAAAGAAAATATAGATCAAATACGAAATCAAGTTCTTATTAACCTCAGAATTCAAATTATTTTCATGCTAAAAACAAAAGAATAGTCAGCTTGGCTGATCCACATGAAGATCATTCTGCTACCATTAAGAAATACGTTGATGAAAAAATTAAAACGATACAAGATGAACTTTAAAACATTAACGATGAGGATAAAATGTTACAAGATGATATTAAGGACGTGGATACCAATTTTAGAAAACTTGGAGCTGAAGTGGAAAAAGATTGAAACAATATCAAAAATAAAGGATAATACAGCTATTAAAAATGATGTAAGAAAAATACGAAATGATTTAAAATATATCAATGGTCAAATAACAATTATAAAAGGTATAGTGGCTCAACATAATATAAAATAGCTTATTTATTCTTATTAAATGGAAATATGTTATCTGAATAAAAAGAAATATGTGTATAGAAGATCTTATAGATATTTTCAAAAGTTGGATATAGTATTAACAACTACTGAATTTTTATGTTCAGCAAATGGCCTATCAGCATTTGCTTTTGCACCTTTAGCAGTATTATCTTTAAGTGTTGGAATAGTTGAAGTTTTTAGGAAGCAAATGAAAATTAAAGAGAAATTACAAGAATTTAAAGTGGCTTCTAAAATTTATCGTGATTTAGAAATTACTTATAAAGCTAAAGAAATCGATGAAGATGAAGTAATTAAAAAAGAAGAAGAATTTTCAAAACATTTAGAATTTTTCCCGAGAGAAAAGTATTTAAAACAGATGAAGTTGAACGGATATAAAGAAATTTCTTCCTATATAAATGAAAGTGATTAGAGAAAACGTTCCCTATACAAAACAAATCTATTGTGTAAAAGAGAAGAAGAAAACTGGCAATAAAAACAATACATTAGTTCAAACTGATAATAATAGATTACAAATCAAAAGTATCTGTTCGAGTTGTGGAAGTAAAAAAAAAGTGGTTTTATATCTGTAGAAGATGCTAAAAAATTAGCTCAAAAAGGTGTTTTTATACCATTTTTAGCACCACTTATACCAGCTCGTATTACAGCAGGAAAAGCAGCAACTCTTGGTGCTGCTGGTGCAGCTGCTGGATATGGAACAAAAAAACCATTAGAAGCTATTGGTGGCAAAGGTGTTTATCTACCTGAGAAAATAGGAAGAGGTTTATATCTCCCAAGAAAAAAAATCCCATTGAGTAATATAGAAATAGAAAAGTTAATGAAAAACGTTAAAAATTTTAGAGGTGTATTTGCTATAGATGAATTACCAGAAAAAATAAAAAAAATGAATCAGGGATAGTTAATTATCAAACTTCTAATGAACCCGGAAGTCATTGGGTAGCTTATTTTAATAACGAATATTTTGATAGTTATGGTCTTCCACCACCTGAAAGAATAATAAAATATGTTAAAACGAGATATCCAGAAATCATTTATAATTCAACTCAATATCAAAAAACATAATTCTGTATTATGTGGATATTACTGTATTGTCTTTTTTAAAAAGAGAACTAAAAATATTCCATACTATGATATCGCATATTCTTTTGATCAGAAACCTTCTGAGTAAAATGTAAAATAATAATTTTAAAATAATTAAATGAAGGATACCTTCCAGGACCAGATTTTATGTATTGTCTGGCAAACCAATGACGAACGTGCGTTCATCCTGTACAATTTTGTAAAAATATTTCTGCTTAAGAATCTATATTTATTTCAAAAACAGGATCTTTGGCATCACAACTTGCATCAAGATAATCATAATCATTCATTTTTTACACAAAAAATGAGCAAAAGCATCGTTGCTTACTGTGCAAATACAATGTATAGTCCTCATCCGATAAGTTATCTAATATGCTTGTCTTGTATTTCCATATTCTAAAATATTAGCAACATCTTTTGCTTTAAACCAAAGAACATTATTTTCATTTAAAACCATAAATACTTGTTTATTGTTGTAAGTAAGATTGTTTAGAATGCTTAGAACACCTTCCATTTATTAGTAATGAACTTTATAAATCCTGGAAAAATTTCTATCAGCTAAATATAGTCTAATTCATGAATAAAAAACAGTATGCAGGGAATCAAAAATGTTCAGTTTAAATATCCTTTCATTGTGTAATTCTTCTATTTTTGAAATTAGATCTTGTTCTGTAAATTCTCGATCAGTAATTCTAAAATAATTGTAATATAAATCTAACCTCCTTGCTAAATTTTCTTTAATTCTGGAATATAAATTAATACTATTGGGGTCATAATATCGTATTAACTGCTCACAATCTTGATGAATTAATTCTATTTTTTGGATAGCTTTTTTAATTTTATTTCTTGACATCGAATTACATAATAAGTATATTCACATTCCTCATCATTTAACTTAATTAATAAGAAATAATGTCTTAATTTTTTGTTTTGTGTTCTTGTTATAACATCTGGTTTAATATTTTCTATTTTATTTTCTAATCTTTTAATGTTTTTACATCAATATTCTGGACACCCTATTTCAGGGTGTCTGAGAAATCTTTAAAATTTATTTTATATTCATAATTCACATGATTTAGAATTGCATTTGGTGTATTTTGATATCCTAATAATTCAGCAGCATCTTTAGCTTTAAACCATGGATCATTATTTTCATTTAAAATCATAAAGATTTCTTTATTGTTGTAAGTAAGATTGTTTAGAGTGCTTAGATAACCTTCTATTTATTAGGAACGAACTTTTTAAATCCTGCAAATTTTTCCGTCCTAAAAATAAAAAATAAAAATAAAAAATGATTTATTTTAAATATCTTTATCAATGTGTAGTTGCAATATTCCTAACATGAGTTGTTCTTCTGATATATAAGATCTGAAGTGATTTCCTTGATATTTAATATTTAATACTTCTTTCATTTTATTATAGAGATTAATACTATTAGGGATATATCTGAGTCTTAAAATTATTTCTAGTTCTGGATAATCTTCTATAAGCATCTAATTCTGTTTACAACATTACACTTTTCTGTTCTTATAACATAATAAGGATATTCCCATAAATGATTCTTTCTAATTAAAATAAATTCATGAGGTTTGTAGTTTTTTTATAACATCTTGTTTAACATTTTCTATTTTATCATTTAAACCATTTAATAAATTTTCTTTAGAATGAATGGCTTGTTCAGCAATATTTAGTTGTGTGTTTAATCTTTGTACTTGAACTTTATATTTTGCTTCTATTTTATATTAACCTGTTTCTCTTATAGAGGGTGAATATAAACCCAATCTTGAAATTTTTCAGCTAATGGCATTTTAGAGTTCATTATCAGGGAATATAATCCAGGTTCATATATAAATTTAGTGTGAGGATGCAAATTTATCAAGGGTAACTGCCAGTTACTCTTCAGATTTTCATACATTTTTTGATGTTTTTCACAAACATTATCAATAATTGCTTTACGAGAGTTAGTATATTCTAAAATATTACATACATTTTTGGTCATAAACCAAATATTATTATTTTCTTCTGAAATAAAGAATATCTTTAGATTTACATGACTTGCTATCTCTGAAATAACAGAGATGAGTATTCTTATTCGCTTGCTAACCTACAACCACTGAGTTAACTATTGTTAGCCAATAGGAGGTTTCCAGTTTTAGAGATACACGCAAGACAAATATGAGTAAGTACAATGGAAATATTCAGGAATTCACTATATATTATATCAGTGATAGGATCAATGTCTGCAGCCACTTTCACCATCTGATTAAACGTGAGAATATTTTTTTACGACCAACATGGTATTTGAACCGGGTCGGAAGGAATTACTTTTTGCATTGGAGTTCAGTGTTTTACCACTGCTCCATTCAGGCAATCCAAATAATGGATGTTAAAATGACATATATAAATTTCAATTGACTTCAACCATTTACATCCTTTTCACATTTCATCACTTCTTGTTTTTCCTTCTTTAGCAAACAAAGAGAGGTAAATAAAAAGTGGGAATAAAAAATGGGGTTAAAATAAAAAAGTGGGGTAAATATAAAAGTGGGGGATAAAAAGTAGGGGTAAATAAAAAGTAAGGGATAAATAGTGGGGGTAATAAAAAAGGACGGGATAAAAAGTGGGTGTAAATATAAAAGTGGGGGATAAAAAGGTAGGGGATAAAAAGTGGGTGTAAATAAAAAAGTGGGGGATAAAAAGTGGGTGTAAATAAATATTTTCAAGTTGATTAAATTTTTTATAAATAAATGGAATCTGAACAGAATAAAAAAAGCTGTCTTACAATTACAAAGAATCTGCAAAGAAAAGAAGTATAAAGGGTATTCTAAGTTGAAGAAGAATAAATTATTTAATCTAATTTTACAAAAATCTAATGAAACGGAAGAAAAATTAAGTGATACAAAGACTGGTGAATTAAGAAGTTTAGAAATTACTATAATATGAAAAAATCAGTTCTAATTAACTTGATAGAAGAAAAATTGATAGAACCACCAGTTCAAGAATAAAATATAGTTCAAGAAGGAAATCCAGAATATGCAGAATTATCCAAAATAATAGGTGCTCTATTTACAAACCAGAGATAAAAATAGTAAACACAATAGAAAATCATATAGAATAAATAAATTTTGTAAAATATTATCAAATGTAATAGAAGATGTGAATCATAAAAATAAAATTGAAAGATTGTTCGAAGCTTTTATTAATAATTATATGGGTAAATCTCTACCTTATAAATACATAATCAAAAAGATAGCTGATCATTTTAAAACAACTTATAATATTGAAATTAAAGTAACTAAAAGAAATTTATAAATTTGGAATGATTTTATAGATAAATTTGAAATGGAAAGACAGATGATAAATATTGCAGGATTTTAAAAAGTTCTTACTTAATAAATAAAGATGACAGATTTTGAATATTGTCATATATGCGGAGAAACTGGTATATTAGATGCACGATGTTATTATTGTTACCCACCAGAAATAAATCCACATAATAAAATAAATTACAGAAAGAAATATTTTCACAAACATCTATTACAGCTCATAGATAATCTTGAAGATAGAATTAAAATTGAACAAGTATTTTCAATATACAATGAAACTTATAAAAGAAAAGCTTTACCATATAAATATTTTTTGCAAAGATAGCTGATTTATTGCAAATTAATTATAATAATCGCGTGTTTAACTCAAAGAGAAATATTGAATTGTGGAATGATTTTTTAGTTAAGAAACTTTTACAGACAATTGAAAAGCGTAACGAATTTTAAAAAAACAGTTTGAAACATTTTAAGATGATGTTTTAATATAGTTTTTCAAGATGATGGAAAAATTTGCAAGATTTTTTATAATTCATTTCTAATAAATGGAGCTTGATTTCAGAAAACAGACTGTGACAGAAATGCAAAATATATGTAAAAATAAGGGTTATCGTGGATATTCTAAACTAAGAAAGAATGAATTAATTAATTTCATTAGAGATAAACAACTAAATGCAGAATTGCAATTTGATGATGATATTTTTGAAAAACCTAGACCACAGAGATCAAAAAGAGTTCCAAATATTAATTATTTTTACAATTTTGAGGACAATATCTTTGAAAAAACTAAACCACAGTAACCAAAAACATTAAATCAAATATTTCGGTTTAGTAATAAATTATTTAAAGATGAACCTGTAAAAAATTTGGCATAAAGTAAGACTTTTAACATTATTGAAACCAATCCTAAATTTAATAAAAAATTTAATGCGTGGTCTGTAGATTACAAAGTAGTGTTTACAACAGAATAAAAAGAGAATCTTCTTGATATTATATATTAATTAGGATAAATAACACTCCTTTAATTAAATGAAGACAAATAAATTAAAAGAAATATAAGAAAACCATTGAAAAAGTCACCCAATTGAGAAAATAAAAGTTGAAGGACGAAAACATAAATGGAATGCAGGACTTGTGGAGAAACTCGGAGGAATACAGAGGAAACATAGAAGAAACGAAGATCTAGTGAAGAAATGTACACGGACACAGTTATAGATGAAGAAGGTCTATGATGGAAGTTCGATGATTTGTAATACGTAGATGACTATAACGTTTTCGGGATTTTTTCCCATCTTCAGTATTTAAAGACAAATTGGAGTGTTTCTTCAGTTATTATCTTATATTTCAGTATTTAAGTTTTTGATATGAATGTAAGATATAATAATAAAAATAAAACAATGTAATCTAATACAATGTGTGATATTATGATTATTTTGATTGTTGTGATCAGGATTGTTGAGTGCAAGGGAAGTGATATTATATTTTTAGTAGTAATTTCCATTTATTATTAATTTCTATAGATGGTTTGGCTAAATTTTTTTCATTCGAAATAATGTTGATGGTTTCTTTTATTAGTCTTTTTTTTGTAATTTATTTCTTTACTAATAATTTTGATTTTGTTCCAATCTGGATTATGATTTTGGTTAATGCAGTGGTTCACTAAATAATTGTTTTTATCTTTGTTTCTAAGTGCTCTTTCATGTTCTTTTATTCGTGTTATTAATTGTCTTTTTGTTTGACCTGTGTAAATGTGTTGACAATTGATGCATGGAATATGATATGTTATGTTAGTGATGTTCCATTTTTCTTTATTATTTTGGCAAATGTCTTTGAAATTAGAAATTGTGTTGCTGTTTTGATTTTTTGTTGTTTTTATATTAGTGGTTGTTATTAATGTTTTGGTTATGTTATTTGGTTTTTTTTTGGTATGATTTTAATGTTTGGTATCTGTTCTTGATATTAATATGATTGATGGTAAATATGATGTGATATCAAAAGCTGTCACTGATCTTATAAAATTAGTCAAAAAGAGAACTAAACTTCGTAAAGGTGATATGCTCAATACTGTAGTTCGAAATCCAAATTTATTTTATCCTATTTCTAGTGGCTATCAGAAATTTAGTACAATCAATAACACAATCATAGGTCTGTGTAAGGTTTTTAGACAAATATTAACATCTAATGAAAGTATTGATATTTTACAAACAACCTTAATATGAACATGATTGCTATGTCCAGAGGGGCCAAAGGAAATAAAATTATAAATTTAAGTGAAAATTTAAAAACAAAAAAGTGCATAACTCGGATAAGAAATGTTGAGCCCTGGAGCAGTTATTGCAGCTTTTACTTATGATTGGTTTGGTTTGGTTTGTTTGGTATTAACGTCCTTTTCAACTGGCATGCGTTATAGGACCCGCAAATTTTGCCTCGCAAAGGTTCTCTAGGTTGCAGCCGGCAAACGACTACATGGGACCGACGGCTTTACTTCCCTTCCGAAGGAAGTGCGTGATCTCAGGATTTTCCCCCTGAAAAAATACCCGTCGTCCTCGGCCGGGATCGCCCCCTCCTCCTCGGGCATCAGAGTTTAACTTATGAAACAAATATAATCTTGACACCAAATGAAATTAAAAATATTAGAGAGGGTGATAGGTATAAATTACAAAAATAGTTAACAACTGAATTATGTAATAGATTGGATGAATACAACGAAGAAGGTTTTACTCTAGAAGATATAAATCGTGCAGAAGAATTATTAGATATACAAATAAATGTTGTGTGCTCTGAGAACTTTAATTCTATCATATATCGCGGAGAAGATACGGAAATAAAAAAATATTTTTATAAATAAAAAAACACTTTGATGTTAGTAATAGCATGCAAGCTTTTTTAGGTTCATCTTATTTTTGTAAAAAATGTAACAAGCCTTATGCAAACAAAGACAAACATAAGTGTAAAAACACAAAGAAGTTTTGTACCATGTATACTGGTGAAGAATACTCCAATAGTGAGAACAAAAAATATTGTAAGAAATGTAATAGATATTGTTATAATCAAGACTGTTTAGATAATCATGATGAACTGTGTAATACAGCTTATAAATGCAAATCGTGTAATAAAATTTGTCTTAGAAGCAAAAAACATAGTTGTGGATTTGAGTTAGGTCGAAATTGTAAAGAGATTGTGAAAATCAAAACTCACAAATGTTATATGCAAAAAAGAAAACAGAAAGGTGGTATATGCGAAAGAATATTTTTAGAAAATAAGAAAAAAATAACTGTTAGAGGTTGTGTAAATTATAATAAAGATGGTTGTGAAGTCGATGGAAAACATGTTCCTTATTATTATTTTCAATGTTCTAAGTGTTATAGTATTGTAAAAAGAAAAACATTTAAGTGCTGCAAAAAATCAATACCAATAATTGATTGCAGTTATACTGAAAAATACATGTGGTTTCATTACTAAGCTCAACAAAAATCAGGAATTCATGTAGCAAATCTCATAATTGTTCACGACTTCCAAGGTAATATACACCAATTTAAAAATAATGACGATTTCTGCAAGTGGTTGATATCGGAAGAAAACAGAAATTACACATTCATTGCTCACTATGCAAAAGGTTATGATTCACAATTTAACTTGAAATATTGTTGTGAAAACACTTTAAAACCTTGTACTATCTACAACGGAACAAAACTGATGTTGCTTGAGATCAAATCCATAGGTTTAAAAATTTTTGACAGCAGTAATTTTGTACAAGGAGCTCTGAGTTCATTCCCACAAACTTTTGGGTTGAAAGAATTGAAAAAGGGATATTTTCCTCACCTGTTTAAAACAAAATCTAATGAAAATTATATCGGTTCAATACCACCACCGTATTATCATTGTGCTGATATGATGAAACCGAAAGAGAGAAGCTTTCTTGAAATAGTATGTAGAAAGAAGATACGAAAATTGCATATTTAACATGTAGAATGAAATTAACGAATACTGCAGTTCAAATGTAGAGATATTAAGAAAAGGCTGTTTAGAGTTGCGGAAATAGTTTCTAGAAATTGCATATATAGATCCTTTCTGCTATTTAACTATCGCTGAAGTTTGTATGGCTATATATAGATCTAAATACTTAAAAGAAAAAACAATAGCTGTATTAGACAAAGAACAAAGAGAAGTGTACAGCAAAGAATCTATTGCCTGGTTAAACAGTTTTGACAACTACTCAAATATTCAACATGCTTTAACTGGTGGTAAAGTCAATATCTGTGGAGCAAAAGTGGATGGTTTTGATGAAAAAACAAAAACAGTTTATCAGTATCACGGCTGTTAAAAACATGGATGTAAGAAATGTTTTAAATCTGAATCTATAAACAATAAAAATAAAGAAAGCATGGATGATTTACATCAAAAAACACTACAGAGAAGTAAGAAAATAAAACAAGCAGGTTATAATTTGATAGAAATGTGGGAATGTGAATGGACTAAATCTACATAATACAAAAAAATTAAAAAACAAAATCAGATACCAGATATAATAGAACCATTAAATCCTAGAGAAGCATTCTTCGGTGGAAGAACAAACGCACAAAACTCACAGCTAAAGCAGATGGTATAAATACAAAAATAAGATATATTGATGTTTGTAGTCTATATCTTACAGTGCAGTTCTATGATTATTATCCTGTTGGTCATTCTATAAAAATATACAGACCAAAACAACATGAAACATCGTGGTATGGTCTTATAAAATGTAAAGTTGTAGTTTCTAAAAAGTTATATCACCCTGTATTGCCTGTAAAAGTGAGGAT
>JAHWFO010087052.1:83725-131632 GCA_023313115.1 Rhysida immarginata
CTGAAGCTGACAAGAGTGGCCTGGACGGAAGCCAAATTGCTCACTACAAATGAGGTTGTTTGCCTCGCAATACTCATTGAACCTTTTGAGTATAGTGCGCTCAAAGACCTTCGAAAGCATGGGCAACAAGCTAATGGGCCTATAACTTGTGGGAAGAGTCGGATCCAGTCCAGATTTAGGAATGGTGATGATGACCAAGTCCTTCCAGGCACTAGGGAAATGGCCGCTAAGCCAAGATGAAAGTAGCATGCAACGACAATCGACAATCGAACAGTGAAGTGTACATTTGTTAGGATGGGACGAAAGCAGCGCTTTCACAAAGCTCATCCAACCAGAAGTAGTTGAAATGAAATACACTGACGTAGTCAAGAAGCCTAACCAACCCAAGCGGTCTTTCATATTATACAAAAAAGAAATTAAGATTGACGATTGTCAGAAACAAAATACAGACGAAATAAAAAACACAAGGAGAAAGAAGATTATCACATCTTCCAGTAGTCCGGGAAAGAGACGTTGCTAATATTTTCAAAATTGACATCAAGAACGTGCCTCGGTTTACGATACTTCATATGCCAGTTCATATTCAATGAGTTCTTTAGTATTCCATTCACAAGCTTATTGTCGTGAGTTTTCATCTTCTGTATCATAATCAAAAGGAGATCCTGTATAAACTTTCCGATATGGGCCATGTGGATAGATTCGTTTTTCACCGTCCTTCTGTCCAGCTGAGCAATGGTCCTCAGGGTAACATTCTGGAATGACTGTAGTTCACTCCATCTGGTTTTACAGATAGTTGCCCACGCAGGTATGCCATAGAGGAGTATGGTCCGGATAATCGATTTGTACATAAGTAGCTTGTTGTCAATGCTGAGGGCGCTGTTGCGACCCATGAGAGCTATGATAATGTACTTAGCCCTCTTCGCCGTGAGAGTCTTGAGTCAATGATAACTCTCAGATACTTGTAGTTGTTCACCCAGTCCAGTTTCTTATTGAACAGAACAAGAGAATTTGGGGGACGCTTGAGCTTCCTATTGAGGTACAAAGCCTTGTACTTTCCGACATTAAGGTTCAACTTCCAGCAGTTAAACCAGTCTTTGAACTGCTTCAAGACGCACTGCAGCCGAGTGATAACGTGAGCCGGCTGGTGTGCCCATGTCATAATGGCAGTATCATCTGCATAGAAATACAGATTACAATTATCGGGTTTAGGGAAATCATGTACAAAGTAATTAAATAGCTCAGGCCCGAGGACACCGGCCTTTACTACACGGGGCGTGGAAAGATTTTCTCCAACTTTGGCTTGATAGGATCTTCCATCAAGAAAGGATTTCACCAACAAAATCAAATCGGCAGGGAACCCGTCTCTCATCATTTTGTAGACAAGGCCCTCATGCCACACTTGGTCAAAGGTTTTACTGACATCGATAAATACCACCCCACAGTACCTGGATAGGTTCAGGGGGGTGCTCAGGTCTTCAACAAGCCTCCATATCTGCATCGGACAAGAGTGGGCAGCACAAAAGCCAAACTGCTCTTCCCAAAAAAGGTCATTTGCTAGACAGTGGTCATGGAATCTAACGAGAATCGTTTTCTCCAACACTTTGGACATCGTGGGTAGCAGGCTAATAGGTCGGTAACTCGCCAGAATTGCAGGATTTTGCCCCTGCTTGGGGATACTCAACACAATGGATTGATTCCAAACAACAGGGAAGTAAGAAAATTTCCAGCAGACATTAATGATATTAGTGAGATAGTTGTAGGTTAATAATAGTCTTTTGTTATTTAATTTAGTTTATATCATAAAGACATAAATGATAATGCTAATGAATATAATAATAGGAAATTAATTTTATGTAACTGAGGCGTGTGATATTATTGCTGAGTGTCTATTGATTGAGGTGTATGACCATTGTTATTTAAACAAAGAGAGGAAGAGAAACAAACAACAAGCAGCATTCTGTTATATATTTTCAAAAGTAAAGGAATAAAACTTATTCATGTTTGTTTTTATAATAAGCAGTGTTTTTAATATATTTCGTAAATACAACAACAAATGGTTATGGGCCCAGCACGCTTCCACTGCACCAGTAGAACCAATAATAGCAGCACCAGCACTAGAATGAACTGAAATATGGATGATAAAGAAGCATCAACTGAAAAATTAGGACTTTTTCCACGTTTGAAAGACCATAACTATAAGACATGGAAGATAGATTGTCAATTCCTACTTGAAGAACGCAGCTTATGGGGATATGTTGATGGAACTATTGAACCACCACTGAAGCAGAGGTAAAAACTAAACCATATGCATTACGAGAATATAATGAGCATGTATCCTGGGCAAGAGCAACTATTTGGCTTATGTTAAGTGCAGAAGTAAAGCCATTAATTGCTCTGACGTCAACAGCTAAAGAAGCATGGGATTTATTACAGAAAACATATGAACCTGTTTCAAGGGCTCGTATTGGACATTTGCAAACGAAATTTTTCACCATGAAAATTAATGATGATGAAACAATGCCACGTTATATTGCTAGAGTAAAAATGACAGCCCAAGAATTGGATCAAGCTGGCAAAAAGGTAGCTGAAGATGATATAGCATATCAGATGATGAGAGGACTACTAAATAATTGGGATGCAGTTAAAGGATGCTTATATAGTATCCTGGATAAGGACTTCACATCACAAAACGTAGCAAGTGGTCTCATACGTGAATATGAAAGAAGGTTTCCAGATGGTATACCCTTTAAAGAACCGGATGCAGAACCATTAGTAACAGTGGCTACAACATCTTCTTCAGTAAAGCTACGAGATACGTGGACTAAAGGAACAACAATGAAAGGTAATAGAAGCATTTGTTTTCGATGCAACAAAAGCGGCCATATTGCTCGAGAGTGCCGTGCTCCTGTTCCTGCACCAGCAAATATTCAGCAGAATACAAAGTTCCAGAAACCACGTAATAAGGCAGATCAAGGGAACATGCATAATTCTGCAATGAATCTTATTGTTGCAAATACCTGTGCAGATAAGTCAAGAATTTGGACATTAGACTCAGCAGCAACAAACCATTTTTGTCCATATAGAGAACTTTTTACGACATATAAAGAATCACAAAGTACAGCAACTGGCTCAGGCGGAGAATTTCAAGTTATGGGTATTGGTGATGTACACTTGCGTGTTACTAATGCAAAGGGTCAACCACAAGTATATTTTGAAGAATGTACAACATGCACCAGCTTTAGGAAGAAACCTGTTATCTATGTATTGTACATGGGTTGCAAAATATCCAGCACGCACCAATGAAGAAGGCATATTGATTTGTCATCCAAATGGCGAACCTTTCCTTCAAGCAAAAGCAGAAGAGTATCTGTTTATATTTAAAGCAGAACCATGGAAATATTCAACCATGCTCCAGACAGAAGTGAATATAAATGAAATTCATAAATCTGATGCAAGTTCTGGAATGAAACATGTATATACAAAAACTGCACTATAGCATGAAAGGATGTGTCACCTCAACTTAAGATCGCTAAGACGAAGTGCACGAGATGGAACAATACTCGGTGTTACATTGTCAGCAGACAACCCACTATGTATTCCATGTAGAGTTGGGAAATCCACACATACAACACACACAGCTTTACCAAGAATATCTTCAAAAGACATACTAGATCTTGTACATAGCGACTTGTAGGGGCCATCACCAACAGAAACTTTTGGTAGAAAAAGATACTATGTCACTTTTGTGGATGATTTTTCATGCTATGCATTTATCTATTTATTGAGGGACAAGACAGAAGTATTAAAGGCTTTTGAAATTTTCCGAAAACGTGTCGAAAGAGAAACAGGAAAACAGACAATGTTTGTATATTGTAATACAGAATTCCAGAAGACATTAGAAACATTAGGAATTAAACATGAACGTACTAATGTATATTGCCCACAACAAAACGGTGTAGCATAAAGGCTAAATCGTACCATTCTTGATTCTGTAAGAACTTTGACTGAAGCAAGCCATCTTTCCTTGAAGTGGTGGGGTGAACTTGCACTTGCTGTTGTACACGTGAAAAATAAATCACCTCATTCACAATTGAATGGCAAGACTCCATTTGAACTATGGTTTGGACAATCTCCAAGAGTATCTTATATGAGGCATATAGGATGTTTGGCATTTGTACATGATGATCGCCGGGGACACAATAAACTACAAGGACGCGCACGCTTAGGAGTACTAGTAGGCTATGCACTCAATACGCATGGATATCGCATATGGATACCAGATGTTACAGGTATGCATATAATTGAATCAATGTAAATGCGATTTGATGAGAAGCTGAACGGAGTAGATGTACTTCGAAATTCTAAAATTAGGAAGGAATACGTAAACATAGATTTGTGGTCATGGTCTGATAATAAGGAAAAGAATATGGAATGCTCAAATAAGAATTTAGCTAATGAAGATTAACCTGATGAAGAATTATACAAATTTTCAGAAGAAGATCCAGACATACAAGTCAAAAACAAACTCATACCATGGACAGATAGAGATTGGACACGAGAAGTGGTTCCAAGACGTAAGAATCCAAGATTTCAAGGGAACCAGCAATTTGATGTATTTTATCGATTTCGTGATGATCAACGATTAGCAAATCCAAATGCAGTTCGTAAATTTTGTGATAAAAACAACATAGAACTTAGACTCGACAAATTTAATTGGAATCCTACAGAAATGGCAGAAAACTCTAATGGTGAATCTGATGTATCTGACGACGAAGGAAATATAACTGAAGTAAATTGCATTGAAGTACCTAAAAGCTATCCAGAAGCTATTCAATCTACGCATGCAACTGAATGGAAACATGCAATGGATAGAGAAATGGAGACATTACATGAAAGAAATGTGTATACTGAAGTACCTGCTACAGAAGCATCAAAAGTAGTTAGATGTAAATGGGTGTACGCTATTAAGAGAGATATACATGGGAAGATTACAAAGTTAAAGGCAAGATTAGTGGCACAAGGCTTTACACAACGCATAGGAGAAGATTTTTCAGAAAAATATTCACCTATTGTGAATTTTGCTTTAGTAAGATTCTTCTTTGCGGTACTTATCATAGGATTTGGATGGATATATACTCAAGTGGATGTAAAAGGAGCATATTTATATGGAGATCTAGATAAAACAACATACATGAGACCAGCACCTGGATATATCAACCCAAATATAATTTGGAAATTAAACAAAGCACTCTACGGTTTACATCAATCAGGTCGTTGTTGGTTTAAAGAACTTGATCAAACATTTCAAACTATGGGATTTTGGCGACTGAAATCAACCAATTGTGTTTACTACATTGAAGAAATGTGAGTGATACTAGTATACGTAGATGACATGATGATCTTTGCAGCAAATTCAGAAGCACTAAAGTTAACATTGAACCGATTAAAAGAACATTATACAGTTGTTGAACTGGGACCATCCAATAAGTTTCTGGGAATTGAAATGAAACAAGATGAAATTTAATGTTCTTTTTCACAACAAAATTATATTAACAGTCTTCGTGAGAAATTCAACATTGAAGGAACAATTTCTTCAAATCAACCTTTACGTGTAGGTATACAGTTAAATCAAGGAAACTTAAAAGAAATGAAAGATCCGGAATTATTGAATGTACCTTATCGCCAAGTTATAGGATCATTAATATATTTAGCAAATAAGACAAGACCCGATATCAGTTTTGTTGTAACAGCTCTTTCGCAGTATAATACAAATTATACTTGGTATAATTGGAAATTAGTAAAGGAAGTGTTGAACTATGTATGTGCGACATCGAATCTTAGTCTTACAATTTATAAAACGTCAATTCAGAACAATGGACTTGTACTATATACAGATGCTTCATGGGCGCAGTCCATTGATGATAGAAAATCCTGGAGTGGTTACGTATTACTGTGGATCCTTTGGCTTTCCTCAATCGAATAACTTTTTCCGGGAAGTAGTTGGCTCTTTTTAAGTCTTCTTGGAAGTCATCAGGAAGCCTTGGGGTACACCAGCATTAACATCGCAGGGTTCAGACAAGGAGTCCCCAACTTTAACATGAAAAGTCCTCTTTGACAGGAAGAAGTGAACCAGAGCAATTAGATCGTCAGGGAACCCGTAGGTAATCATTTTTAAATGAGCCCATCATGCCAGACATGGTCCCAGGCCTTTTGGACATCGAGGAAAACGAGACCACCAAACATAGAGAGGTTGAGAGGACCGTTTAAATCAGCAACGAGCCTCCATAACTGAAGCTGACAAGAGTGGCCTGGACGGAAGCCAAATTGCTCACTACGAATGAGGTTGTTTGCCTCGCAGTACTCAATGAACCTCTTGAGTATAGTGCGCTCAAAGACCTTCGAAAGCATGGGCCTATAACTTGTGGGAAGAGCAGGATCCAGTCCAGGTTTAGGAATGGTGATGATGATCAAGTCCTTCCAGGCACTAGGGAAATGACTGCTAAGCCCAGATGAAAGTAGCATGCAGAGATTTCCGGGTTTATATATGCTACATTGACCAACCAATGAAATGTGAACTCGACTTAATTAGCCCAATGGCCCAGTTGCATCTTTCTCATGGGCTGCATTGACCAATCGGAGCAAGACATGTGAAGGATGTACTGAAGGAATAATTTAACCAAGAGAATGTAATTTCCTTTGTGTTTAAAATGCTCAGAAGAGAGAAACCATGAGGAGTATCAACATACAGAAAGCGAAAGAAATTTTGTAGGAACATGGACAACCAATGAAGTTATTAAAGCTATTCAAAAAGGTTATAAAATAATAGAGATTTATGAAGTTGGGCATTTTAAAGAAAATAAACCAATCATTTATTTACAGATTATGTAAGAGACTTTATGAAGATAAAATTAGAAACTAGTTCTTGGAAAGATGATTTTAAAAGCAAAAATGAATACATAAATGCAGTCAATGAAAAATTAGGTATTTTATTAGATCCAGAAAAGATTGAAGAAAATCCTGGAAGAATTTAGTCAAAGACAAAACATGAGTAATACTGAATATGTAACAGAGCTACAGCAATTTTACAAACTATTGTTAGATGATAGATTAGATACTATAAATCTAAACTTTATCAATGAAGAAATGGTTCAGATCTCATATAATTTCAAAGATTATTATTTGGAAAACAATACGAGTACAAATATCTTTTTTGCAGCATTTTACTACATCTAATGCTAGACTTAGACTTTACAAAATGTTAGAAAAGTTAAATAAATCCTGCATATATTTCGGCACGAACAGCATAGTGTGTTTAGATGATGGTACATTGTTAAAACAGGTTGTATGTTAGGAGAATGGACAGATGAATTAAATGATAAATGGATCAAAGCATGGGCATCAACTGGCCCTAAAAGTTATTATTTCGAAACAAATGATGAGAAACATGTAACAAAAATTAAAGGATTTACTTTGAATTATCAAAACATACAAAAATTAAATGGAGAATCAATGATCAAATTTATAGAAAATTCTCGGAATAATAAAATACAATTAGAATATAATCAAATTACGAGAGATGCAAAAACGAAAAATTTAGTTAATAAAAATGTTAAAAAAGACTTTTCATTTCAGTATGATAAAAGCGTTGTTCTTCCAAATTTTGATACAGTTCCATATGGTTAGTGAATCTCTGTTTTTCTCAGTAATAAATGGAAGCTTACAAAAAGATCCAACAAGTCAGTCAATGTGAAAATATACCAACAATTAAACTAAATGATTTAAAATCTGGTGATATCTTTTCAGTTATAGAACTTAAAGAAGTTAATAATAAATTTGGAAAAACGTATAGTTGCTAAATTATTCGGAAACGAATTAGGAGAGTTTCAAGTATTTCTTCCAGAAAGATTCACTAAAAAATTAACTAAAGAAGATATTCAACAATTAAATAATATGCAAAAACTCTAGGTTTAAACAATCTAGGTAATGGAAAACAAGCTCATATTATCAAGTTTGATGTTGATGACGAACCACCAAGTATTATGAGTAAAATTGAAGAATTTGACGATGATAGCGATCAATATTCTCTTTTTTAATAGTTTCTGGTTTTTAACCCTATTTTTGTAATTCTCGGTATATGGGTACGTTCAGCGCACTTTCCACTTTGCGATTTTCAACTTTTGGCTGGTGTTGGAGAAATGACCAAAAGTGGAAATCGGCAAAATGGATACTATGCTGAACGTACCCATATACTACAATTTTCTTAATAATCATTTATAAATGATATGAATATATTATTCTTAAAATTATAAGAGATTATGGTTTTGGAAAATGTATTGAATTACCTTGAAAAGTTTTGGAATTTTATCTTTGATCAAGTGTACGAACCCTGGTAAAACAAACCTCAAGCCAAGCCGAGATTTCAAGCTACCAATTTATTGTGTGCATCGTAACGATCATATGACTCCAAACACGACAAGGTGTGCCTCAGATGATGCCGCGATCATCATCAAGAAGGAATTAAACATCAATAATCGGTCTCCAAATCTTATGCAGGTATAGAATCGGCGTCCATCATTATCAATGACGTCTCCCTTGGTAAAGTGAACTCCGTAGCGCTCTACAATTCACCCAAACATACTCTCGATGTTGGTGACATTCCAGTTATACTGGCTGGTAACCTTAATGCCAAACATCCAAGCTGGAACTCCAGAACACGGAACTGCAATGGCATGATTCTATACCAGTATATAAAAAGTAAGGATGACATCATTGCTGCAGGGCCAGTAGAGGACACTTACTACTGTGACCATTCCCCTACAAGTGACGTGTTGGATATCTCACTGATGAAGGGTTTCTTCAAGCAATACAATATCTTCACGATTGTTGACCTTTCTTTTGACCACAAGCTTGTGGCGTTAAACTTTGACAATGTCAACATCAAGAGAAGTGGGAATACACTGTGGATAAAGACATGATGGAAGAAAACAAATCTCTTGTCCATAAAAGTTTTAATGGGCGAATACGTTTTTCGATCTCTTTGAGATCATTATTCAATGCAAAATAGGTAAATTAAGAAAGCAAGCTATTTATAAGACAAAAGAGGGGCTATTGACTCTCTCCAAAGGATCAATCAACGAACAAGTAGAACGTCCAATCAGAGAGTCAATCGACACCTCGTATAAAACAAAATAAAAGCGCGGACCTAAGAGAGAAATAACCAGAAAAAACGTAATATAGATTCCAGAAAACTGGCAAGAGTTATACAATAGAAAAATGTTATACAAAATCCAAATTATCCAAAACAATAATTACCAAAGTATACAAAACAGATTCAAACAACTGGCAAAATTTATACAATAGTAAAAGGTTTATAAAATCCAAATTATACATAACAAAAATAATTGTGCTTACCCCAAGAATCCAACGTGTGATTGCAGGAAGAAACAAGACGCGTAGAGTTTGGCAAAGCTATTGTGTACCTTGGCTAAAAAATAAATATAACAGGTTAGTACGACCAGTCCAGGAAGAAATAAAAGAGTTACGCTACGCTAGGTGGAATGATAAGCTGAAAAGCTTGTCGGCTCGCGACAATTCTATTTGGAGCATGGTTAAAGCTCTGCAGAAGAAGAAGAATGTTACCATTTCTCCACTTCGCACTTCTCTAGGTAAAAATACGTCCAAAGTAATCAGGATAAAGCACAAATAATTGCAGACTCCCTAGAGATGCAGTTTGTTGCTCATTATAAAAGTAATCCTGAGAGTGAACTCATGTCCCAGCGCTGGAAGATGGTCTTATCAAACTTGATGAAGTCCCGCAACTTACATGGAAGATTAACATCGAGTTAGCTGCCATCATCAGAAATTTCAAACATTAGAGGAATGTTCCAGGAAGAGACAAGGTAATTAATAAGGCCCTAAAGAATGTGCCGAAAAACATTATTAATGACATCTCGAATATCATAAGCGATTGCTGGAAGTTTTCCTACTTCCTGACTCCTTGGACCTTGGAAGCTTTCTAGTGTTTTAAGTATCCTAAAGCACGGGCAAAATCCTGCAATTACTGCGAGCTGCCGACCAATCAGTCTATTCCCGTCGATGTCCAAATTTTTGGAGAAAGCGATCCTCACCAGGTTCAAGGACCACTGTCTCACCAATGATCTATTTCGGAAAGAGCAGTTTAGCTTTCGTGCCGCCCATTCGTTTCAACTGCAGATATCGAGGTTTCTTGAAGATCTGAGCACCCCATTAAACCTTTCAAGGTACTGTGGCGTGGTTTTTCGTGATGTCAGTAAGGCTTTTGATCATGTGAGGCACGATGGGCTAATCTGCAAAATGAGTAGCAACGAGTTTCCGCCTGATTTGATTTTAATAGTGAAATCTCTCTTAGCGGCAGGTTCTATCAAGTCAAATTTAGCGAAAACTTCTCCATTCCCCGCAAGGTAAAGGCCAGTGTTTTATTTACTTATTTTGTACATGATTTCCCAAGACCAGAAAAATGTAATTTATATTTCTATGCTGATGATACTGCCATCAGGGCATGAGCACACCAGCCATCTCACATTATCACTCGTCTGCAGAACGCCTTGAAGAAATTTGGACACTAGTTCAATTGCTGAAAACTGAACCTTAACGTCAGAAAATGCAAAGCTATGTACCTCAATGAAAAGCTTAAGCATCTCCCGGATTCTTTTGACCGTAAAAATTCATTACATCCACTCGGATCTGAACATGACTCACCTTGGTAAGTGTGTCCAAGATCTCCTGAAGAACATGGTGCAGACAATGAAGAGCCAAGACAATGACCTGGTGGCTGGAATAATAAACAACTTGATGGAAATGAAGTGGCATAAAAAGTATAGTAAACCGAGGCATATTCTTGATGTCAACTTCGAAGACATTGGCAACGTTTCCTTCCCGGATTATTGGAAGATGTGAAACAACCCTCCCGCCCTCTCTACCAATCTTCTGACAATCGTCAATCTTATTTTTTTTTCATAATGTGCAAGACGTCTGGGGTTAGTCAGGCTTCTTGCCTATTTCCTTGTGTTTCATGTGGAATTTATTCTGGTAGGGTGACCTTCTTGAAAGCACTGCTTTCGTCCCACCCAAAGAAATGTACATTTCACTGTTAGATTGTTGTTGACTAAGGATATTTCTCATATCTATTTTCATCCTAATCATTCACAAGCGTAGAATTAATTTTCTCGCAATCTTAACTTGTTCTTTTTCTTAAAGCTAGGTTAGGACGGCTTCTTTAGCACACACCTAGCTGCGAGATTACTCTCCCCCCCCCCGGTTTTGGACGATTCTATTTTTGGAGTATGATGGCTTCGTTGAGGTCGGCTAAAGAGTCTTGGCAGTGCAGGATGGTAAAACTGTGTCCTGGAAAATGGCTACCGGGATTCCTGCTTGGATGTAAGGTTTGCTGCATTTGTCCTAGAGTTCAACGAAATGCTAGAAGCTCTCCAGGATGAAATAAACGCTAAGTAAAGTGCCTGGAGGAAAAAGTCGAATCCCTACATAAAAGTTTTGAGGAGACGTTCAAAGGTATCAACAAAGAAATCCAAGACTCTCGTAGAGATATTATTCACAAGTGAACTTAAGGAAGCCTTTGAGAAATGCTCTGGGACTCCAAAGGTGAGGAACTCTATGGAAGATAATGAGGTAAGAAATAATTTTAAATCTACTTCTTTTACAAACGAAGTGCATGAATTAGAGACAATTGAAATAACTGATTATCGTGACTGTTCAACAAACGGTGGAAATAAAAGAATGCACTGTGATGGATGCTCGCAATAAAAAATTCAGAATGGGCACGAGGATCGATAACGTAAATACGGTCTCCAGAGAAAACGAGGAAGACGTCAGCGCGTCCAGTAAGAGGAATCCGAAGAATGGAAGAGTCGCTCAGCTAATGAACACTAAAGGATCGCGAAGAAGTATGTCCCGCTTATTATCGTGCGGACTCATGGCATGCCTTTTAAGACGATTTCAACTGAGCTCGAGAAGCATGTTCCAGTGGAAAAGATCACTGTTTATACGGGCAGAGCTGAAACCATCAAAGTTAAATGTGAAGACGAGGAAACTCACAACAGGTTAGTCTCTGGAATTAAGTCTGACAATATTTTAAAAATTCAGCATCATCAACTGAAGTTTGAGAAGATCTTGAAATACATGATTCGTAATGTAGATGTAACGTATGATGTCAGTGACTTCAAGAAGACTTAAGAACAGCCAACTACTTCCCGGAAAAGGTAATTAGACTCAGTAAAGCCAAAGGAACCAATGATATGCGCGATGGTTCTGGTTCTGCTCCCAAACTCAACCAGTCATTGAAGAACACAACACGTATTGGGCCGCTAACAGTGATAGTAGAAGTCTTTCGAGAGAGCAAGAAGCCACTATAATGCTGCAACTGCCTGCAATTCGGGCACGTATCCATGGGCTGCACGGAAGATCCTCATTGCAACAAATGCGCAGAGGAGCACCAGTCAAGAGATTGCCCCACGATTAAAGGACAAGACCCCCAAAGTGCTTCAGATGTCGTGGACAGCACACTTCAAGCTACATAAAATGTCCAAAATACCCCCAGGTTAAAAGGATGCTTAGTTCCAAAGTGGCAGCAGACAAATCCTTTGCAGCTGCTGTGTCTAAGACGGAGGAAAAAAGCCTCAACGTCAACGTCCTTCCAGCTTAAGTTGAGGAAAAAAGCCTCAACGTATAAGCAATTAGGACGTGTCTTTCATTTGTTTTCTTATCTAGGCAAAAGTTACCCACAGTTTAGTGGGCTCTTTACGACCAACTAATTTAGACTATGGCTGCACAATGTTATACTGTAATCAATAAAGGTGAACGTCGGTGCGTGATATGGAATGCTAAGGGGATTCCCCAAAAGCATATAGAGTTTCACAATTTTCTTATAAAGCAGTAGATCGACTTTGCTTTCCTCTGTGAAACGCACGTCAAACCAAGCCAAGACTTAAAGCTAACTGGCTATTCTGTGTACAGTAACGATCGTATGACTTCAAACATTGCAAGATGTGCTTCTGAGGGCGCTGTGATCATCACTAAGACATGAATTCAACACCAAGAATTAATCTCCAAGTCTTATGCAGGTATGGAATCGGCCTCCATCGTTATCAATGACGTCTCCCTTGGTGAAGTGAAATTCGTGGTGCTCTACAATTCACCTAAACATTCTCTTGATGTTAGCGAGCTTGATGAACTTTTCGGTGGTGACAGTCCGGTTGTCCTGGCTGGTAACCCAAATGCCAAACATCCAAGCTCGAACTCCAGAATGCAGAACTACAGTGGCATGATTCTCTACAGGTATATACAAGGTAAAGATGACATCTTCACTTCTGCACCTGTGGAGGACACCTACTACTGTGACCATTCCCCTACTAGTGATGTTCTTGACGTTTCACTAATAAAAGGTTTCTTCAAACCATACAACATCTTTATGATGGATGGTCTCTCTTTTGACCACTAGACTGTGGAGCTGAACTTCGACAATGTCGACATCAATTTCAGAGAAGAAGTGAAGCATCAGCAAGACTGGAAACTATTAAAAGATATCCTCATGGACCATGACCACCATCTTCAAGGAGCAAACAGTATGGATGACATTGATTGACGTGTTGAAGACGAATAAACAGTACCACTGAAGCTTGCGCCTATCCATTGGTAAACAAACCCATTCATCGAATTATGCTCACTCCAGGAAGCCAATGCTTGACTGCAGAGAGAAACAAGACCCTTAGACTTTGGCAGTACTATCGTTTACCTTGGCTATAAACCGAATACAACAGGTTAGTGCGAAGAGTTCAAGAAGAAGTGAAAGAGCTTCGCGACGCTAGATGGAATTACAGGCTCAAAAGCTTGTGAGCTCGTGACAATTCATTTGGAACATGGTTACAGCTCTTCAGAAGAACAAGATTGATACCCTTCCTCCACTTCGCACCCCTCAAGGTTATTACGTCCAAAGTAATCTGGATAAAGTTCAAGTAATTGCAGATTCCCTAGAGATGCAGTTTGTTACACCTGATAACAATAATCCCGAGAGTCAACTCATGTCCCAGACTGTGAAAGATGGTTTTGCCAACTTTTATGAAGTCCACAGCCTACAACTAAGATCACCGGAGAAATCGCTACCATCATAAGAAATCTGAAAAAGAGGAAGGCTCCAGGAAGAGACAAGGTAAATAATAACGCCTTAAAGAATCTACCAAAGAACATCGTTAGCAACATTTCGAATATCATAAGCGACTGTTGGAAGTTTTTGTATTTCCCAACTGCTTGAATCAGTCTATTGTGTTAAGTATCCTCAAGAAAGGGCAAAAATCCTGCAATTCCTGGGAGCTTCCGACCTATCAGCCTACTCCCGTTGATGTCTAAAGTCTTGGAGAATACTATTCTCACCAGATTCAAGGACCACTGTCTCACTAATGGTTAAATGCTAAAGAATAGTATCACTTTTGAGCCACCCACTCATGTCAGATGCAGATATGGAAGTTCGTTGAATATCTGAGCACCCCCCTTCCAGGTATTGTGGCGTGGTTTTTCTTGATATCTTTAAAACTTTTGGTCATGTGTGGCATGAGGGGCATATCTATAAGATGATTAGAGACGGCTTCTCCTCTGATTTGATTATGATGATGAGATCCTTTCTCAGCGACAGTTTTTATAAAGCCAAAATAGGTAAAAACTTCTCCACGCCCTGCAAGGTAAAGGCCGTGTCTCACAAGGTTGTGTCTCGGGCCCGTTCTCTTTAATTATTTTGTGCACGATTTCCCAAAACCCGAGAAGTGTAATTTATATTTCCATGCTGATGATATTGCCATCATTGCATGGGCTCACCAGCCATCTCATGTTATCACTCGGATGCAGAACGCCTTGAAGAAAGACGAGGACTGATTTCATTGCTGGAAACTGAATCTTAACTTCGGAAAATGCAAAGCCGTGTACTTCCACAAAAAACTTAAGTGTCTCCAGGATATCCTGGTTCTATTCAAGAAAATTGAATGGGTAGACAACTACAAGTAGCTTGGCGTTAAGATCAACTCAAGACTCTTCTGGAATCGTAACGTAACTTTTGCTCTGAACAAAGTAAAGATGGCTAAGTACAGCCTTATAGCTCTCCTGGATAGAAACAGCGCCCTCAACATCGACAATAAATTACTACTGTACAAGACAGAGATTCGGACCATCATCCTCTATTGTATGCCTGCGTGGGCTACTATTTGTAGAAGCAAATGGAGTTAACTCCATTCGTTCCAGAATGTTACCCTGAGGACCATTGCGCAGCTTCGAAGAAGGACCACTCGGATCTGAACATGAATCATATTGGAAACTGTGTCCAGGATCTCCTGATGAACATGGTGCAGACGATGAAGAGCCATGACAAAGACCTGGTGGCTGGAATACTGAGTAACCGGATGGAATGAAGTGGTAAAAAAAGTATACAAAACCGAGGCATATTCTTGATGTCAATTTCGAAGACATTGGCAACGTTTCCTTCCCGGATTATTGGAAGATGTAATAACACCTTCCCCCTCCCCTCTCCCAGTCTTCTGACAATCGTCAATCTTATTTTTTGTTTTTTCATAAAGTGAGTCAGGCTTCTTGCCTATTTCAGTGTAATTCATGTGAATTTATTCCGGAAGGGTGGGAATCGTGTAAGCACAGCTTACGTCCCACCTGAACAAATGTACACTTCACTGTGCGATTGTCGATTGATTCTCCCAAGTCAGTTCTCTCAAGGTCTTCTCGAGGTTCTCACTTGATCTGCTAAATGATGAATGCAAAGCATTCGAAAAGTGTTTCCAGTATTATCAGGTTGTATTTTTTCAACTTATACACTCACAGCAATATGCGGTTAATATGACCCGCTTGTGAGAGTCCTATGATTCTTCCAATACGACCCATTTAAGAGAGTCATTGGACACAGAGGTCCTTATGAGTTGTTTGGCCCGAATTTCCGAGTCTCCATTCTCGGGTCAATTAACTCGACTGTACAAAACTTAAGACTCATAATCAGAATGTTTATTATACGTGTATATACCTATTTACACATTTTACATACATATTTATTTATATTCACACTACTTACACATTTATGCAGTCATATTTACACACGTGTATACACCATATACACAAATTTACACACGTGTATACACCAATTTACACAGGCTTACACACCTTTTTACACAAATTTACACAAGTTTACAATTGTATACCGACCTATATTTGTATTTTATTATCTCTATAGTCAAAATTCGCCAGCAGAAGATAGCAATCCAAGCTTGTAGGCAGCAAAAAAGGATTTTAATGATAAATCTGTTGCTAAATTCTAAAATAACGTTCACCGTGTTCATAGAGTTGACAGCTCTTGAATGGTAGACAACAATAAAAAGAGAAACGGCATCTTTTTAAAATTTTTAAACATCAATTTTTTTATGTCATTTATTGATTTAACAATACAATCAACTTATAATGTACAATGCAATAAATTCACCATCACCTAACAGAATTGATTTGCACAAAAATCCAGGGAATATATTTGTTGTAACCATTACGTCGTTTTCATTATAAATCTGCAAGATTCCTTTTCCATTCTTTTGGGTAGGCTAAATGGAAACTAACATGAGGAGGCTGAAGAGGAAGGCTCATATTAGTATCCTTCGCAATCTGAAATGCAGAAAAAAGGATGAGTTTTAGATCAATGATTTACACTCCCTACTGATTTAATATCATATTCGACCTCGTGTTGAAATTAAGTCAGCCACCTTTCTTACTTTCTATAAGGCTCCGATACACAGCTTCCGGTATTAAGATCCATTCTTGCTGTGAGAAACTAGCCATGTTGTTACCAGTCGATAATAATGAATGCTGTTCAGTGGAAATGCATTTCAGAACACAACGAGTAAATAAAAAATAATAGTAACAATTATGAATAAGAAAACGTATTAACAAGTAAATCTGGAACTATGAAAAGTGTATAATTTACATTAGAAAAAAGTGTAACTTTCCTTAGATTCCTGTTTTCTTTCAATTTTTCTTGATCTGGTAAAATTTGAAGGAGCTAGACGAACAAAGTTGGAGAATGGCTTATTCAACGTTGGGTTTTTGACGGAGCCTGTTCTCGCACTCAGAGTTGAACAGACTATCCCTACTGATAGATAATCTCTAGATAACTTGTCCTATCCATAGTAAAATTAAAGAAAAGTATTAGTTCTAATAATTTTGTATTAATCTTCTTACTAACAAGAACGGCGAAATCGCCTAGTATCGCTCTATGCCATGTTTTCGTAACTCGATTTCGTAAGTCTACCGGAAATGATTCCCATTTCCTATGACTTGGTTCGTAAAGCTGCGTAAGGCGCTGTTAGAAGAGTAGGGGGTTGGTAAACCCTTGAAGATAGGTGGTACAACTTGTCTACGAAGTGCTGTATTCTTGTAATCGTGTCAGAGAGCTATAACCTAATAAAATGAGTCGCACGTTCTGGAAATTACTGTGAGTGTACTTTGTTGTGGTTAATAAGTCTTTCTTTAGTTCTAAGTTTTACATAAAGTAATATCTTTAAAGATGAATGAGGTTGAACATGATAAACAATATCATTTATAAAGGGTGAAAATACACTGGCTGAAAAAAAAATCCCAAAACCACGAAGTACTTGTGCTAGATGAATGAAATTTGGACAGTATATTCAGCTATGGAATTTATTCAATTGATTCAAATTTCAAGGTTACAACTTATAGGGGCCGCCACCAGCGCCACCCTGTACATGCAAATAAGACATTCCAATGACAGATATAAATGAAATCAGACGCGCGTCTATGTCACTTCAGACACTTGTGGACGTGTGTGATAGAGTACATAAAACATGCCTCGAAGGTGACTGCGATGTGAATACTGTATGGGCAGCTAACCCAATTCGAACGAGGACAGTGGGTTTTCGAGAGGGTGGACTTTCGTTCCATATTATTGCAGAACGCATGGGTCGAGATGTTGCCACTGTATACATCAGTTGGCAGCAATGGTCCAAGGAAGGCAGGATTACCAGGAGACCAGGATCTGGACAACCCCCGGCCACTGGAGACAGGGTTGACCGGCGCATGTGTAGAATGGCTGTGGCAAATCGGAGAGCATCTGCAGCGGACATTTGGGACCATCTTCTGGCCAGGAATCTCCACTCCAGGCGCCCTGTGGCATGTTTGCCTCCTACCCCTCAACACCGTGCGGCACGTCTTCAGTGGTGTCAAGCCAGAGTGACATGGAGGGTCAGAGTGATGGTCACACAAGGGTCAGGAGGAGGAGTGGGGAATTGCTGTTACTTAGCTGTATCCGTCGAAGGCATACTGGCCCCACCCCTGGCATTATGATATGGGGATTGATTTCCTATGACAACAGAACCCCCTGGTGTTAACCCAGTCACCATGATGGCAAATGTTTACATTCGGATGGTTGTTGAACCCATTGTGCTGCCATTCAAGGCTGGTGTGCCAGGGGGCTATTCCAACAGGATAACGCTCGACCCCACACTGCCTTTGCAACCCAATGTGCCCTTCAGGGTGTCCACATCCTACCACGGCCAGCATGATTACCAGATCTGTCGCCCATCAAGAATATCTGGGACATGGTCGGACGCCATGTCAGAACTCTTCCACAACCAGCAACAACTGTCGCTGATCTGACCATCCATGTGCAACAGTCATGGAATGCCATACCACAAATTGACATTCTGCATCTCTACGACCGTATGCATGCACGTGTGCAGGCCTGCATAGACCAGCGCGGCGACTACAGTGGGTACTAAAGTCCGTGCTTTTCACCATGTACAGTTGTAACCTGGAAACTTGAATCAATAGATTAAATACTATAGCTGAATATACGGTCCATTTCATTCATCTAGCACAAGTCCTTTGTGGTATTGGGTTTTTTTTCCGCCACTGTAATAAGGGTGAAAGAATTGACTCTTGGGGTACCCTAATGCTACGAGCTGTTGATGAGGTCAAATCAAACAATTTCAAAAAGTATATACGTTCGGTGAAATAGGATTTTAACCAAAACAAAGGTGGACCATATATCTCGTATTGATGGGACAACTATGTCATTCGTTGTGAAATGATGAAAAAATCAAAGTTTTTGATTAAAAAACTTGGGGGAGTTAGAGGGTAAAAAGTGCAGATAAAGAGGTAAAAATAAATGTTCGCAGGATGCGCTACTTGCCCTACCCTACTCGGGGAATTGATTACTTGTTAATAAATATAAATGTACGAGGGTAGCCCAGAAAGTAATGCACCACAATTTTTTTCTCCGTCACCAGCAATGATACGAATGCGAAGCTTTTCGAGATATGCATTCTTTGAAGTTATCGGAGTGTGCATGCAAAGTTTCCGTTTCTTCCGACAGATAGTGTATGTGCAGCAATGAAACAACATGGCATCTGTGAGTGATGTACGTTACAAGCAGCATGTTGTCATTGAATTTCTCACTGTGGAGCAAGAACGGTTGGAAACATTCACAAACGATTATGTGCAGTTTATGGGGCATTAGCAGTCGACAGAAGTATGGTTAGTTGCTGGGCACAGAGGGTGAGGCCATCAGAAAGTGGTTCGGCAGAGCTCCAAGATTTGCCATGGTTGGGGCGGCCATTCTCGACTGTCACACCTGACAAGATGCAGCGTGCTGATCCACTCATTAGGAGTTACAGGAGCATCTCAACGGGTTTCTCATCAGGACTATGGCGTCCGAGATAGCTAGTCTCAGTTGGTCATCAACTTCTGAATTTTATCCTCTTCAATTTTCCACTATACTGTACAGGGATGGTATCCATCTTCAGTTCTTCGTGAATTCGGGTGTGGACGTATTAAATTTACAAACTGTTCCTTCATTTTCATTTTTTCAGCCCAGCCAGGTGTCAAGTTGACATTATCCAGAGAAGATCGAACTTTAGAACTTTTCTTTGATATTTCCACTGCATAATTGCAAATTGACTTTTGGATTTTCTTGCGCTAAATATATAGTGTAAATTTTATGTATTTAAATAAAATTTTCTACTTTTCGTTTCACGTTCTTGCTTCCTGTCATTACTCTGCCAATCCACGTGACAAGAGCGGAACGTTTGTGGTACCAGACCATGGTCAAAGACATTTAGACCTGCGACTTTTTTTTACAAGCCCAACCCACCCAAGACTGTTTCTCTTAATGTCATGTGGTTGCATCGGAAAGACTGGTGTTTTCTCAAAACGGTTTGTTCTTCTCCTCACCCACCCACTCGTCCTGAGTCATTTGTCAAAAAAAGCACAGGACTGAGTGCTCATTGTTAACATTTGCGGTGCAATGAATCATTCAACGGGTCAAGCAGAATGTTTGTGACTGTCAGTTAGTGTGGAAAAAAATATTTATCATGGCCGCACAGAACCCAATAGTGGAGCTGATCGATGTACTGAGGCAGCTAGTAGTGTCGCCAGCTCATAGGTTGGTTTAATAATATTGAGCTTCCCACATTTGCGGGCCTTCCCGACGAAGACCCAGTGCTGTTTCTAAACAATTTTGTGGATGAAGAATGCGTCCGCTTCGTCCAGGGCTACCTCAAGTGCGTAGCGAAAGATTGGTTCAACAGCCACATAAGCCAACACTTCGTATCTTGGACTCTCTTTCGTGCGGAATTTCTGTGAGTTTTTTCGAGGGGCCAAACGCAACTGTCGCGGTGTACCGACCATTTGAAACTTAAACTAAAAAATAATGACTTAGCCAATTACATAGCAGCATTTTGACGGCTCATTAATGGACTGACAAACACGTCAGAGTCAGAAAAGCTTTTTTTACCGATTCAAGGACTTCCCAAGGAGCTAGCTGCCAAATTGAAGTTACAGGGCTGTACGACAATGGAATAAAGGATAGCTTATTTAGAGCGTTGGTACAAGGCTTATGACCTCAGTCCATCGGCACCCGTGCAGGTAGGGGCAATAAGAAAAGAGCCCTATAGACAACGACGATCGAATGAAAGAAAGAACATAATCTGCTATAGTTGCCGAAAGCGGGGACACAAGAGTAAAGACTGTAAAAATAGGGCGAGACCCCGAAAAGCAAAAGCCAGTTCTGTCAACGCTATTTATCACGATCATAGAAAAGACCGGTGCATAATCCAGTTGAAAATAGGCAGTTGAGAATTTACGACTTTAATTGACACTGGACCCCTGGAGAACTATATAAACGTTTCTTCTGCCACGGAATTAAAAATAAAAACTATAAAGAACAACAATAGACTTATGGTGACGTACACGGATAGCTGAAAAGAGCAGGTCACAGAAACTGCGTTTCAAGTGCTGGTATCCAACGGAAAGTACAGAGATAAACTGAATTTTCTCCTCTTACAACTGCATAACTTTGACATCATAATAGGCTACCATTGAATCTGCAAAGTCGATCCATTATTTAAATGAAGAGTCGACGGTGCGGTGTCATATTAAAAGTAAAGAAGCATTGGTTACCTCAATGGAGCGAAGATGCATGTAGCTGCATCATGTCTGTCCAAGAGACCAAGGAAATATTACGCAAGAAAGATTACCAATGTATGTATTTAATGCTCGTTAAAGAAAGTGTTATTTCTGATAGTGTTGTTGACCAAAATCACTGTAAACGTATTCTTTCTGACTATGCAGACCTTTTCCGAGAAGAGTTGCCTACAGGTTTAACGCCAAAGTGAGGGACACAACACCATATTGAGTTGGAGGAAGTAACAGCGCCATTCAACTCTCGACTTTATCCTTTATCCCAGGATGAAGAGAATGAGCTACAGAGGACCATTCATGAGTTAATAAGTAAGCATCTAATTATTCCTACTATCTCTTATTTCGCCTCGCCAGTGCTTTTCATTAATAAAAAAGATGGTTCTCTGTGTTTGTGCATAGACTATCGAAAACTCAATACCATGACCAAGGATAATCTATACACAATACCCCGCATCGAATCGTTAATCGACAGGCTACAAGAGGCCAAATATTACACAAAACTGGATGTGTTGCAAGCATACCACCAGATACGCTTAGACGAACGGGATACGTATTTATCTGCATTAAAAACCCGTTTTGGACTGTTTGAATATAAAGTTCTACCGTTTGGGTTAAATGGAGCGGCAGCAACGTTCTCCAAAGCGATGAACGAGGTGTTAGGCGAATTTATAAACAAAGGAGTCATCTATTACTTTGATGATATCCTGATTTATGCCAATTCATTGAAGCAGTAAAACCGCCTAACACGCAAAGTACTTGAAAAACTAAAGCAGAGCCGTTTCTTTCTCCGGAAGGGTAAATGTGTCTTCGGTGTTCAAACAGTTTAGTATCTGGGGTTCAACATAAGCCAGCAAGGCAAATCATGCGAAGAAAGAATCTCCAAGGCCATAAGGAAGTGGCTAACACCTACAATGGTATCTCAACTTCGGGGGTTCCTTGGAACAGCCGAATTTTATAGGGCATTTGTACCCAGGTACTCCATAATAACAGCCTCGTTATTCTAACTCTTGCGAAAAGATGAGCCATTCATATGAGGAAGAGCTCAACAGCAGGCGTTCGTTGAGTTGAAAGAAGCATTCATCAAACCGCCTATCCTGAAGATATTCGACCCAAAGAAACCTCTTCACATCGGTCGCCATAGGAGCAGTGGCAACTCAGCAATATGGCTCAAAGCTATTCCCTATAGCCTATGGGTCGCGCCACTTCAGAGAAGGAGAACTTCATCTGTCAGTCTACAACAAGGAGCTCCTAGCTATAGCGCATGTAGCAAGGCTATGGAAGCATTACCTAAAGCAGATGGTAACAATTAATATATACTGACAATCAATCAGCAGCCAAGCTACAAACCCAGCCAAGACTGTCCTAACTGCAAGCAATGGTAATGCAAGACCTCCTGGACTTTAACATTATGTTAAAGCACATCAAAGCACCTGAAAATTTTATTGCGGATGCGCTTTCAAGATGGGTAGCACTGGGTCTTCGTGATCCAGGAAAGCTTTTGGGTGACTCAGCAGCCGGCGAGCATGTCACGTGGATTTCGTCAGCATCACCGATCCGCGAGGGCGAGGAAAGCGGATGATGTGGAGAGTGAAGCTTACGTCATCGCGAAAGGGTCACGTGATAGCAAGAAGAGTGGACAGAAAGTTTCTCGACAGCGAGGAGTGAAGTCGAGCCCGTCCAGCCGTAATGGCTACGAACGATATCGGAACCCGTTACAGAACCTCATCGAGAGCGAACAGATGTACGAGGGAGATTGCGAGGGAATTGCTGAGCGACGGGTGAGTCAACGATGAAGCAGCGAGAGTGGGTGCTCGAGCTCGACCACCGTAAAAGTGACATTGGCTCTCAGCATGGCTTCAGGCAAGGTATTAATGAAGACGAATTAAACAGTCATCCCATAAATGCTATCGAACGAGTCCTCGCTTATTTGAACAGCGACAATGTCGCAGAGGAAACGCGTAGGAAAGCAAATGAACGTCCTTCCACCTCCAAGAATCAACTATAAGCACCTGACATGGGAAGACGATTCAACGCTCCTTCAACGGTTATTTTCTAATTACGGTAGGCACTTTACTCTATTTGAACTTCAAGAGAGCGGTGGCCGTAATTTACCTTCCATGGAGAAATCCAACTTTCTCAATTAGAACTTTTCCGTGTGATATTTAGCCACGACGCTGAAGGGCTAGTCAAAAGTAACACTGTACATTTGCTGCCTGAAAGGAACAGGCGGATTCATCCCAACTTAGGAGTTAACTTTTGCGGACATTTGAATGACCTTTATGCAACTTTTGGTCGGTAGTTTGAAATGGTATTCTATGCGCATACATAGCGGAATCTAAATTATAGTTCTGCATATCTATATGCCGTCAAAGGACTATTGTGCTATTAAAACCTCTACCAGTGGACATACTTATAGACATTTTTTTTTTGTAACCTGCTTTTTCTCTATTTACTTTAGTCGCGTTTCTTTTCGGCTGGGTCAAGTGCATTGCTAATTCGTCGGAGTAGTGTCGACGTGTTTTATGCGACAGAGACAATTTGGACCAAGTTCGAGAGCAGCGAATATCTACAGAGAAATTGAATGGGTGTATGTGCTCTTATCTTTGCACAGTTTGGTGACATTGAGGTTTATTTGACGAATAGTTTCTACAGTACCGATTCCATGCATTTATTCTCCAGACTGATTAGGATAGTTTTTCGAGATCTGTGTTTCTTTCAATGATGAGCTCACAAGTATGTTTATGGCCTGTTATTAATGAAGTGAGCCAGCGATTAGTGTATTTCAATTAAGTGTGTGAATTATTTTAGCCGACGTCATTTATTGCAAATTTTCTGTTTCTGGAGTGTGCTCCAAAAAAATTGCTTATTGCTGGATTGCAAAGTAACGTTTTCTGTTTTAGGGTCATAATTCAAATTATCGTGCAGTGTCTACAGGTGTCTATTCCCTATTTTGATTAACCTACATAACCGAATTAAGAGATACTGCGATTGCCTTTGATCTTTACGATTATAAGCACCAAGCTTCTTTCCGGATTACGACTTTGTTTATCGTCGATATTTTTTTGAGTTACATCCCGTCAAGTGTTGTGTACGTAGCGACTCCACTACAGCAACGTGTGTTCAGGATCTGCGCTCCGTATTTCTGCAGATAAGTTCACCATGTGGGTGGCTTCTACGCCGATGACGACGCAACGA
Organism: Rhysida immarginata; assembly: GCA_023313115.1. Lineage (NCBI taxonomy): Eukaryota > Metazoa > Arthropoda > Chilopoda > Scolopendromorpha > Scolopendridae > Rhysida > Rhysida immarginata. The sequence goes on from JAHWFO010087052.1 coordinate 108,440, forward strand.
GGAAGACCACCTCAAAGGGTGACAGCTCTAGAGTAACAGGAGCATCTCAAAGAGTTTCTCATCAGGACTACGGCGTCCGAATTAACCAGTCTCGGTCGGTCGTCAGCTTCTGAACTTTATCCTCTTCAATTTTCCACTATACCATCCAGGGACGGTATCCATCTAAAGTTTTTCGTGAATTCGGGTGTGGAGGCATTGAATTTATAAACTGTTCCATCATTTTCGTCTCTTCAGCCCAGCAAAGTGTCAAGTCGACATTATCCAAGAAGATCAAACTTTAAAACTTTTCTTTGATAACTACGCTGCATGATTGCAAATTGACTTTTTGATTTTCTTGCGCTAAATATATAGTGTAAATTTTATATATTCAAATAAAACCTTCTACTTTTCGTTTCACGTTCTCGCTTCTTGTCATTACTCTGCCAATCCACATGATACTAAGGCGTATTGTGACCACCGACGAGAATGGATTCATCACCATACGCCTTAGTGTAATGCAAGCATGCGAGCATGGAGTGGCTTCCCAAGAAATTCAAGATGACACCGTCGGCAACGAAAGTGATGGCGACTGTATTCTGGGATATTAAGGGTATCATTCTTTCTGTCTGCATTTGTTTTCGTGCAGAAGAAGTCCAAATTTGCAGAAATATCTGCCACTTCTGTTTTGTAGCAAAAAGAAATACCGATATGATTTGGATTGATTGAAGAACAAAGGCATATCATCAAAATGTGCAGATTTCCACTAGCGTGTACACTTTTCCCACATTTTGCTGTTTTACCACACAGCCAAAAGTATGGTACATTTTGCTGACTATGGACACACTGACAAAACTCAAATTGGACATTTTACCACGTTCTCAATATAGCCCGGATCTCTCTTTTTCCGACTATCACCTTTTTGGACCATTGAAAGAGTTCTTCGGAGGGCAGAGGTTCAGCTCCAGTGAAAAAGTGAAAAAGGCTGTCCTGACATGGTTTCGGCATCAGCCTGAACATTTCTAATGCATCCGGCATCCAAATGCTCTCAGAACACTGGAAAAAATGTGTAGAGAAGCAAGCAGAGTTATTTGAGAAATGACTGCTGTGTGTGTGAGTGTGTGTATGTGTGTGCGTGTTGTAGTTTGCTGATTTTATAAAAAATAAAGTCCAGGTCAAATGTGAACGCTCCTCGTATTTTCCATATTGTGTAATTTCATTGTGCAGAGAGACAATCAAATTTCGTATAAATAAGGAGCTACATTATCAGATTCCTTTCCTTTCTGGTTTCTTCGAACTTTGCTTCTGTTCTGGAAAGCAAGAAATTCACCTGACAACTAAAAAAAACACCTGAACATCTCTTTGCCAAAACAACTGCAAGAACGGCTCGACAAAGCTCTGTTGCCATAGCAGTGCTTCCACGACAAAAATTACATCACAACAATCAAAGCTTGCTTCAACTATTTTCTTTCAAGATAGGCGTCTGTACAAGGTTTCCAAATAAGTACAAAGTGATCCAAAAGTCAGGAAAAACTTTAAAACTCAATATTCGCACAACAAAAGCTGATAAAAAGATTCTGTTTGCACTGAAGCGATTGAAATAATGCCGGATTTTTTTTTCTGGAAAAAAAATAATGCTGGAATTACTCCGTTTTTGACCAGCAGATGGCATTGTCAGGTTAGAGACATTAGAGTGCCTTTATAACCAGAATGTGGCCATATGCGGGACAGTTTTCTATTGGTTGTTCATAGCCATGTGTTTTTTTCCGCCATGTTGTGTCCAAATTGCGAATATTTAGCATAGAGTTGTGTGAAGGTAAGATGGTGTTTTGTAATTTTAGAAGATTTTAGTGACAAAAATGCCTTTCTGTGCTGCAGTAGGATGTTCTAATCGCTCTGAAGATGGTTTTATAATGAAACGTTTTCCTCGCAATCCAGAAAGACGTTAGATTTGGGCCACGAAGACGAAAAAAGAAAAGTGGAAACCTTCGAACAACAGTTGCGTCTGCAAGGTTAGTAAAATCAGATGTTTCATTATATCGTATTTATTCTACTATAATCGCCTAAAACAATTAAATTTATGCGATCGTGTTATATAAGAGGATAATATTAGTGGCAGGGGTAGGGGGTCGGGGTCAAACGAACTTCGGGCTGACGGGATTTCAAATGAAATTAGCATATAATATACATCACGGTATATTAATTATAGACTACATGTATATATAATGTTCAGTTCATTATGCAGTATATTAATTCACTTTTTGTTTGAATTTCCCCTTGTTTAAAGCTAAAACGAAAATAATTTCTCAAAAAGATGGCAACTTCAAAACTGCTTCAATCTGACAAAGTTGCATTTTGTCCTGTTGCTTCTTTTCCGATCATATGAAAAAGAAGTTAAGTATTGTTGCGAGGACATATGATAAAACTGCAGCATATTTTCCACTGTATCAGTTCGTTTCGTTGAGAGAATTTAAACCAGAGTCAATGTACTACTTAAATGATATCACTTTTTGACTCTGTTTGGAAATAGATACAGTGGTTCAGCAAATGGAAACTGTTCGGAAATGAAGCAGTTTCTTCTCGAGTCTAATGTTCAATGCAAGAAGCTCATTATAGAAACATTAAAAAATAGTGATAAAATTGCAAACTTTACATTCCCTCGTTCTCATAACATTAAAAGCAAATTCATTTGGCGATTTGTTGTTGTTCGTTTGAAACTTTTTGGTGTTAAAAAAAAAAGAAAGTTATTGTAAAGAACAGAAAAATGTAGAGGAAATTTTGAGAGTAAAAGTATAGCAATGCATAAAATATTTTCATGAAATTAACTTTTCAGTTTTACATATTTAGAATTTCATTTGCATTTTGTTGTTGTTAAATTTATTTTAAAATTCAGTCAATAAATTAGCCCCTTTTAAGGATTTTAGCATCTAAAACCCTATTAACGACGATACAGATATATGTAACATGTATGTCACACGCCATAACTTTTGAAAGGATTAACCTAAAGGCTTGAAATTTTCTACACACGTAGGCCCTACACACAGGACGGTGCGAAAGGTATAGCAAATCCTCTAGGGTGGCCCGGGGCCCCTCATGGGCCACTTGTATGAATTTCATGGTTCCTTTTTTATCTTTTGAAAAAAGAGGGCAAAAATCCGGAAATTTTGTATATTTGTAGTGTGGTACTAAAGAAAATAAAACCAATATATAAGAAGTGTGATGTAGGCCTATGAGGCCCGCCAGAAGACCCCGAGGCCTCAAATACAAATCAAGTTATAACTTTTGAACGGAAAGGTCTAGAAACCTGAAATTTTGTATATTTTTAGTTTCGTACTATGAAATATAGCAAATATAGAAAGAAGCTGATATAAGCCTCTAGAACCCCGCCACGGGCCTCGAGGCACCAAATGGAACTGAAAGGCCTAGGAACGTGAAATTTTGTATATTCATAGTGTGGTACTAAAAAAAATATTGCAAATATACAAAATAGTAATACAGGCCCCAGCAAAACTCCACAAGCCCCAAACACAAGCAAAGCTACAAGTTTTAATCGAAAAGGTCTAGAAATCTGAAATTTTGTTTACTTATAGAAAATTACTTAGAAATTTAGCAAATGTACACTAAAAACTGGTATAACTCTCTTGGGTCTCGACAGACCCCCTGAAGCACAAATCAGAAATAAGCTCTAACATTTGAATAACTAAAAGGCCTAAGAACATGAAGTTCTTCATGTTACAGTGCGTCACTTAAAAATTATAGACAATATACAAAGAGACTTGTATAGGCAAGGTCTTTTTATCCCCTGGTCTGTGCACACGCGGAAATTCCATTGTTGTAGTCAACAATTGGATTGCTGTATTTATGGAAGAAGCGCTTTTAGTCCCCTTTATTGCATGAATGTGGCTGCATATCAAACTTAACAATATAATTTAACGATCGTATAACGTAACAAAACTACAACAACGGAATTTGCGCGCGTGCACAGACCAGGGGATTAAAAGACCATGGTATAGGCCTCGGGGCCCCTGGCAGCCTCAAATACAATTGAAGCTTTAAAATTTGAACGGAAAGACTTAGGGTCCTGAAATTTTGTTTAATTATATTGTGGTATTTAAACACTTAGCTAATCTCTACAGGGTGACAATTAATTATGGCAACAGAAATGGACACGTCCAGGCGCGAATATTTTAAAGCGCCACCAAATAATTAAGAATTCATTGTAATCATTGCATGATCTTGGGCAAGTCGTCCATGTTTCAAGTTATTATGAGTTAACTGATGTGCGTTTTGAAATGTGAAGCAAACGCAGTGCCATTTAGGAGCTGTTTCGTCAAGGAAAGCGTCAATGTGAAATTGTTTGTTTCCTCAATGTTGTCAGAGATGTTGTCTCCAAAGCGGTCACACGGTTCAAAGAGCTTGGCCATGAAGGCGACCGTCCAGTAAGAGGAAAAAAGCGTATCACCAACACGTCCAGGAACCGCAACATCATCAAAAAGCGAGTCCAGCGAAATCCGAGGGTCTCAATGAGACCAGAATCAACTGTGATTCGGTGCGGAAAATGGCAACAGAGGAATTCAAACTCAAGCCCAACAAGCTCCTAAAGGCCCAGTTCCTCACAGACGAAAAAAGCGCATACGGCTCCACAGATGCCACCAACGCAAGCATCGGGCCGCAGGTGAGAAATAGAAGCGCATCCTCTTCACATATGAGAAGCTCTTCACTGTGGAGCAGGCACGCAATCACCAAAACGAAAGAGAGTGGTCAGCCGAGGCACCCGGCACCTCTGTGTTCATCAAACCTAGCCAAAATCCGCAGTTCGTGATGATCTGAGGCAAAATTTATGCCAGTAGCAAGACACCCATCGTTATCGTGGACTAAGGGTGTCACAAAGCATTGCAACAGATGTGAGTACAGATGCCAATATTGCAGACGATCCCTGCTAGAAAATATTGTTGGATGTAATCTGGCTCCATGTGTTGACAAAATGCCATGGATTGTCAATTTATTAGAGGAGCAAATGATAGACAGGAAGCTGTGTAGACGGAAGGCATGCTAGCGGCGCAGAAAGGTGCGCAAAAGGTTAGAGCATGAGCGGGAGATTCGAATAAAAGAGAGCGATTCCGAGAACGGCGAGAGAGAGTCGGGTATTTCGAGTCCAGAGTTAAATTCGACAGAACACCGACTGTGGCCGTCTCTCCGAGCGAAGCCCGGAATACAAAGACCGTAGACGTGGCTACAGACATTAAAGTATCAAACCCGCCATGTTCAAGAGTTGAACTAGGTGTGAAAGCAACGAGCGAAAGCAGTGCTACAAGTAACTTTGTATTTCCTCGAGTTTTCTTAGCAGGTTCGTTAAGAGTGCTCGTATCTCCGACGGGGCCAAGTAGTAGAACCACGGAACAGAGAGTTTTCGATGACAACTCCGAAGATAGAAGCCAGTGTTTCATCAACACCATTTCTCTAGAAGTTCAGCAATTTCTACTAGCAAGCCAGCCTGCCGAGTGTCCGTATTTCTTCACTTCAGCCACAAGGACAATCGTGATTTTATCGGACATCAATCTTCAAGACTGACACATCCTTCAACCAATTCTCACAGACGGAGAATTGCCATTCAACGCCCTAGTGTCGGGTAATTTTCCAGCCTACTTAAGTGAAAGTCTCGGCTGCTTCGCACGCTATTTCAGGTGATCCCTTTGCTTGCTCTCGAATGCTAAATAAAGAAAAATTTATCTCTTCGAACTCCTGCCCGCTCAGCGCATAACAGGAAATTATTCTTCTAGTTACTAAAGCGCCAAAAAATGTAATAATTGTTCCGCTAGTTTTGTAGTGCGCGTTACGTGGCATTTAGAGGAGTTACTTAGCATGAATTAATGTTAGGATGTATAAATTACTATTTATACTAGTTTGTTAAGTGTTCGTTACGGTGTAGCGAAAGAGGCATAATATTAATCTTCCCTTTTCCACTTTCAGCTTTCCTTAAATGGCAATCAAGATGTAAATGCTAAGCGTCGCCACTGCCCTTGTTGTTCTTGGTGCGTTTCTTGCATCGGTGTCTGCGAGTTGGGAAGCCATCGTAGACGTCAGTTATTATTGTAGCTCATTCACTATTTGTATTAATGATAATTTTTGGAAAATCTAAGCAGCCTTATTTCAGCTGCCTACCAACTTGCCTCTACGCCCTTGATAGGCTTTAGTGTATTGGTACTTAACTTTGTATTTAATTTATATTACAATAACTTTTTGAATTAACACTGTAATTAAAATTTATTACAGTAGATGTCATACAAGACTTTATTCAAATGAATTAACAGTAACTGTAAATTCAGTTAGTGTTATAGAATAAAAGTCTTTTTATTATAAACTAAAAGGAATACTCTGTGTCTTTTTCACTTTTTGTTATTCTTCCACTGCGCTATAAATTAATACGTGACACAGAGTATATACTTAGTTGTTGTGGTATCATTCGCGTAGGATTTTTCTTACGGAGGGCCTAGCATATTGCTTCTACTGCCAATAGTTGTTGTGGTATCTTTCGTATAGTAATTATTTTTAATTCTTCCATGGAGGATCTAGCAAATTACTTTCTATTGCTATTAGTTAGTCGTTTTGATATGCATCGCACGTAGTAAAATTTTTTTATCTCAAGAAACGCCTAGCTTATTACAGGCTACTGCCATTTACTAGTGGTGGCGTACTCTTGTTGTATACCATTTATAGCTGTTGTGTCATGCATTACTGACCAACAGAAGAAAAAAAAAATTTTTTTGGAAGCTTATTGGAATTGCCCACTGGCTTCATTGGTGTTTGTTAGCGCTAAGATTTATGCGCGTTACAAATTAAGTCTAGCTTAGGAATTCATTATTACCTATGTGCACTTTACAGTGTTCACTTGCAAGTGCGTTGTGCTTTGGGGTTTAGGTATGTGCTTACGCTTACAGAGTCTATACTTACTTGTTGTGACATTTAAGGTGTATTCAGCTAACTTTAGTATTTTTGTTTTTCGTCCATTCATCCAGTAAGCTGGTTAGAGCCAGTTTTAGCAGCGTCGTAGAGTTGATTTAGTCACGATTAAAGTAGTTCAGCTCTCTAATTTCAAAGGGTATTTTAGCAGATCTATTGTGTTCTGGTTAAACGTGTCGAGTAAAGTTTATTGGTAAGTAAGGAATTGGCAGCTCGTCATGGGTCTCAATAAGCAAGAGTCGGAGCGTGTAAAAATGCAAAAAGAGATAAAGGAAAAATTAAATACGATTAAGTTGGATAAACAAAAGTTAAGCCAATTTAATGCGTGTTTCTCTTTGCTGGCAAATCAGCTAGAAACAACCTCCGAGATGGAGAAGACCGCGATGTATAAGGCCGTGGTCCAAACAAAATTAGGCGATTGCTTAAATAAGCAGACGTATGATTGTTTGCAGTCGATTATTAGGCAATCGGAGCAAATATACAATCAAGGGACGGTAGCTAACAAAGCGGATAAGAGTAAGAATGTATCAGCCATCACATCCCAATGGATTGAAGATGTTGAGCTATTAAGGCAGATAAAACAGGGTTACACTAAGTGCCCCTTTACCTCAGTTATTATGTCCATGTATACAGAACCCTATTTCATGGAAGCGGATCTGATCTGATATACAAGAAGAACAAAAACGCCATTAAATTGATGATACCGAGGGTAGAGCCAATAACGTCTCGCCTTATATCCACATTACACAAAGATCCAGCTGCCGGGCACCATAAGACCAGGTTATAAGACCATAGCAAACTTAAAAGACAGTTCTTTTGGGACTCGATGTCCCATGATGTTGCGAAATTTGTAAGCCAATGCAATGAATGCCCAGCGAATAAAATAGAGCGGCACAAAACTTATAGCCATAGTAAACTTCAGTGGGGCAATAGCAAAAACGCACCCGGGGATGAAATAAGCAGTAAGGCTATTAATAGCATAAAGTTTGAAGTCATGGAGGATTCGGACGAAACTAGTCACATCGGTGAATATAAGCAGATATTAGAGGATACTACGAGTAATATGGAGTCTGGTATCCTCTCAAACAAGCACGTTCTTTAGATGGTGTTCTTAATAAATCACGAAACTGCGAAAAACAAGATAGTCTTTGGGGTAAACCTGACGTCACTGAATTAAATTCAGTAATTGACGGGTGTTGTTAAAAGAGAGTATTTATTCCCAAAAAGGAAATAAAAGGGATAATAGTTTGGTCAGGAATTTACTAGTGGACTACGTAATGTTACAAATAGTCACGTGAATGATAATGTAGCCTCTGAACTTGAGGGAATAAGGAAACCAAGTTCAGGGAATACTGGAATGATGGATACTAAAGCAATTCGCCAAGAATTACTTGAACAAAAGATAGTAGCGGCGCAGATATTTCCTGAGGATGATTATATTAGCAAACAAGCTAGGGATATCGATGCAAGGCCTACGAGCGAATTAAATTACCAGCATAACGGAAAAATCAAGCTCTAGGGAAAATGTTCCATGGAGTAGAGTTGACAATTTAAAAGAAAATTGCAGTTCTTCATCAGATTCTTCAAGTGATCTTAAGAGGAGCATCAATAACGGAGCATATAGGTACGTGGGAGTTACTAGTAGAAACGCTAGACACTATCAGAGATGCTCTATGCTCTATAGCTGTTTGGGTAAAAAAGATTGCCTATGATACTCATGGTAATGTTTGCGAGGCAAAAGCAATGACATGTCTCTATTAAAGGTCCAACTATTATCAAATTAATGACAAAGTGAAAGGTAAATTGCAGTTAGCTAATTCAGCAGATCAGAATGGCAAAAGTCAAGCTAAAGAACCAAAGCGCGTTAGCAAGGGTCCAAATAAATCTGCCGAATATTGCAAAAATGGTAAAAAGCAAAGAGCTACTGGGCATTATAAATCATTCAAAAGAAACGGGGGTTCGTGTGAGCGAAAGAGTTCTCCTGGAAGAAAGGGTAAAACTAGAAATAAAATGCTAAGCAATCATAGAGCTTTATATAGACCGCATATTGGTAGTTCTGAGAAAGCACTTCCAGTGAGGTTTTTTGCAGGTGGATAAGTCTTCGCAAAAGTCGCTAAAACAAACGAATTTTTGTCATTTTTATAAAGAGTCAGGAAGTACCTACTAATACCAATGTTGGACTAGATAGTACCAGGCACGGCATGACAATATATAATTTGAGGACTTAGCGAAAGGCGTCTAACAGTAAGAAGCATAAGGGAGATAGTCCCACCATTGCGTCAATTAGCGACAATAATAAAAATGTGGGGGCGAGCATGTCACAAAGCATTGCGATAGATGTGAATAAAGAAGCCAATATTTATAGCAGATGATCCCTGCTATAGCTGCCACCACATAATTTGAACGATCTTTTTGACATACGCAGTAAGTCTTCTCATCAATTTGCTTTGTCTGGTTTTACCCATGATGACCTTGTCCTACTATAGTAAATGCTGAGATATCATTGAAACGTGGAAACCTATTAAAAGTCATAATATAAAACAAATTGCCTTTGAATCGACTATTCTGCATCATTTTTTAATTTATTATTTTATTAATTTCATTTATTAATTTCATTTATCTATTTAAAAAAAACGAAAATGGAAACTAATTATAAATACGAAAACAATGTTTCGAAAACGAAAGCGGGTGCTTTCATGGAATGACTATGCGATTTACTTCCCGTTAATGTCTATTGGCTGGCGTTAGAAATGACGTCATCCTGTCATTCAACTTACGTGGTGGCTGCTAAAGAAAATAATGTTGGCTGTAGCTTCTGTTGACAATATGCTGCTGATTGTCAATTTGTTAGAGAAGCAAATGATAGACAGAAAGATGCGTAGACAGAAGCCATGCGGAAGGTGCAGAAAGATGCGCAAAAGGTTAGAGCGGGAGATTCGAATGGAAGAGAGCGATTCCGAGAACGGCGAGAGAGAGTCGGGTATTTCCAGTCCAGAGAAAAATTCGACGGAATACCGACCGCGGCCGTCTCTAAGAGCGAAGCCCGGAATACAAGAACCGTAGACGTGACTACAGGCATTAAAGTATCAAACCCGCCATGTTTTCCAGCGAGAATTGAACTATGCGTGAAAGCAATGAGCGAAAGCAGTGCTACAAGTAATTTTGTATTTCCTCGAGTTTTCTCAGCAGGTTCGTCAAGAGTGCTCGTATCTCTGACGGGGCCAAGCAGTAGAACGACGGAACAGAGCGTTTTAGATGACAACACCAGCGATACAAGCCAGTGTTTCATCAATGACATTTCTCTAGAAGTTCAGCAGTTTCTACTAGCAAGCCAGCCCGCCGAGTGTCCGTATTTCTTCACTTCAGCCACAAGGACTATCGTGATTTAATCGGACGTCATTCTTCAAGACTGATGCATTCTTCAACCAATTCTCACAGACGGAGAATTGCCATTCAACGCCCGAGTGTCGGGTATTTTTTCCTGGATCCTGCCAGCCTACTTAAGTGAAAGTCTCGTTTGCTTCATACGCTATTTCAGGTGAGCCTTTTCGTTTCATTTTGGTGCTCAAACCTTGCTTGCTCTCGAATGCTAAACAAATAAAAAATTTCTCTTCGAACTATCGCCCGCTCAGATAATAACAGGAAATTCTTCTAGTTATTAAAGCGCCTAGAAATGAACAATATTTCCGCTAGTTTGTAGTGCGCGTTACGAGGCATTTAAAGGAGTTATTTAGCATGCATTAATGTTAAGATGTATAAGTTACTATTTACACTAGTTTGTTAAGTGCGCGTTACGGGGTAGCAAAAGAGGCGTAATATTAATCTTCTCTTTTCCTCTTTCAGCTTTCCTTAAATGGCAATCCAGATGTAAACGCTAAGCGTCGCCACTCCCCTTGTTGTTCGTGGTATGTTTCTTGTGTCTTTGTCTGCGAGTTGGGAAGCCATCGTAGACGTCAGTTATTATTGCAGCTCATTCACTATTTGTATTAATGATAATTTTTGGAAAATCTAAGCAGCTTTATTTTAGCTGCCTACCAAGTTGCTACGCTCTTGATAGGCTTTAGTGTCTTGGTACTTAACTTTGTATTTAATTTATATTATAATTACTTTTTGAATTAACGCTGTAATTAAAATTTATAATTACTCGTACGATTATCTACGTGTCAGTAGATGTCATACAAGACTTTATTCAAAAGAATTAACCGCAACTGTAAATTCAGTTAGTGTTATAGAATAAAAGTCTTTCTATTATCAACTAAAAGGTATACTCTGTATCTTTTTCACTTTCTGTTAATCTTCCACTGCGCTAGTGAATTAATACGTGACAAAGGATCAAAATCAACCAACAAGTTTACTGTTGTGGCATTCTCGAGGCTGTGGTGCTTGCATGGGCTCGGCAGCATTTCTGCCATGCGGATTGGACCTTTCAACAGGACTCTGCACCAGCTCACAGAGCGAAAATGACGCAGGAGTGGTGCAAGAGCCATTTTCCGGATTACATAGGCATAGGCCACCCTACTCACCGGATCTCAATTCGATGGATTACAGCGTATGGTCGATCTTGGTAGCCAGGATCTGAAGGAGTTAAAGAAGGAGTCCAGGACAGATTGTCGCCCGACGACTTGTAGCCCATTGCATAAAATTTGGGACTTTGTATCCCCGCCAAAGGAGCCCACATCAAAACTGAATGAACATGTTATTACCAAGGGACCATATTCTATTTATTAGTTGTCAATTGCTTTACTTTTCGATTTTTGGATTAAAAAATTTGTACACAATGAGTTCCCATAATTTATTGTCACCCTGTATTAAAAATTCTATAAGTCTCTTGGCAGGGGGCTTGCGGCCTCAATCTCAAAATAAAGTTATAAATTTAAAACCAGAAGTCCAGAAACCTGAAATGTTTTATAGTTATATGGCTTTGCCTAAAATTTTAGCTGTTACACACTAAAATTGATATAGTCCTCTGTGGCCTTGGCAGGGACCGCAAGGCTCCAAATACAAATCAAGCTATAATTTTTGTATGAAAAGGCCTAAGAACCTGAAATTTTGTATCTGTGCCCCTCCACTTATTATAGTTACGAGCCGTAACTGCTCGTAACATTCTAATGCTAAAACCCTTTTATCGTTGGATTACGATGCCTTAACTAATTTTTTTTTCTACATATCAGCTTATCAATTTTATTTCGTTTTTTTCAGTAAAGAAGAATTATCATTTTCTTAATAATTCTTCGATTTATTCTTTAATTATGTAATGTTTAATATAAATTTTGATAAGGTGGATGTTCCTTTTATTAAAAAAAATTGTGACATGATTTAAACAAAAACAAAAATTGTGACATGGTATTAAAAAAAAAAGTGACATGGTATTAAAAAAAATTGTGACATGAAATATTAAATGGAAAGAAACAAAAAAGGGAAGAAACAAAAATAAAATTTTAATTTACATTTTTTCAGTTAATTTTTCTTTCTAAAAATTAAAAGTGGACTTTTATTTTTGATTCATTGAGCCATTCCACTAATTCGAGGTTTTATTAATGCCAAAAGTGCAAAGTTTCTTGTTTCTGCGACACTAATCTATAGACAGCATGGCTGCCTGGCCTCTCATGGCCACACTCTGGTTATACAGGCATTCTAAGAGATATCAGCTTATGCACATTTCAGAAGGTACAAAAATAGCATCACTCGCTCTTTCGGAAGGAGAAAAAAATTTTTTTCTATATAACCTTGAAAAAATCTGCATGAACCTGCAACCTGAAAAAGCCATCTGTCAGTCGGAAACCGAACAATTATAGCATTTATATTTTTTTCCTGATAAAACTATCCGACTTCATTTCAAATGTCTCTGTGCAAACAATCTTTTTATCTGCATTCGTATATGTGAATTATTGAGTTTTAAAGTGTTTCCTGAGTATTGGACCGGCCTTTATTTTAATTAATTACCTCAAGTCCTCACCGTGGAAGGCTTCTTAATAAAAATTTTTTTGCTATCTAAATTATCTTCAGATTAAATCAAGTATATATAAAATATACGACAAAATAGGATGTTGTCTAGAATAATAGACACTTCAATAAAAATAAAAAGTAAGTGGTCATCAAAACGAGCAAAGTAGAACACCCTGTAACGAAAATTAAAGTTACAGAGTGCGTAAGTATTGTGTGTGTGTGTGTGTGTGTGTGTGTGTGTGTGTATTTGTGTGTGTATATCCCCATAAATATTAGATTTTTGTAATTCTGATTTTGGATTCTGAAAGATCATTAATGAATGTCTGAAAGACCAACCGTGTATCTCTTTGTTTTCATCGATAAAATCAAGTTTAAAGACCGTGAACTTTTAAAGTTTTAAGCTTTATCTGTGGAGTTTCCAGTTTTCTATAAACAAGAAAAAAGCGTCACTCTGTGGCATGAATGGAACTTCGATGGCTTTTAAAAACATTGAACAGTCTTCTATCCAGTGATTTGCAGAATGTGCTTCCGTCTTTTGCAGTTTGCTTGAAATAAATATTTGAAATTTTCTCCATCTTTTTGAATACCCGGTACAATAAAGATTCTTTTTTATCTTAATGGTAAAGCATTCTTTCAAAGTTAAAAAGCTCTTTTGAAACACCCTCTATTTGTAAGAATCAAAGATTGATATCCCAAAAGTTATCTCGTCATTTCTCGAGCATTTAACAGCGGTTTTTTCCAAGCCCACTTTCAGAATAAATTGGATTTGAATATATTTGATTGGATTTGAATACATTGGATTGGAATAAATTTTATCCAGAATAAATAGGATAATATTTCTTTTCCTGTAATTAGCAAGACTGATGCTGTACTTAAGTCTTCACTCTAACTTAGGGTGTTTATTTTGTAATAACATTTGTTAGCGAACACTCGTATTCTCTTTAAAATCTATCATCCCAAATGAACACGTTAATACCCAAAATCACAGTTCAAAATGTTGCACATAACAAGGGATTATTGGGAACGTCCTAATTAAAAAATCATTTTAACAACATTTCAAAAAAAGACGAGTTTTTTTTTTCATAAATATTAATGAAAAAAGTTAATTTGTTATTAATATTACAGTCAAGGAAATGTTGAAAAGTGCCGAATTACCAATTAGGCATACAGTATTTTATCATTTTGGTTTATAATAGCTTTAAAACCAGAGATTTATTTTTTAGTGTCCAGAGATTAATCTTTATCTTTCGAGGGTCGCATTTGCCATATGTTTTTATTGATTGATTCCTGAGCTTTAATTTCGAAATCCTTTCGAATACAGTTTGTGCTCAGAGGCAGATTGATATGATGAGAGGCCCTAGGCTATTTGATTATTTCAGAAAGTTTCACATTAAAAATTTGACACCGTCATAAGCCAAATCCACATATTCCTACGACAGTGTCAAAAATATACAACCCTGAATGAATCCCCCTTCCCTTATAATTTTGAGGTCCTAGGATTCAGTGTACCAAATTTATAGGGAGTGCAAGTGACTACGTCATAACTGACACCATTTGCGCGATAAATGGGCCGAGAGTCTAGGAAATGGGTTCGCGAGAAGACTTGTTTGGAACCAATTCGAGTCACGTGATGGAAGAGCACCTAGGATTGACGTTACACTTGACTCCCTATAGATAAATCTGTTGCTGTCCATGTTATTTACATTATCTCATAAATCAATAAAATAATAAACTACATCAAGAATATTACTTTCTAAATTTAAAATACAGAACATTTCTTCTCATTGTGTATTAAAGAAAAGACTAGTAAAGAAATTCAGTATTCGATTTAATATACAGGTTGTCCCAGAAGATTCTATGCATAGGAAAAATAAACATTTTTTTTATGGAAACCATTTTTATTGATATATTATACGTAGAATGTACATTTTTATATAAAACTGTTGCTGAAGAACACGTAAGAGCAATTGGAGTTATGATTTTAATAAATAAAACTGTAACTTTCTCCTTTGTATGGAAACTTATGGAACATCCTGTATTCTAGTCGATGCATATCATCGCCTTAAAAATGTGATAATCAAAATTTGTTTAAGTCATTACTTATGCATATCTACTTTTGAATACTTTTCCGCGGAAATAATAAAAGTACAGTATAAAAAATATATTTTTTTGGTTTTACTTGAATGTATGATAGAATAATTTATGTTTATGTATGAAATACAGATTTTATAGTAAAGTGGTAAACAATTGCCTTTATATTAACTTAAATTGCAGCCTCTTCCTGTATTAAGTTTCTTTCACTTTTGATTATAATAAGATGTTCTTGAAAAATACGGTCAAGGTTCGTCGAAGACAAAGCAGGTGATGTCTTCCGTCTGTTCATAATATTCTTATTGTAATAAGCAATAAATACTTGTCTTCCTGTAATCAGAGATCATTTCCTGTTTTCATTTTCCTGCGACAAATTAATTGATGATATAAAAGTATGCGATGAAAAATTCAACTGAAAGCAAAAATTTTAGCAACATTTGTTACTTTTAATTAGCTACAAGATTAAATCTATGAAAAATCAAAAAATGTTTGCCTACATCTACATGCTTAAAATACGTAGTTAGAAAGTATTATTTTTTCACTTTACTGATGTAATCCTTTACTTAATTAAAGTGAAACATGATGTAATAACAGACTGAGTAATCTATGGTCAAAACATGTCTATGCAATTATAGTTAAACGGAAAATCTTGAACTTTGAGTGGAATGATCAATTAAGTAAAAAACGGAAAAATCGAAAAATGAAGAGCCAGATACTGTGGATGGTTATCAAACAACAGAAGACAGGGAAACCACTTGAGCGTAGCTTGAGACAGCTTGGCTGCTGAAATACGAATTCGTTATGTGGCTTAGTGGTTTCCCTGTCTTCTGCTGTTTAAAAGACGGAAGTTAATTCGCAGACATGACTTAATTTTAAAAATTCCCCGTCCAGGAATTATCACCCGTACTCACTTTTTTTTTTTTGTTAATCGATTTTCCCACTTAGGGCTCTAGATCTTGCGTTATGACTATAACCAACAATAAAAATTTGATTTTATGTAATCTCGATAAAAATGATTTAGTTTAAAACAAATGAGATAAAAATTAAGGCTTTATTTATGGGTAATATATTTGAGAATTTTAGACCTGCGGTTTTGTTTTTTTTTTCTTTTGCACTTTAGGGGGAGGTGGGTCTTGACCTGTGGCGAGGGTTTTGGACGGATCCGGAGTAATCTACTGTACAATAAACTAACCGTAAATTATATGTAATAGGCATCGTTCTTTTTTTTTTTCCGTAATCGTGCAATGCATATGCGTTGATATCGGTTTTGAATACATTTTGTTATATAAATTTATATGAAATTTTTTAAAATTTATCCTCATATTCTTAGATAAACCAGAGAAAAAATAAATGAGAATATAGAGAGTAAAGTGGTTTTTGAAATTTTAAAATGCAACAGTATAGAGATAGGGTGCTATTTTATTTAGGTGAAGAAATCGAAAACTTATCTAAAGAAAACAATTCAGTTGAAACGGTCGTGTATTCAATTTTTAATACAAAAGAAAATTGAAAAAAGACTAAAATCTTTTGAAATTAAAAATACTGCAAAATCATCTCTAAATTAAAAAAAAAAAAGGGGGGTCGAAATATTATTAGAATAGAATATTATTTATGTTCTGGAATGAAAATGAAATAATAAATTAAATTTATAAATTTGACGACGAAATTAATGGATCCCTATGGCTACAATGTAATTTCATCCAGAGCTTTAGCTATTATGTTGATGTAGCTGCCATCTGGCGTCATCATCATTTGAATGTTTGGTTCCACATAATTCTTCTATACTTTGTCTCACTATATGAAAAAGTTGCAAGGCACTATATGAAAAAGTTGCCACGTTACCAATTATCATTTCATTCAGATCAACGCACAGCCAATAAAAAAGAAACTGAATCCATAGAAGCTAAAATGAAACTGAAATAGTGCTTCATGTTTTTGCGCACTGCGCGTGCGCAGTCGGAGAATATTTTACGGGGCAGAGGTGAAAAAATAGTGATGTGCTTTCCCATACTGCTTTGCAGCTTTTTTCATATAGTGAGACAGACTATGGACTTCGCACAAAGCCAACTAGAAAGACAGGCCGGGGCACTTAAAAGTCACATGACCAAGTAGATCGAGCAACAATCTAATCTTCATTGTTTCCAACAAACGAAAAAATCAGTGGTTGCTGAAATCCAAGATGGAAACAATGAAGTTGGATTGTTGGTCGATCTACTTTGGTCATGTGACTTTTCAGTGCCCTGGCCTGTCTTTTTCATAGGCTACGGCTTCGCACGAGTGACGTAACAGTTAGCTCCACCCTTTGGCAACACGCCATCTTGGTTCCACACATGTCGTTGCTAAGCATTACATATACTGATTCTGAGAGTAGTTTGGCTACATAAGCGATCAGAATGTCTGCAATAAAACCATATTTGATTGCTACGTTTTTTATGACGACCCAAAATTAATTTCAAAAGGAGTAAATGATTTAAACTCTTCCTAGCAATGGCTGTGTGGAACCAAAATGGCGAATCAGTAAGGCCCGCCGCAAATACACTTCGTCGCGGCGACATGGGTCGCGTCATGGGCACTGCGCATGCGTCGGCGTCGCTCCTTGTCGCCCGAACGTTACCTCGTTTTTGCCCTTGGCCGCCGGCGACGGAAAAAACTGGTTTTCAGGCGACGTCGCCTCTATTGAGCAGAATTCAATTGGAAGCGACAAGCGACAAGCGACCAGCGACAACATTGTCGATAGCCAATCAAAACATCTAATTCCTCCATAGGGGAAACCAGTGAAAATAAACAGTGGATGACAAAGAAATGATAGATATTGTTAAGAATAATTATGCAAAAACTGGATATGAAACATTTTGACATTCCATTGTTCCATTTTGCCATTATTATAATTGATGACACTCCATTATTATTATTATTATTATTATTATTATTATTATTATTATTATTATTATTCGTGTTAAATTTCAGTTTATTTTCTTACCTAAAAAATAATTTTTATTTCGAAACAGTTATCTAATTATTTATTAAGTACTTTTATATTTAAGTAATTTTGTAGTGTTGTTTTAATATTTTTTATGATAAAGAAATTCTAAATATTCCTTGATTTTATGTTAATTTTTTGTTAATGTTTCATATCCAATGATGTTTTAAACCTTATATGATATAACTGATATTATAATGAATAATAGTTATTAAATAAAAATGAAAAATAAATAAGAAATAACAAAATAATTAATAAATAATAAATAAAATCAAAATAAAACTAGAAATATAAAATAAAATAAAAAGCTGACGTTTCGGATAGAGAATTATCAAAGCAAAAAGGATAATTCTCTAAAATTAAAATTAATTAAAAGCAATTAAAATATTAGAGAATTATCCTGAAGTCTCAGGTTTTTTGTGTCTCGTCCTTTTCTCTTATAAATATCCGTTCATATTATTATGAACAAATAAATTCATGTAATAGTATATATGATTCATCTTAAATTAGCCTGAAAAGCTAAACGTTCGTAAAATTCATCTTATTTGCAAGGGTATCATAAAATACGGATTTATTATTTAAACAACACTATAAAAAATATTAAAACAACCCTACAAAAATAATTAAATATGAAAGAACTTAGATGATACTTAAATTACATCATAATTTATTCTTAAATTAATGAAAGGCACAATATTTGGTTTCAATACTTTCAAGGTTGAATTTTGGATGTTAGCTTATATTTTCTAAGCAAATCAATTTTCTGTATTGTCTGCATCTGTTTTGTTTTCTGAATTAGTTATTAATTATGATTTAAAAAATGAGATACAAATAAAAACATTAGTTGAAAATAATTAAACCATTACTAACATCAGTTCACAGGACCAAAGGCATGAATATTTCACTACCGCATTTATTTATTTAAATAGTTATAATTATGTATATACCATAGGAGAGAAGACGGGTTTACCAATGACACTCTTGTATTTGCGGCGGGAAAGAGCTGGCGACAAGCGACAAAGAGCGACAACTGACGTCAGCAGTGTGACCTTGACGAACCCCCAAGTGCAGGCGGCAACGAGCGACGGGCCGTCGCTAGCGACCAGGTCGCTCCTAATTTTTATTTGCGGCGGGCCTAAGGGAATGATGTCTCTTCGTACGAAGTCTATAGTCACTGTAATTTGGCCCTCAAACGGTGTTTCAAAAATCTAGACGCAAACAGAAAGTTTTAGCACCGCGTAGTTACAAAATTTAACATTGTTTTAGTCGCTTATTCCAACGGATCTCAAACTTTTTAAACAAGTACCACTCCCGTGAGGATCAGTAAACTGAAGTACCACTGCCTTAACAACTGATAGCCTTGACAACCGATAACGCCTGCGATAGCGTATAACGTGTGACGTCATGAATTCGAAACTCCTTCGCACCTCTCCGGAGTCTGTGTCGACCGAAGGGAAAAACTTTCATTTGTTCCTATATTTTGTTAATTTTGAGTTCGAATTGAAAATTTTTATACATGCTACATTGTTATTGAGACCTTCATCTTTCATATTAAGCAAAGTTGTTTTGAGTGTAGAGCTTACCTTTGAGGTTACTATTTGAATTGCCCTCGTAAAAAAGTGTAATAAAGAAACGCTAATCGTGCAAAAGTAAATGAAAAAATATATTAGCAAAATCAAGATAAATTATGAGCATATCTTGTTTATAAAAAAGCCTATATTAGGTTTTTATTTAAATAAAATATATATTTTAATAATTTACTTTGTGAGGTATATTTTTTAAACGTTTTTAAACATTTTAGAGTACATTGCTGTCATTTGTAAATTTTATTATAGCTCGGTCTGATTTTAGTTTTACTCTAAATTTAATTGGTCGTCGTCATTTTCACTTTTTCGTTAGCTTTTGGCGAGAGAGAAAAGTGGGAAGGAATTCGTAAAAAAAACTGAATTCTCCGTGCAACCACAAACGCCGTGAATTCACTGGTGGTGAAAAAAAAAGTGGCTGTTCTCCAAAAGCATCCAATGAAAGGGAAAGTCTGCCCATTCACGCATCGATGAAAAATAACTAAGAATACCAGTTTTCTATATGAAAAATCAAGTAATCTTTATTCAGTTTTAATATTTTTCATAATATACTGCTTCTCAAACTTTGGTACGCGTGCCACTGGTGCTACTTCAAGCCATGCCAAGTGGTACTCGTGTAGACTTTTTTCTTTAGAACAACACGGGCGTAAATAAATGATTCATGACTATGAATATGAAAACAAGACCGATAGTGACGACAACGATTTTGATAACAGTGACAGCAAATGTTAGCAGAATTAAATGCTGCAGTTGCTACTGCAACTTCTAAGATATACAGCTCTATCAAGAACAGATGAATGGAGCTCATCTGTTCTTGGCTCTATGCATTAAACCATTGAAACGAGATCTTCTGCTTGCCGCGTTGGCGTGTGTTACATCCCTACACAGCAGATAGGCTTACCTCATTCCTTCGGCACATTCCTACCGCACATACCTGTTGCTGTCGTTGTTCTTGAAGAACTCGAGGCACGTTTAGAGTTGGAAGACCATCTAGTTTCACCTTATCTGTGATCTAGTTTCAGTGAATTCCTTCTTTGAATTGAGATTAAATTTAAAATGGCGGGGACGTA
This sequence comes from Rhysida immarginata, assembly GCA_023313115.1. Classification (NCBI taxonomy): domain Eukaryota; kingdom Metazoa; phylum Arthropoda; class Chilopoda; order Scolopendromorpha; family Scolopendridae; genus Rhysida; species Rhysida immarginata. The sequence continues at coordinate 129,046 of JAHWFO010087052.1, forward strand.
GACAAAGCATGGCGCTTCAAAATGAGCTGAGCACACTATGCTGTTTGGAGTCGATACCAGTTCTCGCTGTCAAAAACTAATTCCAGTGTTTTTTTATTATGGGAATCCATGAAACATGAAATTTCTACCCAACTGTCTATTTACACAACCAGAGAACAAATTGAAGGCATTCTGACATAAAACAGGTTAGCAAAATCTTATGATATGTAGAATCGTTGGAAGCGAAACTAGAATCGAAAGTGACTAGAATCTTGTCGACGAAATTCCTCGAGGTTCTCGCGGCAGATTCTCGCGTCGTGTCCCGCCGTGTTCTCGGAAGGATTGGATGATCAGAGGGCCAATTTTCAATTTTCCGAGGCATTTTTCTTAATAAAATATAAGATAAATTGAAAAATTTTGAATGATATATACCGATTAATGTTATGATGAAAAAAAAATAAAAGTCGAATTTTTCCGTGTAGTTTACTTTTGATTTTTTTTTATTTCGCACAAAACACATGTCAAGAAGGAACAAATGGCGCACTTTTCGGCTTAGTGTCACGGAATTTGGATTCCAACACGAATTCAGGCGGCGTGAGCACTCGTCATTGCTTCCCGACCCGTGTGTTCTACAACACAAAAAACAAAGTAGGACGTCACAACCAGCCAGCGGGGCATCATAGAGCAGGAGCCAATGGGAAGGCAGATGGCGAAGTGAGCGCCAAAAAGAAAACTTTGAAGAGTTGGAAGGAGACAGAGGAGAGAAGAGCCAAGGAGAACGACCAAGTAAAACGTTGGAGCCGAGCGGAACCGAGGATTGAGAGCAGAGACGTGTTCTTGGTCGAGAGAAGAGGCGGCGAGTCTTCATGCATGAATTCCCAACGAAAGGAGAAGGCGTTTAAAGGCCAGGATATGACGCCTTTACGGAGAGAGCCACGCAGTTTAGCCACGCAGGCGGCGGTTTCGAATAGAGAGGTCAACGAACGTGTGAGGAGCGACTTGGAGCAAGCGCTACTGTGCCCGAGACTTCCCGTCAATTTGAGAAGACCGCTATGCAACGCATTCAGCTCAACTGTAAGTGTTTCTTTCTGTGGGCTTGTCTAGCAAGATTATAAAAACGACCTTCCCTGAGTTGCGGCGTAGAGCATTCCGTTTCCAGACAGAAATTAATATTTTCTGGCCCAGCGGAATGGCGGCATATTACGAGTACTCGATTGGCTTCGTGATAGTGCGCCCGTGTAGAATTACAGCTTAATGCATAAGCTGATGTTTCCCATCCTGCCCTATTCATTCAGTGTTCTAATTAAGTAATTAGTTTCGGCGCCAAACGTTTGTGGCTCGTTCAAGAAACGAATAGCCTCCATAAGTGGCGTTTGATTTTGGCATATTCAAACATCCAGTTTTAAAAGTTTTAATTAAGTCTAATCTCTTACACATTTTTTTTCTAGGCATATGTGAATTACCTAAGGTGTTTTCCCATGACTAATTAAATTAAGACTGAACTGGGACCTGATGTGTATCTGCCAGAAGTGATATTTATTGTTTTAATTAGTGAACAGTGATTTCAGTAATTCTTAAAAAGGAAAGTATCAAACTAATGTGATTTAATATTTCCGTTGATGAGTTTTCTGTTACCGAGTCTATTATAGTGTTATCTTAATGTATTTGATGAGAAAGCAATATTGTAGCAATTGTTTTTACATTACTTTACATAGTAAGCCTTAGTCAATTGAGGTAATGTGTTTTAGGAATGCTGGTATAGTATTCCAGTTGATTGAATAATTTATTGCAAGAATAATTATTTGTATGAATAATTTTTATTCAGAAGTATATTGCCTAGACGGCTATTCAACCTCTATGTATTTTTGGTTGTTGAAATTATAGTGAGACTTTTTGAACTGAATCATAAGACTCTATTTAGCTAGTTTGTCCATACCTGTACAAGAATTTGGAACTGATTAGATAATGTGCGTTTTACATTTTGAATTACAATTTTGATTGTATGTTTATTTAATTCATGATAAAATTGTGAATTATTGTGCCATTATATTTCAAATAAGATTTTGTAGAATACTTATTTAACTTATGTTTAGAGAACAGTTAAGTTTAAAAATTTTGGAGTGATTTATATCGAACGGGTAACGTTCCCACCTGGGTAAAGCTTATTCTGGGTCTGAGTTTCTTTATGCTGTAGTTTAAGCATTTATTCAAGTTATTGTTTATTTGGTTTGTAGCTTTATTAGTAGATAAGTTACCCGCTACGCATTTCATTTATTTGTAGTCTGCATATTTGTTAGTTAGTTATTTTTTTGTTTGCTTTTACCTTAAGTTATAGGAATAAGCTGTATGTGCTTGTTTTTATCTCTACTTATCATTTACTTGTGTTATTAAATATCTTTTTATCAAATTTCTTGACCGTGCGCTGTTACTTGTATATTTTCCACTGCGCAATACTCAATCATGTCTATACACGTGACACTTAGTCTCCCTGGCGTTCAATACACATGCGCCATCGTTTTGGTAGTACTTCAGTGCCTGCAGAAAAAAGTTCTTGTGGCGTGTACAGAGCCACTCACGCACGGCCTTCTGAACTTCGTCATCAGAACGG
>JAHWFO010087054.1:0-29682 GCA_023313115.1 Rhysida immarginata
ACTCTTGGACGTGGTTTCCAATGGTATGTATACCGAAATCTTCAGCAATGAGAGTGTTAGTTGCTATTCTTCTGTCGAGTTGGGCAATGGTCCTCAAGGTGACGTTTTGGAAGGTTTGGAGGCCCTTCCATCTGGTTTTGCAGATTGTAGCCCAGGCAGGCATACTATACATAAAACTGGTTTGGATTACCATGTATATAGCAAAAATTTGCTATCCACTCTAAGAGCACTGCTACGCCCCATAAGAGCAACCAGAATAAACTTTGCCTTCTTGGCCCTGTTGATAGCATAAGAGAGATGGCCGCCCCAATTTAGCTTGGCATCAATCAATACTCCGAGGTATTTATAGTTTTTTACCCACTCCAGCTCCTTTTCAGATAGGAAGAGAGGCTTCGGGGGTTTTCTAAGCCGTTTTGTAATGAACATGGCTTTGCATTTATCAACGAAAGGTTATTCAAATTGATGGACTCCGCTATTTGCGTATATGTTCAGAGTATTAAAAACAACTACAAATCAAAAATTAATTTTTAAATGTAATAATACAATGCACAGGAACCTACAATATTTTTAAAAATTATTTATTATTAAACGTAATAATTCTACTTGTGTTTCTTCCAGTCGTTCGTTGGGTTTGCAGGTAACGTTTGAATGACGCTTGGATCTAGATTTATTGTTGTACAGACTGATTGCTTGCTAATGATCCTGTGGAGGCTGAAAGATATCCTATGAAATTCCTAAACTCACTGACACCACATGAGATGCCACTTAAAACTCCAAATAAAAGTGGAATTAATACACATGGTTCTTCGTATCATTTCCTGGTCTATCAGAACGGTAGAAGATTAGAAATAGTAAGATTACATCAACATCAATGGTCCTGTGAACATCAATAAGGCTAAAGTTTGCTCCCAGTGAACGTAATCTCCGTTTTACACTTGCAATGACTATCAACAAAAATCAAAACATTTATTGGGTCTTTTTTTCCTGAACCAGTATTTAGTCACGGCCAATTGTACGTCGTTTTTTCAAAAGCAGGCAGAGAGTCTGATGTGAACGTTAAAGTGTTGGACTCTGATAAGCAGGGAAGGAAAGGTAACAAAACTGACAAAAAACGTCATATACAGAAAGATAGTAACTTCACTTTGATAACTTTTAAAATGACTCCACAATGCAATGTGCATTATTACTGTAAATAAAATATTATTTTTAGGTATTTTAAAGGATGTTTTTGCACTTATGTAAGATTTATATTTTTTAATAAACTTTTAAGTCATTATTTTATATTTTATCCTACAATGTCCTCATTGTTATTTACATTCCGTAGCACGGCACTCAGCAAGTTTTATTAAGTATACGTATAAAATAAAATATAAAAAAAAACAGAATAAGTGGACCAAATTTAAAGTTAAAAAAAAACTCTATTGCGATTTTGAACAGGGGGAAACCGATCAATTTCTGTATCAACCAATTAATCTAAAGTCCCGTGAAAAATCATTGATTTTTCTCAAATCTTCTTTCCGGTATTGAAGAAAGACGATCCCGTGACCTCTGAGAAATCGAGATAATTCCTCTGATAAAAGGAGACAATTTCAAACTCCACTGAGCACCTGATACATTGTTTCGATTCCCAAAAGATTTGAGGGAAAGCTATCTTTCCCTTTCCCTTTATCGATTTACCGAAATGTAAGAGTAGTCCAGGAGATATAATTTCTTTTTCCTTTAGGAACAAATATGAGATTTCCGGGGTATCTCAAGCAATGCTTCCAACCATTTGAACAATAAATTGCTATGGAATTTATAGCCTTTAATAGTAATGTTGAATTGAGATATTTGGCATGGCTTCTCAAAATGTTTATGGAATTAATTTATCTGCTTCAAAGAACAATTTTGTAAATTCTATGCTACATTACGTTGCACAAACAATCCAGCTTTGAAATCTGTGTTCTGGATGAATTGCCAATATTAAGTGAATGCCGATCGATTTATTTTGTTACCGTATGAATTAAAAATTATGAATAATTACAGTTAAATTTGAAATTTAAACTTCTTCTTGTTCATTTTTGTAGCTTATAATTTTTCTTATCTTTCTTTATATAATTAGACCACTCATTATGCAATTAAAAAAATTGAAACACTCACTGGCCAACAATTTATCAGTATCCTCACCCACTGAACTTTAAATGGATCATACCCTTATGGAAAGTATTGTGCATCTTCAACTCATTTCCACCTGCATAATGTTCAAGGCAAAATAAAAAAAAAGTCTTTGAACGCAGTATAACCATAGAATAACATAGAATGGACAGCTCAGCATTTCGATGGTAGTGACATTGAAGCAGCGCTCCTAACGGATGGGTGGACTCTGCCGACTGTTTAACCTGCATCGAACATGCTACGACTTTTTCTAGATTTTTAATTATTTCTCAGTCTGTAATTAACGGAAACCGCCAAGATCACATGGAAGCTTGAAATGAATGACATGTAATCTATCGGCATCAAGAAAAAATTTTTTTCTACGGAGGAAAAATAGACATTCGCCTAATTAAATGCACTTGAGTAACTTGCTTGGCAATCAGCTGACTGGCTGTTAAGTTTACAGCATACACCTAAATCATTTAGACTTTGCAAATGTATTAATGTATTTTCCGCAATATAGTAATCTCACTTTAAACTAATCTAATTTCAACAACAGAATTAATTTGACTTACTTTAATTTGTATTTTATTGAAAAACTGGTAAGCAAAATAAGTGACAAAAGCCATTAGAATGCAACTTTTAACTATATTAAATACACTTAAAAATATACATTTAGATACACTGTATATTTTAATGATCAAATTATATTGAAGTAAATGATGTTGACAAAAATTAAGAAACTTCAGACTTCAACAAAATAATATAACAAAAAACAAAATTCATAGAAAACCGACAGTTGATTATAATTAATTTACATTTCATTTTAAACTCCATGGGAAACGAATTACTATTTATTTTGAATTTATAAAAGGCTTAAAATTAAAATTTTCAAGATATATTTTTATTTTTACAATTTCCAAGCCGAATAAATTTTATTTTGAATTAAAAGTCATTTTAATAATTTTATGTTTTGGGATAAAAAATATAATATTATTTAGCTAAGCACGGAGAAGTTTCCTATAACAGGGCAATGATGTTAAAAATATCCTTAAGCACCAATCTCCACTTACAAAAAAAAAAAAAAAAAAAAAAAAATGGTAAACAAGTAAACAAGGCAAATGAGCACAAGTTAGTCTTGGACATTTCTTAGCATTCTTCAAGCGTCTATATTTTTTTAACAACTAGGAGAATGGCGCTTAAGGATTTTTTATAAAATATCTTTGCCCTGTTACAAGATATTTCTTATGCCAAAATCACTTCTACAATCATTTCTTATGCTCAGCTAAGCAGCGTTTTATTTTTCAGCCTCAAAACATATAGAGTTATTCAACTCCAAAAAATTTATTTGCTTTGCAAACTGTCTAAAATTTTTGGTTCTTTATAAATTCTAATTTTTAGTCCTTTATGAATTTCAAAATTAAAGCTAAATTGTTTCCTACTGAATTTAAAATCAAATGTAGATTATTATAATAAAATGTTATTTTTTATGAATTTTGTTGCCTTATCTTGTTGAAGAGTTAAATTTCTTAATTTTTTTTTCTATATATTTTAATACATTTTATACATTAAATGCATTACAATTCATATGAAACTGATTATAATTCAAATAGATTTTATTTATGAGTGATTTTCAGATATTTTCTGGGTTTTTTTTCTGTGGTATTAATGATTCTGATTTTTATTTAAGAAACGGGTCAGTTTGAAAGTTTTAATAGATAAGCAAACGTGTCTTAAATGTTTTTATTTTCATTGTATACATGAAACAAATTCTTATATAGACTTAAAGTTAACTTTTTTATTTATTGAAATTAAACTGAAGAACGAAAAATAAATTTAATAATAAAATATATTCGAAAAGCGCCTATTTCCCAATGCTATTCCTATGCTAAGCGAACCCACGATTCCACCAAGCAAGTTACTCAAGTGCATTTAATTAGGGGAATATCTATTTTTCTTCCGTAGAAAAATTTTTTTTCTTGACGCTGATAGATTACATTTCATTCATTTCAAGCTTCCGTGTGATTTTGATGTTTTTCGTTAATTACAGACCGAGAAATAATTAAAAATCTAGAAAAAGTCGTAGCCAGCTCCATAGAAACGCAGGTTAAACAGCCGGCGCATTCCACCCATGCGTCGGAGGGCGCCACCGTCTGCTCACTACCATCGCTTAGCATGGGAAACGGCGAAGCTGTCCATTCTTTGTTATTCTATGGTATAACTGTGGGCCACAAAGAAGCATGTTGCCATCTGGAAGGAAACATTAGTCGCATTCACATCCTGTCACTTAAGGGGGAGTGAACACAAAATTAGTAAGGAAGAATTTTTAAAATTATTTCATTTGGATCATCTGACAGGAGAAAAAAGGGAAGCTTTAGAAAAATTGTTATATACTTATGCAGATACATTCTCTTGGCATGATTATGACATAGGCTGTTGAAATAGGTTTTCATTGTGAATGAAACCGGAAGTGAAAAGATCACTTTTGCTGCTTTTGTTACTTTTGCATCTAAAACTGCGTTAGTCATAAATAGCATGATGAACATACTGAAATTGTTTGAAAAATAATAAGTGACTTATTGATTGTGAAAAATGTTTTTTATTGTTCTCCATGGTTTTATTATTCCTTAATTTATAACCAAAAAATTTACAACGTTAAATACGTTACTTACGCCTTTAAATTACAAGTTTTATTGGTGGGCAATCATCGAAACGAGCGAAGCGGCAATTCAATATGACTACCACTAAACCGGAAGTTAGTAGCTGTAAAGCCAGATAAGTAAGAAAAGCATAGGGAAAGTGGGTACTGACTTGCTTTCAAAAAAGTGACTTTTGAGACTTCGCTTTCCTGAAAATGACGTCACTGAAAGTGACTTAAGCAAGATAAGTGAGAAAAGTGAGAAAAGTTAAGAGGATGTGAACGCGACTAATGACTCTTGTAGGCTACAGTCCTCAAGAAAAATAGGGGAACACATTTTCTAAAGTCTCCCATCTGTCATCTAAAATACTTGTAAATATACAACAAATGAAACAATATAATTACACCATTTATAAACAAAATCCAAATGCAACTGCATTATCTCCAATGCCTCTTATCCCATTACTCCCAAAAAACGTGTACTCATCCCCAAAACAAAGCGTAAATTCTGTAGATTGGAAATTGAATTCTCATTGTTTTTAAGCATTAATAATGCGTGTGATTTCCACCAACACAGATCACAGCTTGACATATTTGCATGCTCCGAGTCAGCTTGCGGACGTCTTCTTGTGGTATTCCTCCCATTCTTCGATAAGCGCTTCACTGAGATGCTGCAGAATCTGAGTTGTTGGTGAACGCTTGCCATGACGTCTGTCAAGAATATCCCAAACACGCTCGATATTTGTTTTCAGCCATTTATAAAAAACATGTTATGAGACTGACCGTGTGTGTTGTTTTAAAGCCTCTCGAGCTAATTGAAGCGAGCGTTTCTAAGGAAATCTTAAGTACAACACTATTTGGTATCGCGCTGACGGGACAAGGGTGCAGAGGCGTAGTCTACGGCAGAGGAAGCCTCATCTGTTTCCCTTTGAAGAAAAGGACTCATGAAATATCAATTAGAACCCTCGAGATTTGTTATTTTTTATGGCTATATAACTCCGTCTAAAAATCAAGATTATAAATCTATTTCCTCAAATACATAAAATTAAAATGTGTACATCAATAACAATAACATAAAAAAAATCGTTAAATTTTCCAAACAATAAAATTTGTAATACGAAATAAAGTAATCGATAACTTACAATAGCGAATGAATCAATCACTGTTCCAGTCCACGATTTCAAAAAATGTTCAAATATGCATGGTTCAAATGTAGTTATGAAAGACCATCACCCTTTGAAAATTTTACGGACTTTTGTTTTAGAGATGACGTACAAGAGTGTGTTCATAACAATTATAATGAAGTTTCTTTCTCACATTTGGATGATGTAAAAAATCTTTTTTGTGTCAATCACTTCTTCGAAATGTTTAATTTTTTTGAAGATTATATAATATAAAATTTGCAAGGATTAATAGCAAAAATAAATCAAATATATAACTTTTTAACAGACTTTTTACATAACTGTGAAAATTTAAATTTATAAGCATTTCTAGTTATTGTAGCTATTTGATCAATTAAAATGTATATCTACTAAATTACGTCTACTTGTTGTGGCGGTAATTGCTCAATTTAGGCTTCAAAAAAAGTTTTAATGTTTTCAGTTTCCATCCGTGGAAGCAATAAACATTCCCTATTTTGAAATTGCGCGCCACATTTTTGACTACTTGATTAATTTTTATATGAATAAATATTGAAAAGGGCCCGCTAAAAATTAAACTGTGAGCTATTATTGGTGTTATCTCTCAGTAAAAAAAAATGGTGAAAATCGATGATTTACATCTTTGTGAGTTTACCTTGCGAGAACAGTTCATGTAACATCCCCGTACAGTCCAAATTGGCAGTTCTGTTCCGGCAAACTTCATTATTTATTGGGGATGAAACTTCGATGAGAAGTTAAAATTCTATTGAGGCTGTTGACCGTGCGATACAACATATCATGGAAGAAAGATGCCCATTCAGTAGGAAGGTTGTTCTGTTGTGCGGTGACTTCCGTCAAATCCTACCAGTAATGCCAAAGAGAAACAAGAATGATTTTACCGCCAAAGCGGATAAAGGGAGCACATTTTCGTGTTACAGCATCGTACATGGATATATAGAATTAACCAACATTTTAAAACACTTTAGAGAAAATAAATAAATATGAAAACTAAATTGTAAATTATTATTTAAGTAAGCTTATGTATAGAGAGAATTTGAACAAATAAAAGGTAAATGGAGAGTGAAGTTATTCCTCATATTTTTAAAAAATATAAAAATTCTTTAATTTGTAAGAATTCCCACATAATATTAAACGAAGTAAGCCTCAATTGCTGAAGCGTTATGTGTAAGTATCTATTATTTTTTCATATTAAATTACTAAAGTGTTTCTACATTATCATCTACTATTGAAGCAAGCGATTAACTACTATTAATTAGCAATATGTAATAACAGTCGTGAGTTTTAGATACCATTAAGCCTAACAGCATTAAACTCTTGATACAAATAAGTTATGGATAACAATAGATCTAACAACTCATAAAAAGTTGGTTGATATATTACACGCCATATCTTACCATTGAAAGTGCTAAAAATATTATATTGGATCATTAAGGCACGTGCTACAAAACCAATTTTCCAGTATGATTATTTTCTCGTTATATTCACTCATAGCACGTTGTTACGAGTTGATTGATATCTTACAATGCCATATCTTAGCATTGAAAGTTCCAATGGCACCATTTGGTACCATTAAAACACGTACTACTAAACAATTCGAACTAACATTATTTACGCGTTATATTCATTCATGAGACATCTTTGCACGTACACATGCCATTAGACCAATACCTGCTATCACTAGTTACTCTTATATATTCGTTCATGATATGTTGTGACGATTTGTTTGATATATTACATGCCATGTCTGATTATAGGAAATTTTTAAAGGGGGTATCATAATGGTACAGTCAACCAAAGGAAATAATCCACACGAGTTTAATACTTAATATTACATTTCATGCTAATGTGTTGTTTTAATAGCTTTTTTAATTATAATTATTTAAATTTAATAATCTTAATAATGTTAACTCTAAATGTAATATTAAATTATTAAAAATAAATTAATATTGAAACGGAAAAACATAGAGTAAAATTCAAGTGTGGATTATTTCCCTTTGATGACTGTACCATTAAAGCACGTGCCATTAGAGCACATACCTATTCCGGCTATCTCACGTTCGTACTTGTTCGTGCTCCGTCCCATATTAATGGATTGGTGAAAACAGACTGTGAAAAAGTTAATTTGTTTTCAGCTCCCTAGGAATAAAAAAATTGTTTTCATTTAGAGACCGATCTGCCCTTTCAATAATCGTCAAGCACGTGCATCCTATCCTGCATGCGCACCATCTCATTAACGTTTAGAACACGCGCAGAGCCGAACCCATTTTCTTAGTACGCGTTTTCCCGAATGGGAGTATAATTCGTGTCTTCCAGCAATTCAATACATGCACTCTTTCTATTGCAACGCAATGAATTGTGGCAATTGTGTCTACAGATACAGACGGACGGACGGACAGCTGGACAAACCGATCGCATAAGCACTTTCCTACGAAAATGTGCTAAAGACGCGCAAATTATCGCACAGTGTATGCAGAAGAGCAGGTTTTGGGAGCACTTCAAGTATCTGTAATTACGAATCTACATGCGAGTGCATACTGCAACCAATGCAAGTCAGGGCGACGAGCTTCAGCATTTTGGCGATTTCCTGCTCCAGATCGGCGAGGGACGACATGAAACGTCTCCAGGACTGGATCCTTCGTACGCCAAGATTCCACGCGAAATCGTTGCTACCAAGCACAGGAAACTTGATTGAGACAATATACCCAGGCCTGAATTGGTACTATGAAGATCTCTCTTACACTGTCTAGCCAAAAGTAATCGGACAGTTTCGATTTTAGACGTTTTGTCGAATATCTAAAAAAATACTTGACGAATTATCCTGAAATTTCAGGGTGTAAAGAGGATGTTACACTTCCTATATTTCAGCGAAGGTTTTTCCCGAAGGAAAATAGGGGACCAAAAACAAAGTGAACCAAAAAATAATGTTTGGGATCATCCTGTAAAAAATAATGCTTTAAATAAGTGATAGCTGTAGCATATGATTATGAGGCTTTTTTATTTATCAGTGTTCATTTGTGTGGGGATAGCAATTAGGCTAATAAATTATGCAAAAGACATTTTGGTAACGCTTGCACATGCGTAGTTAAACATTACTTAGTAAAAATGCTAATATTTCATCAAATATCAAGTATTTTTGTATTCTGATTGCAAGCTGGTATCTCTACTGGAGTTTGTCAAGTTTCCTGAAAATGGCATTGGAATGGGTTGAAAACTCTGCATGTTATAAAGAAAAAACATACGAAAACATTTCGATTTTTTTAGAGAAACCTTAATATCTCCATGAATATACGTGCACTGGGAGAAAACCTTCGCTGAAATATATGAAGTGTATATTTTTTACATCTCTGAAATTTCAGAATAATTCGTCAAGTATTTTTCTAGATATTCGACAAAACGTCTAAAATCGAAAGTGTCCGATTTCTTTTGGGTGGATAGTGTACTTCTCCGATCGAGCCATCCTGCACTACTCTACGCCGACGTTCATGCGATTAACAAATCGGTGCTGGACGGTGTCGGAGACAGATAAGAAGTACATGTCGGTGGATACCGCGGTGGATGAGGATGATTGCCAGTAACTAAACCTTCCAGCAGAGTTCCTCAACCCACTAACATCAGCGGCATTCCAGTGAACAAACTTCGATTAAAACTATGCGTACCAGTGTTTCTGCTGAACACAGAAAGAGGGCTGTGCAAAGGAACGCGGCTGCAGATAGTTAGACTCAAGATCCATTGCATCCATGCTCAGATATTCATAGGGAAGCGGCGAGGTGACGACTTGTTGTTGTTGGTATCTATTGCGACTGTAATGACAAGACTCTCTTGTTCCAGATCCGATGCAAGCAGTATCCCATGCAGGTTTGCTTCGCGATGACCAACTAATCTCAGGGTCAACCGCTGCATTACTTGGAGTTGTATCTGCCCAGATCCGTGTTCGCCCATGGGCAACTCACTTTGGGACTCATATTAGGAATAAATAAATACCCATTTAAAATAAAGAAATTTATATGTTCAAAATATTGATATCAGGATAAATCTCAAATCACATGAAGATAAAATCTCAATGACGTAAATTAACTAAAAGCAATTGCTTTGTATTGTCCTCCTTGATGAGATTGAGAGAGGCCTTGAAAGTACTGGGTGTAAACTGGGTGTAAGCAGTTTAAACAATATTTTTATTTCTCACATCTTTGGAGTATCCGACAAATGTGGAGGTAACTTTCAAAATGTGATTTGTCACAAAAGGAAAAAAAAAAACGAGTTACAATGCCATCTTTCTCTTGTTTATGAACCGCTCAAGTCATGTATTCGCTTAAGTATTTTCTACGAGTAAAAATGGTGGTAAAACAAAACGTGTTCTGTCGTCTGCCAGGAATCAGTCATAAAATGTTTTGTCCGAACAACCAAACACAGATGGGTGGACGCCATTTTGACATTTGACAAAACACATTTTGAATGAATCACTTGTCATATGTTCGTTGGTGGTTGAGGGTATGCCGTTTTTGACTGTTTGAATTTTGCAGTTTAAAAATGGAAGATCTAGACGAAACCGACACTGTCGAAGTACAAGTGAGTAATAGTGGCAGCCGTAAGAGATATTTTACTGGTGGAAAAAGAGTTGTCAGTAAAATGGCGAAGTATTCAAGACTCCACAATTGTAATGTGATCAAACCTTGTGCTCACAACACGAAAGCCTTTCATTGCTCAAGAGTCACACCAAAATCACGTCACAAAAAATCGAGAAAATTTGTGTTTGGTTTCGGAAAAACTTCCACAGGATGAAATAATTTCATCTTTGAACCAGACTCAAGAAGTGAAGCGAAGGAGACCCCGAGAAAAACCCAACAAGAAGGACGTATCGTATCATTTATACAATGTTAAATATTTCTTAAGTGTTGATTCTCAGAGGGTGCCAGTTTGCAAGAATTTTTTTCTAGAAGTAACTAAGATAGGACGTACTAGATTACAAAACATTGCAAAGAAACAGTTTCATGGTGAAATTATGAGAGAGAATAGAGGAGGAGACAGGAAAAGCCATTTAAGCAGGGAAAAGAAAGAAAGCGTGAAACAGTTTATTGGAAAACTTCGCGGGACTGAAAGTCACTATGGAAGAAATAAGTCTAAACGAATCTATTTGATGGGTGGCCTGAGTATTAAAAAATTACATAAGATATATAACGAGAATACCGCGGATGAATTGTTCAGACGAATTTTTGTTAATAACTTTAAAATTGGTTTCAAATCGCCAGCTACCGATGTGTGCAGCGATTGCACAATTCTAGAATACAAAATAAAATGATTTCCTACAGGGTCCAAGGAAAGAAACGATTTCATTATGGAAAAAATGATTCATAAGAAGAGAGCGAATGCATTTTATCAGCTAGTGAGAAGGACGTAGATGATTCTGTGAGCTACTGTTTTGACGTATAACAAATCCAACCTCTGCCAAAAGCACCTGTGCAGGAGGCATACTATTCAAGACAAATCTGATTTTACAACTTTAGTATAGTTGATTTAAAAGGACTGAACCCAAATTTTTACTGCTGGTCTGATGAACAAGCCGGAAAGGGAAGTACGGAAATAACATTTTCTTCAGAATGCTGATTTCCAATCACGCAGAATTTTAAGACTGTTCAGTGACGTGTGCGTCTCTCAAAACAAGAATAATATTATAATACGCACTATTATGTACTTTATGCAAACTCAAACGACATCAGATATTACAGAAATTCATATGCACTTTTCAAAACGTGAACATTCATTTCTTCCTGCGGATAGAGTCTTTGGCAGGGTTGAAAAATTGTTGCGAAATAAGCAAAGTGTTATTGAAAAAGAGGAATACATGGAAATTTACAAAGAACTGGGACAATTGTACGTATTAGGACAGAACTGGGAACTCAAAGACACTAATATTAATGGAAGTTCTACTAGGATCTAAGAAATATAAGCAATATGAATAGGATTTTTTCAAAGTCAGCGAGGTTAATGGTAATCGTTCAGTCAGAGTTAAAGCAATGGAGAACTTTATCTACGAGGGAGATGAATCATACAAAAGTCTGAACAAAAAGTCATTCACTAATACTACGTTACGCAGAATGCAACTGCAAACATTGCCTCTGAAAAGACCTTTATCTGATGAAAAGAAGAAGGATGTTGACAAATTACTGCAGGCTGTTTTTGGAAACTGGCAGGAGCTAGACGACAACCGTTTCAAGTGGTACAAAGAACTTCTTTTCAATGCTCCAATTGTTCCAGAGGAAATTATTGATGAAGAGAATGAATGTGATTGTCTGGATCAAGAAATTGTATTAGAATTTAAGTTATTACTAATTGTAATGCTAAAATAAAATATTTTCTAAAAGTAATTTTTGTTTTAGTACCTATTTTATTTTTTTAAAGTTAAACCATACATTTAAATACCAATTATTATTATATGGACAAAACACGTTATGACTGCTACGTTTTAACGTGTTTTCACTTCAAAACATGTTTTGTCCACGTGATTCATGCATAACGTGTTTTGTCCCTATTTCAATAAAAAAAATTAAGATATACAACCTTCATTTATCTGTGAAAGCTTAATAATTTCATTCGGTAGAACCCGTTTCATCTTTCTACATTTATATAATTCATAAAAATTTACCGAATTCGTCAAAATCAAAAATGTGCATTTTTCTCAATTCTATATCCGATGGACAAATCACGTTTTGAATGCTACCTCGTAAATATTACAGCGTATGAAAGAAGAACAGTCTAAGTTTATACAACTTACATTACAAATTCTCAATACGCGAACTCCTTCAGACAAGGCACGCAATTTTTTAGTTCTCAGTTATGGATTTTTCCTATAAACTTCAGATAAGCATATGTTTCATCAAAGTCAAATTCATTTTATTCCGAAACTTAAAAGATGAACTTTTTCTTGTTTATTTATTAGCCGATCACTGTCAGATTTATTTCTTTATCATAAATGTGTATGAAGTTACTTGTCTTTAGAATTTACTTGCACTTTGATTTGATAGATTTTCAGCGATATCATCATTTGATGACTCGGTACTTCATAAGCAAAGAGTTTCGGTTGAAATTAACGTATTAATTCCTTAGGCACTAATTAAATTAATTTTCTTGTGGTTTAGTTCGGTCTTTTCTAATCGAAGTTTGCCCGACTCCAAGTTTCTCCTTCCATCGTACAACATAACGATAATTATAAAAATGTCCCTTACACCTGTTCTTCACAGAGGTTTAGCTGATTTTTTTTTCGTGCCGACGGCAAGAAACTTGGAAATAAATTCGTTCAATATTCGAAAAGACTTTAAGAAGTTATTACCAGAGGACCAAGTTTTTGAAAAAAAAAATTATCGATCGATACTAATACAAGGTGAGTCCGTAAAGTTCGGTGAATGTCTCGGAAAAAACAAACAGGGAGAAGTATTTCAGAGATGATACTTTACTGTCCTTTAAACTAAACCCCCATGGTCACAGTACACTTTTGACATCGTTCGTACAACTGTTGCATGGGGTATGAAAAATCCTATTTCGATACTGCTTGAAGTTACCTCGTCACAGCCGTTTGAATATCCGGAACGTCGAGAAATCCGTATTTTTTCATTGTTGATTTCAAACGAGGAAACAGGAATAGGTCGATATTGTACGTTGTAATGCTGGTGGTCGAGTTTTCACACCGTGGTTCATCTTCGAGGGTTTTTACGTCCTTCACGGAAATGCTTAAACCACTCATACATGCATTTTTCACAGCATCTTCATCGTACACTGTCTTTAACATTTCGTGGGTTTCTTCTGCGGTTTTAGCCTATTTAAAACAGAATTTTATATTGATTCTCTGCTCCATTATCAGTGATAAATGCACTGCACTCTAAACACTGTCGCATGAACGTAAGCCTGTCAACAATGGTAACGGGAGGTTTGCATATCTTAGCTGAGATATATACAAGGGACTATTAAAAGTTCCCAGAATTATAGTTGGCTGGTGACTGGATACAGTATGCACATCGCGGCCAAAATCCCCTTCCTTGGGCACACACTTACTCCAACGCGATTGCCATTCTTGAAAAACCCGTGCGAACTCTTCCTTTGGAATGAAAAACCCAATGCTTCGATCTCTTCTTTTGACACAAAATGATGAGGCCTATAAGAATCTTAAAGTGGAATTTATGGCTAGGAATGAGTCGATACACACTTGCTTAGTAAACAATAAAAGACTTTATTAATGACAGTAAAAAATAAACTAGAACGCAAAACGTATCCTATCGTTAAACATGGTAGAAGCTAAAATTATACGCTAACAAACGGAAAAAAATGAATTCAAGTACTCACAGCGTCTCGCACTAGTATCAGTACAAAAATGAATAAATTACGCAATGGAGTGGTAGTACAGCCGCGGCGACTCGTTATGCACAGTTAACAGCCTAGACGCATGGTTATGCAGATAAAACATTCAGATATGGAGAAAGAGAGCAAAGATTGTACCATCCGAACGAAATCGGCTTCGTAGCCAAGCCTAAACATGGTGAAAATGCAAACAAACGAGCGACGGGTCGAAATCAACATTGACACCCATGAAACGTGGGGACCGCGTCGACAAACTCGTAATTGCAATTGCGGAGGTACTATCTTAAGGCTGAAGCAATAAGAAAGAAACACTAGCAAAGAGAGAAGCATCGTGGACTGCACAATGGAGAAGAGAAATGGAGAAATGTAGTCGCAAGACCAATGGAGAGATAAGATGGCGAGAAAATGTACTACGCAATTAAAATAATAGAACACTGATTGCGCAACAATCAGACAGTATAACATCTCACGACGGAGTTAATTAATTGCGAAGGAAATCGCCGCGCGAGACCAAGAACACGCACCATGCGCGTTCGAAAAAAGGATTTTGCGAAAACAATGGTCCACGCGCTACAGCAATGAATTGCGTAATTCTAATTACAGACCATCAATAAAAATAACATTTTTAAACAATAAAAAAATATTATAATCTACTACGAGATTTAACGCATAAATTTGCGATTTCCCGAACACAAAACGTTGACCCCGTAGTACCATTTTCAATCAGTTAAAAAGTCACAGGGGGAGTACCGTATAGACGCGCTTTGACCGGCATGCCGTATATTATCGAGGATGACCAGGGGGCCGTAAAACCCCGTTTTATACGGCATGCCGGAAAATTCGAGACAGAAAATTGAGTCTCCCCCTCACTAGTAGGTGCTTGTTGTTTCTTCAGTTTGACAATGGCGGATGATTTAAATTCTGAGGCAATTACCAGTAACCCTTCTACTGATATAAATGACGACAACAGGACACACTGGAACTTGACAGACTGTGAAATTAGTGATACTGATCGTTCAGATGACGAATAACTTTTCCTGTTTTTATTTTCATTTTCTTGTTTTGTTTGGTGGTATTTGGATTGCTTGCATATGTCAAGCGTGCTCTCATTGTATTTAGCATTGTTTTCTCATTTTCAGAATGTTCCTTCTGTTTGACTAAATTTGTAATATTTGTAAGCTGCATATCAACGCAGCTAATATTATATATGCCCATAAACTTTTAATATAATCATCCTATGTTCGACCTAAACAAGAATAAACTTCGTAATTTAACGTTACTTTGAAACGTAACACTTTGTTTATAAACACAATGTAATTCATAATTATCGAAAAAATATTCACATTTTGCGGCCCTCTTCACTTTTTTCCGGCATGCCAGTTTAGGAACCAGAAAAAGGAGACAGGAAATTTGGTGAACCTCAGATTTTCCGGCATGCCGGTAAAAGCGCGTCTATACGGTACGGGATTTAGGGCAGCACTTGGATTTTTCGTTTTGCCAAGTATTTGATGTTTGCTCTTTGCTCAAGCTGTGACATCGCGCCAACGTGTGTTACACCCAGAGACAAATGAAATAAAGAGACTGGCAGTGCCCTATTCATTTCGCTGAGCGTTACTGGTGCCATCGGAAGTGCAGCAGTCGCCATGTTGCGTTTGGCAAAAACGTAAGGCGGCGTATGTACACAATGTAATTTCAGCTGTTTTTGTAGATGATTTCTGGAGGTATTAGTAAGCATAACATATTTTCTGAATTTTTAAAAAAACTTTATTGCATTAACTAACAATAACGTATACTTTTAATGACTTCAAATAGCTGATTCAATGCCTAACGAATTTTTAAAAGAACAAGTACAACTCGCAACTCGTATCGTTATTGCAATAATAGTAGCTTAGCCACAGATAAGAGAAAGTAAGTAAAACTAGAGGAAGGATAAATTTAAATTGATTTATTAGAATATTATATCCACAGTTTGTTGACCTCCTATATTTTGATTTATTCTTTAATGGCTTTTAAATATAATAAGTCGTGATAAGACATTGCGCATATTTTTTCCATTTACTTTTTCTGTCAGCTACTTGGTTTCATGGTGAAATCGAATGTTACAGTATGTGATGACAAAAAGTCTAATAAGTCGAAGCACATGATCGTCGGAAAGACTCATTTAAAATGAATGGTGAGTTAAATTAGAGAAAAAATTAATTTTGTTTTCGGTTATAAAATGTATAAGATGTATTTTTTTGTTAGAATTTTGATAGGCGTATTCAATTTAATTGCTATTTGCTCTCCTGGATTATAAAATTCACTCCTAATGATTTTTTCTGAAATTTTGCACAGGTTTACTACATCTTTTGATAGTGCGATAAGGCCCCTTTATTAGGAGCTTTAGCATAAACGCTACTTATAAGAATGCGCCCTTGGTCTGTACGTTTATCCGACCGTCCGGCCGTCCGGCAGCCGTTTGCACGCTAACTTGAAAACGGATTAACTTTTTGAAATTATGTTTTCAGAAATATGACCATCAAAGTCTTAGCTCGGCCGTATCAACTTTGCAGAATTTTTCGTGGACCCCTTCAAGTCGAATTCACGTGATAAAACAGTGACTGTAAAGAATTCAAAGATACTGGCATGTCATATAACAATGGATTTGTCAAGAAGGAACATATTGTTACTTTCTGTACATCTTTTAAGCATTACTGACATCGGCGCGCGCACGTGAAATCGCTTTGTCGACGCACGATTGCTCAAGTGCTCATAATCTATTAGCTTATTAAGTAGCGGGAAAATGGAGCTACTTATTCGTTTTATTTTACACAATATTTGAATCACCCTTCATCATTTCTACATTTTTTGAGTAGAAGGTTGAAATTCGGAATTTAGCTTACTATGGGCATGTGCACCTTCACTATTTAGTTTGGTTTTGATTAACCTACTAAGGTCGGAATTTTGGGGGTGAAAATTAGAGGGGACCAAAAGGTCTATGTGTATTTATGCATATAAAGGAGTGAAATTCGGTATGCAGGTTCCTATAAGCAAGATCTCCATTCTATAAAGATTTTTTTTCCCGAAGTATTCATGCCTTCCCGACTCGGAGGCGGAAATGCATCGAAAAGATGGGGACTACATTGAAAAATAGTGTACCAACTCTGCCTGTAATAAAGGAGCTGTAAAATAATATTTCCGGTTTTCATTTGACTGACCCTCGTAAGTAGAATAAGAATGGAGATACCTATAGGTTTTATAATGTCAGTCCGTTCCCCTCATAATTTCTACATTTTTTTGAGGTAGAAGGTTGAAATTCGGAATGTAACTTACTATGTGCATGTCCACCTGCACTATTTAGTTTGATTTTGATTGGTATACGGAGGTCGGAATTACGGGGGTGGGATTCAGAGAGGGCAACGTAAAGGCGTAAAATCCAGTATCCAGATTCCTCTAGGCAAGATCTACATTACTATGAAGTTTAGGCCCAAATGTTCCAGTGGGATCGGATTTGCGGGGGTGGCAGTCACTTGGTTCTAAGGCATGTGATATATCATACGTTCGGAAATGATGAGAAAGGAAAAGAAGATATGATTTTTTTCACATTATTTACACGTTATGTTCGAGAAAATCAATTTATTGATTAAAAAAAAACTTGGGAGAGGTTAAAAATTGCAGATAAAGGGGTAACAAGAATGATTTTACCGCCAAAGCGGATAAAGGGAGCACATTTTCTATTTATAGCATCGTACATGGATATATAGAATTAACCAACATTTTAAAACACTTGAGAGTAAATAAATAAATATGAAAACTAAATTGTAAATTACTATTTAAATAGGCTAACGTATAGAGAGAATTTAAAAGAATAAACTTGAAGAATGAAAGGTAAATGGAGAGTGAAGTTATTCCTCATACACTTAAAAAAATAAAAGTTCTTTAATTTGTAAGAATTCTCACATAATGTTAAACGAAGTGAGCCTCAATTGCTGAAGCGTTATGTGTAAGCATCTATTAGATTTTCATATTAAATTACTAAAGTCTTATTGAAGCAAGCGATTACCTACTATTAAATTAATTAGTAATGAGTTTTAGATACCATTAAGCCTAAGAGTACTATACTCTTGATTCAAATAAGCTATGGATAACAAAAGATCTAATAACGCGTAAGGAGTTGGTTGATATATTACACGCCATATCTTAGCATTAAAAGTTCTATAAATTCTGTATTGTACCATTAGGGCACGTGCTACAAAACCAATTGCCACTATCATTATTTACTCGTGTTAGTCACTCTTGGCACGTTGTTACGATCGTTTGATATATTACATGCCATATCTTAGCATTGAAAGTTCCAAGGTTACCATATGGTACCATAGGGCACCATTAGGGCACGTGCTATTAAACCAATAACCATTATCATTATTTTCTCGTGATATTCACTCATTACATGTTGTTACGAGTCGTTTGATATATTACATGCCATATCTTAGCATTGAAGGTTCCAATGGTTTCATAGGGCACCATTAGGGCACGTGCTACTAAACCAATAACAATTATTATTTTCTCATGATATTCACTCATTACATGTTGTTACGAGTCGTTTGATATGTTACATGCCATGTGTTAGAATTGAAACTTCCAATGGTACCATATCATGCCATAGGGCACCATTAGGGCACGTGCTACTAAACCAATAACCATTATCATTATTTTCTCGTGATATTCACTCATGGCACCTTGTTATGAGTCGTTTGATATATTACATGTCATATCTTAGCATTGAAAGTTCCAATGGTACCATATGGTTTCATAGGGCACCATTAGGGAACTTGCTACTAAACCAAAAACAATTATCATTATTTTCTCATGATATTCACACATTACATGTTGTTACGAGTCGTTTGATATATTACATGCCATATCTTAGCATTGAAAGTTCCAATGGTTTCATAGGGCACCATTAGGGCACGTGCTACTAAACCAATACCAATTATCATTATTTTCTCATGATATTCACTCATTACATGTTGTTACGAGTCGTTTGATATATTACATGCCATGTGTTAGAATTGAAACTTCCAATGGTACCATATCATGCCATGGGGCACCATTAGGGCACGTGCTACTAAACTGTTAACCATTATCATTCTTTTCTCGTGATAGTCACTCATGGCACGTTGTAACGAGTCGTTTGATATTATACATGCCATATCTTAGCATTGAAAGTTCCAAGGTTACTATATGGTACCATAGGGCACCATTAGGGCACGTGCTACTAAACCAATAACCATTATCATTATTTTCTCGTGATATTCAGTCATGGCACCTTGTTACGAGCCGTTTGATATATTACATGCCATATCTTAGCATTGAAAGTTCCAATGGTTTCATAGGGCACCATTAGGGCACGTGCTACTAAACTGTTAACCATTATCATTATTTTCTCGTGATAGTCACTCATGGCACGTTGTTATGCGTCGTTTGATATATTACATGCCATATCTTAGCATTGAAATTACCAATGGTACCATATGGTTTCATAGGGCACCATTAGGGCACGTGCTAGTAAACCAATAACCATTATCATTATTTACACGTGATATTCACTCATGGCACGTTATTACGAGTCGTTTGATCTATTACATGCCATATCTTAGCATTGAAAGTTCCAATGGTTTCATAGGGCACCATTAGGGCACATGCTACTAAACCAATAACAATTATCATTATTTTCTCATGATATTCACTCATTACATGTTGTTACGAGTCGTTTGATATATTGCATGCCATATCTTAGCATTGAAAGTTCCAAGGTTACCATATGGTATCATAGGGCACCATTAGAGCACGTGCTACTACACCAATAACTATTATCATTATTTACACGTGATATTCACTCATGGCACGTTATTACGAGTCGTTTGATCTATTACATGCCATATCTTAGCATTGAAATTTCCAATGGTACCATATGGTTTCATAGGGCACCATTAGGGCACGTGCTAGTAAACCAATAACCATTATCATTATTTTCTCGTGATATTCACTCATGGCACCTTGTTACGAGTCGTTTGATATATTACATGCCATATCTTAGCATTGAAAGTTCCAATGGTACCATATGGTTTCATAGTGCACCATTAGGGCACGTGCTACTAAACCAATAACAATTATCATTATTTTCTCATGATATTCACTCATTACATGTTGTTACGAGTCGTTTGATATATTACATGCCATATCTTAGCATTGAAAAATCTAAGGTTACCATATGGTATCATAGGGCACCATTAGGGCAGGTGCTACTAAACCAATAACTATGATCATTATTTTCTCGTGATATTCACTCATGGCACGTTATTACGAGTGGTTTGATATATTACATGCCATATCCTAGCATTGAATGTTCCAATGGTACCACTTGGTACCATTAAAAGACGTACTACTAAACAATTCAGACATCACTATATACCGTTATATTTATTCATGAGACATCCTTGCACGTACACGTGCCATTAGACCGATACTTGCTATCACTAGTTACTCTTTTATATTCGTTCATGATATGTTGTGACAATTTGTTTGATATATTACTTGCCATATCTTGTTATAGGAAATGTTTAAGAGGGTATAATAATGGTATTATTTAAGCACGTGCTATTAGAGCACGTACTTATTCTTGCTATCTCATGTTCGTACTTCTGCGTACTCTGTCCCATTTCAATGGATTGGTGAAAACAGACTGTGAAAAAGTTAATTCGTTTTCAAGTTATCGTAATAAATGTTAAGCTCCCTAGGAATAAAAAAATTCTCTTGATTTAGGGACCGAACTGCCCTTTTAATAATCGTCAAACACGTGCATCCTGCACGCACACCATCTCATTAATGTTTAGAGCACGCGCAGAACCGAACCCATGTTCTCAACACGCGTTTTACCAAATGCGAGGATAATTCGTTTCTTCCAGCATTTCAAGACATGATTGAATGAATTGTGAGATTGCAATACATGCAATTCAATACATGCAACGCAATGAATTGTGGGATTGTCTACAGACGGACGGACGGACGGACGGACGGACGGACAGCTGGACAAACCGAACACATAAGCACATTTCTATATATAGAAAATGTGCTAAAAATAGATGACTTGCCTTATCCTACTCGGGAGGGGGGGGGGAGATTAATTTCTTTTTAATAAACGTATAAATGTATTTCTGCTTCACTGCTAAAGCTCCTCCTTGGAATGTTTACAAAATTTTATTCATAACGAGTTAGCAACATCAACAACAAAAATAAAATGAATACTATTTGAATTGAATGATATAATTATTAATATGTACGATCTCTCTCAAACGAGATTAATGGGAAAAAAAAGAAAAGGAAATATATAAGATTTTAACTATTTTTTGTGCGCAATTTTCGTGTGCGCTTTTTTCATTTGCGCTTTTTTCAGGGACCAGAAAAAAGCACACATGAAAAAAGCGCACACGAAAATTGCGCACAAAAAAAAAAGCATACATGGAAAATTGCGCACAGGGAAATTTGCGCACAGGGAAATTTGCGCACAGGGAAAATTGCGTACATGGAAATTTGCGCTTTTTTCATGTGTGCTTTTTTCAGGGAACCTGTATAACTATGTTGCAATAATAAAAGATATATCCACTTTTTACAAAGAATGACATCCTTTGGAAATCTATAGTGCAAATGTTCAACTTTCTAATTTTTCGTTTAGCTTTGAAATAGTTAATATTATACACGGGTATAAGAGCTTGGCGCTCATTTCTTGATTGACAACTGTTTTTTTAATGTATTCATGAAAATAAAAACGTTTATACTATAAAAATTGTTAAAAGCTGAGCCACAAAATTGTTTTAAGAAAAAAAATGCAATTTTATTTTTTGTTAATCTGATAATAATGGAATGTTTGTAAACGGAGGACTTTTAAACTGGAAGGATATTTAAAGGTTTAATTACAACTGATAAACAAACGTAACATAATTTATCAAATTTTAGCTAATTCATTTTAAAATATTTTAAAATTTTAAATTAAAAGAAATTCTGGTAGCCTATAATACATTTTGCTATCGAAAAATGGAAGGAAAAATTCTGCGACCTGGATTCGAACCAGGAACCTCGGCTGTCATGGCCGACGCATCTACCAGTTGGGCTATCGCAAACACCCAGAGAGCCATGCTGTCTCAAGGTTTCTTAAAGACAACCAAGTTGTCAAGGTTGAAATCCCAATGGGAGAAGGGCACCTGGCTGAGAAAATTGAGAAAATCTCCATTGTTGCTACTATAATCTTACCTGGATAAGAGACAATAACAGCAATTCGAGCAGTAAAGTATTTTCGGAAGTGAAAGCATTTATTCATAGTGAGACCAATGTTATTTTTCCATTCGGTTTGCAATGCAGTCCGGAACGGGAGGTTTTCTACAAGATTTCTAAGTGGAATCCTGCGGAGCATAACTGCTTAATTGAATTGCTCTTAATGTAAGGTCTGTCCCAAAATGATAGAAACACCTTCAAATTTCTGTTGTTTCACTTTTCTCAGAAAATAAAAGAATAATTCAACTTAAAATCATCATGTAATCATATATTATATAAAAAGTGGTGGTTTTAAATGATATATAAAAATGTTCTTGCTGTAGTTTTAAACTAAGATACAAAAAAATCATTGTCCCAAAATGATAGAAAGACATGCCAAAATAACAAAAATCAAAGGAGACATTTAGTTACAAACGAAATTAATAACCCACAAAGCCCCATTCTAATAAATAACCTTGAATACTCTGTCAGGTTGAATTAACAAGTACTTTAAGCTCACACAGTTGAATCTCATGCCATGCGTTTTGGATTGCGGTTTTCAGTTCTTGTATACTAGAAAACTGGCGACTGTCCTAATAAGCTTTTTTCACTCAGATACCCCACAGATTTGCTTTTGGATTAAGGTCAGATGACCGTGCTGGCCAGTCCATCATATGTACCCCATGATCAAGGAAGCATTTCCATGTCGATGTTACAGTGTGTATAGGTGCGATGTCTTGCTGAAATTGTAAAAAGGGACCACCAATGTTTTCAGCAAATAGTAAAAAATGTACCTCCAGAACTTGCTGAGAAAAAAGCCTTCATTCTGCCAGAAACAAACGCTAAGGAAGTTTTGCCCGCCCATCCAAATCCACCCCACACCATTACACTTCCACCGCCTTGTTGCTGCTTCCACTTCCTGCTTCCGTATGTCATGCCAGTAATATGCAAAACCATCTGGCCAATCCAAATTGATTTCTTTCTCATCAATCCAGATAACTTTTTCTCCAGTTGTCAGTCCAGTTCATGTGATACTTGGGCCAGTTGACCCGCTTCTCCTTGTGTTGTTTGTTGAGTGGAGGCATTGTCTTCACTTTTTCGGACACAAGATTTCCTGCTAATTGCACAGCACGGTGAATTGTATATTTAATGTGTTGATGTCAGGTTGAGCTGCGATTTGACGAAGACTTGTCGTGGAATTACTCAGTGTCACGATTATTCTTATGCTGGACTCGGGTCATTGACCTGTACCCTCGTCCACCCAGAGATTAGCATAAGTCATGGACAGAGAAGGGAGGAAGCGAGTATTTAATTTGAAACATGTTTAATTTCACAAAGTTAGAGTTCCTTACAATCTGATAAGTAAGTTAGGTAAAAGTTCATATCATTAAATTGGCGGTACAATTGTCTTCTGGCCTCGAGGAGGCTGCACAAGATCTGTTAGCCGCTGGCACTGAAGTCCATACACAACTGATCCACGTAGTAGATTGCATCCTTCGGTTGAAGTATGATCGGTAGCCTGTCACCGTTGACGCAGAACACGGTGACCCAATCGGGTTTGGGGGCTTGAGACCGGCAGCTAGGATATAGGGAAAAGAAAAGAACTATATAAGTTAGGGGTTATTTCGCACCCCGCGGAGTTTTCACCTCGCGGGTCAACAGTCTTCGATTGAGAGGACGTTCGGTTTCTGGTGCGAAAAGCTCCTTATCATTAAATGTCTTAAGCTAAGTTCTAAGGCTATGGGCTTACCCGGCCCTTCGATGAGGAAAGCAAAGCGCGACTCCGATCAGAGCTCTTGCTAATGGCGTCCCTCGATTCGTGGACACCGGATGCCGTCTCAGCCTGGGATAAAGATTGGATTCCTCATTGCTGAGATCTCCTTGATGCACCTCCTGTGTACCGTGGCTGTCTGCTGCTAATGCATCCCGTTGTGTGCTGCTTCGCTCGGAATATCCAACGCCGGGGAACAGCCATTGTCCTCTTTAGTGAGTACCAAATCAGTCGCTGCGGGCTTGACGTGATTCGTCGCCGACAATGAGTCCAGTTGGCCTTGTCGTTGCTCGGGTTATTCCGGAATGGGGGAAGAGTCCGGGCTAGTAGAGCCGTTAGATGCAGTCTCCGTATTAATGGAACCTAGGCTAGGCTGTGAGGCGCGGACGAGCTTCGTGCGACGTTCCTTTGGCTGGTGACGTCCCTCTTGCGGGTGATGTTCCTGCTCAAAGCAGGGAAGACGAATTCCTGGTCGGTATCGCTCACCAAGCCGTATTCGTCTCCGTCTTTGCCCTCGGGAACCTGGGTCTTCCGATCGGACTGAATCAACCTGCCGTCTTCGGGGAACCTCTTTCCGCACAGCTCTAGATCGTAGTTTTCTAAGTCCAACAATATTATTTTTAAAGTTATAAGTGTTAAAATTGCCAGCATGAATACCTTTGCGACGTGGAGAGCCTGGGCGTCCGGGAGCCTTTCCTGCTCTCCGATCACTAGCATCTGTGGCGATGGTGGCTTCCAGGGCTCGTGGAGTTCGGCTGCTTCCTGGGGCTTCGATCTGTCCGGCTTCTCCAAGACTCTCGGTCTTAATTCATCGTAGGGCTGTCTCTTGGTTCTCCGTTGCCTCTTTTTATCTGCCAAAGTCATTTGCATTTTTTCGTTCTTGACGAATGAGCAGCCGCTGGCTTTCTTCTCAAACCTTCGGCTACTCCGAAAAAGTTGTGAAGGAGGAGGGAAGTTGCATACGTAATTCGTCCCCAACCTCCTTCTGACCCCGCTCGCCGTTGCTTAACTATCGCGGGTTTCGTTGTCTGATCATCTCTCTTGCTCGCAGCCTCCCGCGCTCGAGAGAAATGATCTGACACTCAGTTTTGCGGTGAGAGTTGATTGACGACCACTTGACTTTTTTCCCCATATTCTTTATTTAATCGTAAGAAATTTAAAATTACATATGGTGATCGTTTTAACCGTCTTGCAATTTCTCTTATGGGAATATCAGAAGCAAATAATTCAGTGATTCTTCCTTTTTCAAATTCTGTCAGTGCGACTCTTCTTCCCATTTTGCTGAAGATAAAATTTGCTGTTATTAAGGCTGGTTTAATTTCTTTTAACATGGAAATTTCTTTTCCAGAAAATTTGCATGTTTGGATCTATCCATTATTAAGTACCGAAAGGCGCTTTATACTATCAGTGTGGGGAAACGTGTCTGTCTGTCTGTCGGTCTTTAACTCTTCTGAGGCTATGAAAGATTTTCAAAATCTGTTTTCGCCAGTCGATGAATATGGTTCATGGCACGAAAAAATCACAACTATTATCTAAATCGGTTCATTGGCACGTGCACAAATGGTACCACTATTTTCCCGCCTAGCAGTTTTTAATGAGAAGATATATTAAGTAATATATCAAAGAAATCGTAATGACGAGATATGTGACTAAGAAATTATCTAGACTAGCAGTGGCATCCTTGGAGAGGTCCATCCATTGTGAGCCTATAAAAAAATTTTTTTCGAATTTTCATTAAGAATTTTTACTGTATTAATTCTAAGCGTTTTCATGCGTTTATTTTTAAGATATTGCAAAATTTAATCCAAAAAAAAAAAAAAATTCCGAGCCACACGGGGTTATCACCTAGCTTATTCGGTAGCACAGCAGATACAAACATTTCATAAAAATACATTTTGACTATATCCTGAGTGAATGTGAATATTTTCGAAACTAAGATTCTGATAATGCGATGGTTGATGAGTATTGGTCAGAGAAACTCTAGAGCTAAAACAGAAAAAGCTATACGGGCATTAGAAACATCTGAACAACTGGAGTTTCGAATAGAGCAAAAGTGTATAAGAGCTTCGACGTCAAGGGGAATAAAAACTTGGGTCTAAAATATCCAGTGATGTTCCTCGGTGGTGAAGATGGATATCATTTTAATCTGAGGCAAGTCAACAAGTGGTTACATAAAATCCCAGTATATCACCTAGAATTCCTGTTTTTTGGATTTTTCTTAGAATAGATTGTTCCTTCGCTTTGTTTTGTATTGATTGAATTATTATTTAGCCAATCTGGAGTTATAATTTAATTTCTTGAGATTTTTCTGTTTACCTACATGTTTGATTATTCCGGGCAAGGCCGGGTCCTCTGCTAGTCAAGTTTGTGGGATTGTGGGTTTGTGGGTTTGTTTGTTTCTTTCTTATACAAATCTACAGCTTTATTCTGATCTTGATGAAATTTTGCATACTTGTCCTTCAAAGCATGAGGAAGTTCACTGTCTTACCCCGATTTCGAAAAAATTAATTATCGATAGTAAATCGATATTCATAATGATGGCAGGGCATATTAAGAAGAAATATCTCATGACCAACAATGGAAAGGCAAAGTTCAATTTGTAACAATGCAGAGAATTCCTGTTAATCAGACTTTTCTTATAACTGATAATTCTTAGTACTTAACAATATATTGAAAATCTTTAAAAATGATCAGTAACTGGAGATACTGGAGAGATAGCAGACTATTGAGAAAGAGTGGAAAGACCACAGAGGAAGCACTCCTTTAGCTTCGTGCTATATTGAGCAAATGGTAATCATGTCAATAGAAGATTCGGCGACCGCTACACTACACAAAGTGATGAATGGCAAAGTTTTGCTTCAAGACATCAAGAACAGAGTGGGAATTGCAACAACATCAAGAGGAACATCTAAAGTAAGATTGCGTGACTAAGAATTTATTTAGACTAGCAGTAGCATACTTGGAGAGGTCCATCCAGAGTGAGCATTTGGAAACTTTTTTCGAATTTTCGTTATAAATTTTACCTGTAGTAATTCTAAGGGTTTTCATCTGCTTGTTTTTAAGATGTTTAAATATTTAGTCAAAAAAACAAAGACTAAGGGCCAAGCCAAGCTTTTTTGGTAGCACAGTAGATCCAAACATTTCATAAAAATATATTTTGACTATATTCTGTGTGAATGTGAATATTTTGGAAACTGAGCTGGTGATAATGCGATGATTGAACGTTCGTTTCCAAGAATAATTAATAATCAGCATAAAATGACGATGCAGTTACAGGACATAAATAAGGCAACGTTTACAGGGTGCATTATGAAAGTAATGCGCATAATTTTATTGTGACGCGACTATCCATCGCAGCGCGCTCAGACTGGTCGAATAATGTGATGGGGGGCCTGCCCTTCCAAACGCGCCCGGTCTCAGTTTGCTCCGAGCAGTAGGAGCGGTAGGACGTGTCTTCGCACGAAGTCTGTTTTTCGATTGTGTCACGGCAAGAGAAACTTCTTCAGAGACGTCTTCAAGCTCCACCACGACAATGCCCCCAGCCACACGGCCTTCGTCGTCACCAGCTTCCTGACCCGGAGCAAGACCCCCGTTGTGCCCCAGCCTTCTTACAGCCCTGACGTGGTTCCGTGTGACTTTTTTTTGTTCCCTCGACTGAAGAGAGAGCTGAAGGGAAAGCACCGGGAGTCGGTGGAGAACATCCAAGCTCATGTTACAAGGTTCCTGAAAAACATTCCAGTCGACGAATTCCAGGGTGCCTTCCAGACGTGGCAGAATCGTCTCCGCAAGTGTATTGATTTAGGAGGAGACTATTTTGAAGAATTTTAACCAATTGTACCAAGCGGATCAATAAAGCTATTTTTCCCAGAAAATGCGCATTACTTTCGTAATGCACCCTATATTGAGGAGGAAAAAGAGTCACACGTGTCTCCCTTGAGTTCCCTATCAAACATCTAAAAATTTATGTGCCTGGAGAGAGAAAGAGAAAGAACGAGTATTGGTCGGACAAACTCTGGAGCTAAAATAGAAAAATCTATACAGGCATTGGAAACATCTAAATGGAGTTTCGAATACAGCAAGAGGGTATAAGAGCTTCTACGTCAGGTGCAAGAAAAACTTGGGTCTAAAGTATCCAGTGATGTTCCCCAGTGGTGAAGATGGATATCATTTTAATCTGAGTCAAGTCAACAAGAAGTTACATAAAGTCCTGGTATATCATTTAGAATTCCTGTTTTTCGGATTTTTCGTAGAATGGATAGTCCCTTCGCTGAGTGTTTTATTGATTGAGTTATTATTTAACAAGTTTGGAGTTATAATTTAACATTTTGAGATTATTCTGTTTACCGGGTCCTCTGCTAGTGACAAATATTATCTAAATCGGTTCATTGGCACTTGCACAAATGGTACCTCTATATTCCCGCCAAGCAATTTTCAAAGGGAAGTATATTTAGTAATATATCAAACAAATCGTAATGACGAGATAGACGCGGTTATTCATTACTATTTTCGTCAGTCGATGAATATGGTAAATGGCACGAACCATTCACAAGTTTTTTCTAAATCGGCTCATTAGCACGTGCACAAATGGTACTTTCACGACCTCTCCTAGCAATTTTCAATGGGAAGATATATTAAGTAATATTACAAAAAAATTGTAATGACGAGATAGAAGCGAATATAAATTACTATTTTCGCCAATTGATAAATATCGTTCCGGAAATAAACCATTTTGAAAATGGTTATAATCGAAGCAATGGCACGTGCTCTAATGGTACCCTTATGACACCCTCAAAAATTTTCAATAAGTTATGGCATGTAATATATCAAACGACTTGGAATTAAGTGTCATGAATGAATATAATATAAAATTAATGATAATCGAAATTGGTTTCAAGGAAGCTGGTTTAATGGAACAATTATGGTTCA
Organism: Rhysida immarginata; assembly: GCA_023313115.1. Taxonomy (NCBI): domain Eukaryota; kingdom Metazoa; phylum Arthropoda; class Chilopoda; order Scolopendromorpha; family Scolopendridae; genus Rhysida; species Rhysida immarginata. The sequence goes on from JAHWFO010087054.1 coordinate 29,264, forward strand.
CTGAAACTTTTAATACTAAAATAAGGCATGTAATATACAATCAACTTGGAATAATGTGTCATGAATGAACACAATGTACGGTCCGTTAGAAACTTACACGGTTAACATAGGCGGTTTAAAAATATAGTTCCGTGAATGGTTTAGTTCATCCTTTCGATACTTGGTTATGTCATTTCTTAATTTATTTATTTATTTATTTATTTATTTATTTATTTATTTATTGCAAGCAACAGGCTAGAAATGCCCAATGACAGCTTACAGGAAAACAAAAATAAGAACAAACAATTGAAAACATCAAAAATCAAATATAAGAACAAAAATTGAAACATCAAAACTAAAAATAAGCATCATTAATATCAAAAGAGTTTACATGTTCATAAATTATAACTTTAAATTCATTATAATTTAAAAAGTTAATA
>JAHWFO010087054.1:29782-48901 GCA_023313115.1 Rhysida immarginata
TGAGTTTAGTTTGGGAATGCGTAGTTTTATGAACTCGAGAAATCTAACAGAATAGGTTATATGATTATATAATTTGAATAAGCAGCAGGCGTCGAGATAAATACGCCTGTTAAGTAGCGTTTCACAACGAAAGTGATCTCTGAGGTAAGAGTTTGTAGCATATAAATTTTCATTAAAAAATTTATGATTTGATAAGTGAAGAAGGGAGCGTAGAAAATCAGTTTGAACTTTCTCAAGCCGCCGCTGTAACGTAACGTTGTACGGAGACCAGATGGTCGAAGCATACTCTAAGCCGGGTCTTACGAGGGAGTTGAATAAGAAAATAGAAAATTCTGTGCTATTGAAACGTGTGGAGTTGCGAATAATGAAATAAGAGATTCTATAGGCTTTAGAGATAATGTGGTTTATATGGTCGGTGAAAGACAGGTTGTGCTTAAAAAAGACCCCTAGATCCTTTGTGGTAGTTTGTTTCTCAAGAGAAGAACCATTAAGGGTGTACGAGAAGCTATGAAGAGAATGTTTCAGTGAGTAAGTGACCGAGTGACACTTTTCATTAGTGTACATTTTATTTTCGATACACCAAGAACAAATAGAGTATAGATCTAGTTGCAAATCAAAGCAGTCAAGAGGGGTACGAATAATTTTGCCCATTTTGATGTCATCTGCGAACAAAAACAAAGAGGATGATTTTACTACATCTTGTAAGTCATTAATGAACAGGAGAAATAATAATGGTCCTAAGATTGAACCCTGGGGCACTCCTGAGGAGGATATGAAGCTTAATAGTTTATTAAGTACAGAAAAGAGCTTTATGCTATCGGTGTGGGGAAACGTGTCTGTCCGTCTGTCTGTCCGTCTGTCCGTCTGTCTGTCTGTCTGTCTGTAACTCTAACTCTTCCGAGGATATGAAAGATTTTCAATATCTGTTTTCGTCAGTCGATGAATATGGTTCATGGTACGAAACATTCACAAATATTATCTAAATAGGTTGATTGACACGTGCACAAATGGTACCTCTAATTTTCCGCCTAGCAATTTTCAATGGGAAGATACCGGGTGTTTCAAAAATAACTTGAAACATCCAGTATATTTGAAAAATCAATAAAAACTAAACGGGCAGCGATAGAAATACACCGTTTGTAATTTCGAAAGTTTGTCTGCCTGGAAATTTACTGTTGTCCCAAGCATATTGCAACACACGGTGTATTTCTATCGCTGCCCGTTTAGTTTTTCAAATAAACCGGTTATTTTTGAAACACCCGGCATATTAAGTAATATATCAAACAAATCGTAATGACGAGATAGAAGCGCTAATTTATTACTATTTTCGTCAGTCGATGAATATACTACATGGCACGAACCAATCACAAATATTATCTAAATCGGTTCATTACCACGTGGACAAATGGTACCTTAACGACCCCACCTAGCAAATTTCAATGGAGAGATAAACTGAGTAATAAATGAAACAAATCGTAATGACGCGATAGAAGCGGATATAAATTACTATTTTCGCCAATTGATAAATGTGGTTCCGGAAATAAACCATTTTGAAAATGGTTGTAATCGAAACAATGGCACGTGTAATACCCTTATGACACCCCCAAAAATTTTCAATGATTAGATATGGCATGTAATATATCAAACGACTTGGAATTATGTGTCATGTATGAATATAACGTAAAATTAATGATAGTTGAAATTGGTTACAAGGAACCTGGTTTACTGGAACAATTATGGTTCATTGGAACTTTCAATGCTAATATTGGTTGCCGAAGGAGACTATATACAAAGATGGCTGCCGAAGGAGGCGCAAGCACGTCAGTCTGCTCAGAAAACATAGAATTGGAACTGCCAGCATGGATTTTACTGATAGATCAATTAAAAGAACTAGCAGCAGGACGCCTAGGTTCGAAAAGGACGACGAAAATGCAGAATAAGGCAAGTCAAATGATCAAATGTGACGAATCACACCAAATCATTCGACAATTTGAAGCAGAGAAAATTTCTTCTAAGAGCATTAAGACTAGTATAGCCATCTCGGAGTGTGAATGAAAGATGATATTTACGACGTTCTAATTCACAAAATAGATAACATCTACCACGATTGGCAAGAGTTTAAAAAGGAAACCTTAAGTCACATGAAATCTGCAAGTTCTCCAATAAATCAGCAATTTATACTACCCTCTTTGATAGAGGGGGTTTTAACTTCAGCGCAGGATGCGGTTAAACAACTGATTCATGATATGTTGGGAAAAATCTTAGAATTGATTATGTCGGCTCAGGAGGCCATAAATAAAGTTATTTTTCAGACTGGATCGCAATATTGGCAAAAGGATAATAAGCAGCAGTGCAGTAAGGAACATAGGCTCACACAGAATAGCAAGACGAGCCAATTCTAGCCAAAGACATTAAATCTAGTACCGGTGCAAGATAAGGCATCTACATCAGCTCTTCAATTAATCAATCACGAAATAGCTATGAGACATAGCGTCCCATATCCAAAAGAAAGACATGTTACAGAGGCACAGCCTAATATAGACTTTTTATCATCTGAATTAAATGTAACCTCGACGCCACAAAGAGAATTTGAAGACCTTTAAAGATTTGGCACGAACAGAATGTGAAGTTCTCCCTAAAGACTTGGTAATGAATTCGAGCAAGCATCATTTGGCAGCCAAACATCTATATACACCAATTAGAAACAACTATGCGACCAATAATCATAATATCGAGGACAATCAAGATACTTGGAATCTGCCAATTAGGAAGTCTCAGACCGCAAGACTTTGTATAGGTAACTTAGACGAATCTGTATTAGCAGAGAAATTGTTGTTGCATAATCTCCATGTCTTACAGTGCGGTAAATGGAAAACAGATGACGATAGACCTTCACAATACTTTTTTGTAAGAATAAGACAAGATGAAATTAGTCCTTCCTGGCAACAACGGCAATGGCCGAGAGGCCTTACTGTGAGATCTTTCCGTGGCAAAACTCCATCTTTGCTTGACAATGCTTTCCAGGACAAATCATATGCGAGGCACCGAGGGTTAGCCTCGGGTAAGCGTGAATAAAGGAGATGTTACACGTGATGCTAACAAAAGTGTTTATTCTCTGACATTTGCTTATGCTAACGCTCGATCAATTGTGAACAAATTAGATGACATAGAAATCTGGCTTAGAACTAGTAAAGTATATTTATGTGCTGTGTCGGAGACTTGGTTTACTGAGGATATGCATCCTCCAGACTTTTGACGCTTCACCATCCTTCGTTCTGACCGTCCCACAAGGGATGGAGGTGTGGCCTTGATGGCAAAGACAGGTTTTTCAATGTGCACAGTTTTCAAGAATTCGGTGGGAGGCTTAGACTACCTCTTAGCAGAGCTTAATACGCCCTGTAAGAATTTAAGAATTTTAGTCATCTACCGACCCACCTATGTAGATATCCAAAATGTAATTGATATGAGTAGCCTAATAGCAAAGACGGACATAGTCATTTTTTGACTTTTTGAGTTAGGAGTGGTTTCCCATGGTATTTTTCCCGCTGAATTCAATGAAAGTAAAAGTGGCTAGAAATCGTTTAAAATTTAGTTGAAAGTGTGATGTGTAAAGCAAAAACGGACATGTAAAATAGCGTTTTGAAGCAAACACAGACACATCCTTCTTAACCAATGGGAACTCAGGATTTTGGTCATGTGAACAAGATGGCCACCTATATCGTGTGATCTGCTGCTGGATGCTTGGCTTGGTGAGTAATGTTGTTTCTTGCTATCTACACAATTTGAAACTTTAACATATTACAAAAACGTTTTGGAAAGAGGTGAAACTTTTGTTGTTGATGATAATACAGTAACAGGTGATTGTGAATGCTTACAAGACAACATTATTGAGGATGAACTGGTGCTAACAGGGATCTCCATTGATAATTAAAAACTATTAATGAAAATTTTTTTTTCATTTTACATTTCAAAACTGTTTGTTTTCTTTAAAAACTTGAAAAAAGTATGTTTTAACAAATTAAAAAAAAAAGTTACAATAATATTTTGTAATAAATAAAATCTTTTATTTTCCACTATAATAATCAAATTTTGTCATACTTGCCATTGAGTCGCAATGTTAAAACGTACTTGAGTTGCATGCAAACACAGACACAGTCCACATTATGAAGCAAAGGCGGACATCGCAATTTTGGACTTCACTTTTCACATTTAAAAAATAAAAATGTAGGTGGTAAAGGTAATTCATTTAATTACATATTTTTTAAACTTAATTTTAAAAAAAAATTATTAATTTAACATAAAAAACAATGCTACAACAAAAAAATGCGTTTTTCTCAAAATCACATTCGTGGCGTATGTCCGTCTTTGCTATTAGGCTACTCATATAATCATAGCTTTAGACTTTAGCTTTTAATATATTATTGTTGGAGACTTCAACCTTGATTTTTCCCAGCCATCTTTAGCGCGCCAATTAATATATGATACCATGAAGCTTCTGCATTTAATTCCCTGTGTTTATGATCCCACACGTGTAACGCCTAGTTCGCAAACAATCATTGACCAGGTTTTTATACCTAAAACTTGGTTTCCAACTAATTTGCAATTAGATACGCTACCCAAATGTGATCGCAAGACGATTTTAATATCTATGAAAATACCTCTTAATCAGGATGCAGTGATTTATCAGCAAATTCCTTCTTTGTATAAAGTTGATTATCGACGTGTGGACTGGATCGCCTTTAGAGAATTGATGGCTAAGCATGATTGGACTTCGTTTTTTCAAATTTCTAGATGATATCGTTAGCGATTTACAAAGTCAAATTAAAGCCCTGCTTTTGAAAGCTGGATTAATTATTAAACCAAGGACCTTACAGCATAAGGTGACGCCTTGCTGGAATAAACATATTCAAGAGTTATGGATTAAAAGGAAAAGGCTTTATGAAAACGTAATTATGGTTAACAATCATAAAGATCTACAAGATTTTAAGCAGCTCAATAAAAATTATAAACAGAAAATAAGAAAGGCGAAAAGAAAATTTTTAACGGCAGGAGGCCATTTCCAGTTATGGAAATTTGTGAGTAAAGGTCCTCGAAAAAATAACGCAGCTCTAGCCGAAGATAGTGTTAGAAATTATTTAGAATGGATTGATAACCCTTTTCAAAAGGAGATACCCCAAACTATTCCAATGCAATTAACCAAAACCAAGATGGACTGGGAATTACCAGTTAACTAAATGCAGGAAATTGACCGCATCTCGAAAAGAGTCAAACTAAAATATAATATGATTGATGACATTTTAAATTATATGGTAATTAAAAATTGGGGCGTGCCGGGTACTTATCTTCTGGCCCATCTAATCAGTGAAATTAGGGAAAATTTGAAATTTCCGAAATATTTTAGACAAACTTTGATTAGACCCATTTATAAAGGTGGGGATCCTAATGATGTAAAAATTTTTAGACCCGTTGCTATCCTACCATCGCTATTCAAAATAACTGAAAAAATTTTATTTGACCCTATGACTAAATACCTTTGGGAGCACATATCTAGAGCTCAATACGGCGGTAGACCTAATTCTTCAGTCCAAGAACTCCTTCTGGAGATCAAATTAGAGGCTATAGAGGCCTTGGAAGACAGACAGACATTTGTCATAGTCTGCATCGATATTGCCAAGGCCTTTAATACTGTTCCACATCTTCAAATGTTTATGGATTTACAAGCTATGGGGATTACAGAAAAAACACTCGATCTTCTTAAACATCTATTCCACCGGAGGGAAAATTTTATTATCGGAGAACACCATACTACTTACGTTACAGCGAAAAGAGGTATTCTACAGAGATCAGCAATACTCTTTTTGCTACGTTGCTTTCTCCTATCTTTGGACTACAGTTAAAATTTAAAATGAGAGCTTTTGTTGATGACGTTATTCTGACTAGAGCCTATGCCCCAGAGGAATGTTCCATCATAGAACAAGATGTTGAGTTAGATGTTAATAAGATACAACAGTGGTTTGAAGCAAGAGCCATGAAAATTTATCCGGATAAGATGTCGATTCTTAAGATCGCAAAGGCTAACAATAATAACATCGCAACTCTTAAAATATTAGGAGTGATTTTCGACAACCATTTAATATTTAGTCAACAGTTCCAGGAGATCCTCAGAACTGCGAATCGTCTCACCTTCTTAATTTATAAACTTCGCAGAACTTTATCAAGAAGGGAATTGCTTATCATCTTAAAAACTAAAGTTATCCCAAGACTTACCTATGCCATATTAGTATGGAAGCCTTTGAATAAATATACTATGGTGAAATTGGAAGTAGCCTTTAATAAAATTATTCGTGTGGCTTTGAACTTACCTCAGCGACAACCTATCACTGCTGTTTGCAATGAAAGGAAAATTTTGAATTTTAATTCGTTACTTAATTTCATACAGCTTAAACAACTTGTTAAGGCTTTTATTAATAAATCTCATCCAGCTCACTTTATATATGCCTGGCTTAACAAAACTGATTTAGCGAGGAGATCTACACGACTGCTTTTTATTCCTCCTAAAATCATTCCTGGTTGGAAGTAACGTTATTTCCCTCATAATACGATCCAACCTTGGAATAATTTGCCAGAAGATCATCGTCGAGATGTTATCAATTATCGGACTCCAGATTGTCGAGATCATCATAGACACATGCAGAATATTTTATGGATGTGGATTTTTGACACACACAGGAAGTTATGAACTTTTACCGAATTTTATCGTGACTTTGCCCCCCTTGGAGCGCATATTAATAATTATATATGGCAAATAATATATCAAACGACTTGGAAAAATGTGTCACGAATGAATAGAACGTAAAATTAATGATAGTCGAAATTGGTTTCAAGGAATCTCGTTTAGTGGAACCATTATGGTTCATTGGAACTTTCAATACTAAAATATGGCATGTAATATATTAAACAACTTGGAATGATTGCCATGAATGAATATAACGTAAAATTAATGATAGTCGATATTGGTTTCAAGGAATCTGGTTTAGTGGAACCATCATGGTTCATTGGAACTTTCAATACTAAAATATGGCATGTAATATATCAAACGACTTGAAATGATTTGTCATGAATGAATATAACGTAAAATTAATGGTAGTCGAAATTGGTTCAAAGGTACGTGTTTTAATGGTATCTTTATGGCTCATTAAAAACTTACAATGTTAACTTAGGGCGGTTTAAAAATATGGTTCCGTGAATGGTTTAGTTTTACCTTTCGGCACTTGATTATGCCATTTCTTAAAGGTTTATTCTTTCATTTTCTGAGAAAAGTGAAAAAATAGAAATTTGGAAGTGTTTCTATCATTTTGGGAGAGAACTTATCATCTACCTGGGTTTCCTAATTGACGTCTGGATTTGTCAAGAGAGCTTAATTGCGTTATTGAGAAGCTCTACTTTTTAAACAAGAACTCTGTATATAAGAAAGAGTTACTCAGTCCAATTGCAACGAGCAAATTTGCATAATTGAGGTGCTCTTGACTCTGTATACTTCTTGCATGATATTAAAGGAATGTGTTATTTGTGACTTTAATATTAATTAGACGTAATACTGCAGTATTGACTTAAATTTGTATAAAACTTAGGAATTCAAATTGTGTGTATTGTGAATCTTTATTGTGACCTGGAGATTGATTACATAAGTTTTAGCAGTCCTTCTTTAAGTTGACGACTGCACTCTTGTTATAAGAATATCTTCACTTAAGAAATTGATTCTTCTTTTTCATTCATTTTTCATGCATGGATAATGCGGAATGCGAGCGGTGGCACCTACTTTCATTTCAAGTTGGGTCAGCGAGAGCTTCGTTCGGCCAGAAGTTTGGAGTGTCCCTTGTGTATACAGAATCTAGTGCTACGCATCTTCGGTACCAAGTCTACCTTTTGCTGAAGTTACTTCAACGTTTGCGGAATATCTATTTCATTCATAATGTTGTGTAATGCTGCAAGAGAAATTATACTGTGGTTACTTTAAATTGAATTTCACTCTAATTGATTTATATAAAATTTAGAAATTTTAAACTTACCGTTATCAAAGCTGACGAGGTGATCAGCCCTGTAATAATTTACTAGATATTTGAATCAGAATTCATCTTTAAGAGAATTAATTCACTGAATAAATTTTCCGATTTTATTTTACCTTTACACAATGCACTTTATTAATTATCACGCTTCCACGTTACACATAGTCCACGGAATAAGAAGTAAAGGTAATCCGACGAACAATGGCAGCATTGTTAGGAGATGATTACAATCTTGTCTGCGGTTCGCGAGGTAGTTCACAGAAGGCGCTGCTGCAAGGGAGGCCGTTTTTCTCGTTATATCTGTAAGGGAATTGCTCGTTTCTTCTGTATGTTTAGGTAATTGTTGATTTTAAGGTTTTTATTTGTTTTTTTAGAAATTCAATTAGAAGAAAAAACAGCATTTGAGATAAAACATCTAGGAGTTCTTTTATTATAAATACTTGTCGTTCAAATGAATGAGAAGCCGATGAGTGAATAATAATTTAAAAATTTCCTTAACTTTCAAATTGTGTCGTATTTTTCTAACATTATTGTTAAGAAATTTCAAAATTAAATTATAATTTATAAATCATTGCATTTGTTTAATCATGAGGAAAAATTTCTAGTGAAGAAATCCAGAAATTAAGTGACTCAATGTTGATTTTCAGAACAAAGTTTATTAAACATATTGAAAGGAGTTATTTTATTAAGTTTTATAAATTTTCTTTATATTACTTTTGAAATATTTACTTTCCCAGTCACAGTTTACTATGATTTCTCGCCCTTTGATTGGCATTAACATTGGATATTTTATCATATTGAAGATCACTTGGTGACTAAATGCATACATATGTGAAGAATAATTTTGTCTTGTGGACGAACCTCTTCTCTTCTACTGCGCAGTAAGTATCCACAGTTTAATAAGATGCTTTTATATTTATTTTATTTATGTGTGTATATGTTATTAAAGATGCTATCGGCTTGAGAGCAAACAAGTCAGTTTTTTTTCCACGCGTCCTCCAAAGAGACCATATGGTGAATCAAGATTTCCTTCTAATCGTTCAGTAAGGGGTCCATAGTGCTGTTTCTATCGATAAAATTGGTAGAGACTTTACAACACAACAAAGGGAGAACAGAGTTTCCGACTAGTTTCGCCATTCATTCCCGGCTTTATCAAGGATACACACAAGAGGACATAAGCCTTTATATACAGAAAATATGGTACAGAATGTGAACATGATTGGATGAATAAATAACAAATAGTAAATAATATAAATTGTGTAGTGGCGACATTGAAAGGAGAATGGTTGGATAAGGAACCAATACCAATGAAATTATAAGGAAACCTTGAGAGGAAAATTAATTGAAATACAAAGGAAAAAAAAAATGTCATAACACAAACAAAATTGAAAACGCGGACCTAGAAGAAGACTCATCCGATCCTACCCTTAAATATCATTCGTCTATAATCTCTGCGGTAAACAAATCCCCCCGATTTAAATACCTCCGACACCTTATTCCACGTAACCCTCGCCCTCCTACCCTTAATGCCCTCGTCAAAATCCACAAGCCCAATATGCCTATAAGACCAGTTGTTAATTACACCCCCGCCCCTGCCCATCGCGTTGCTAAGTCCCTCTCCTCATTTCTTTTCAACCTTAAACTATTGCCAAACACCTATAATGTCCAAAATTCCATTACCCTTACTGAATCTCTCGCCTCTTTCCACACTAATGAATACCTTTCCCTCATGTCACTTGACATTACTAACCTATATACTAACATCCCTGTCCCAGAAACCCTTTCTATCCTTGGAAACCTCCTGCTCTCATCCTCCTTTCCCGCTCATGACTACGTCGACCTAAACTCTATCCTCACTGTCATTTCTAACCAAAATTACCTTTCCTTTAATAATACCTTCTATTCCCAACCGTCCGGTTTAGGAATGGGGTTCCCCTTAAGTAGCTTTCTTTCCGAAGTCTTCCTCCAGAACCTTGAACTCACCTTTGTCTCTCCCCTCCTCTCTAACTCCACCATTATTTCATACTTTCGATACGTTGATGATATCCTAATTATTTTTGATTCCCGTTCTACTTCACCCGTTGACATTGCTAACCTTTTCAACACTTTTTCACCCCACATCCAGTTCACCTTTGAAACCGAATCTAACCGCTCTCTTCCATACCTTGATATCCTCATCACTAATGACCCCTCCAACCACCGCTTTTCATTCTCTGTCTACCGTAAACCCACCACATCATCTAATTTAATCCATTGTTCCTCTTCACACCCTCCTATCCATAAACAAGCCTCCCTCCGTTTCTTCATCGACCGTGCTCTCAAGTTACCCCTCAGTCCCCCTTCCCGTGCCACCGAATTCCGAACTATACGCGCCCTCGCCTTAAAAAATGGCTATACAACTTCTACCTTCTCCCGGATTCTCCAACGAAGAAAACTTGCCCTCTCCAACCCTAAACTTCCTCACCCATCCCCATCCAAGAAATGGGTGTCCTTGCAATTCATCAGCCCTCAATTTTACCGCCTTTCCGCCTTCCTCTCCTCACTCGGCCTCCAAGTTTCCTACCGCTCATCGACCCCATGCTTTCGCTCTCTTAATCCACCCATCCAAACACACACCGACAAATTCTCCCGTTCTGGAGTTTATAGATTAAACTGTGGATTTTGCGATAAATACTATATAGGCCTATCGACCCGCAATTTCAATAAACGATTTAAAGAACACATGGACTCCTACAAGAAACAAGATAATAATTCACACTACGCGATCCACCTTGCCCGCACAGGACATGCCCCCAAAGAGCAAAGTGAAATCATGACCATTCTCCATCTATGCAACGACCCATTCAAGACTGCCACTCTCGAAGCCATTGAGATCTTTAAAGCTAAAAACTCCTCTCCAGATCACCTCCTCAATTGCCAAACCGTTTTTGATATTTATTCAATTTTAAATTCTTTATCCGATATCTTGTAATTTTTTCAAATTTGTATATATACTTTCCTTTCCATTTTTATTAATACCTTAGTTTACGTTAACTCCGGATGAGTCTTCTTCTAGGTCCGCGTTTTCAATTTTGTTTGTGTTATGACATTTTTTTTTTCCTTTATATTTCAATTAATTTTCCTCTCAAGGTTTCCTTATAATTTCATTGGTATTGGTTCCTTATCCAACCATTCTCCTTTCAATGTCGCCACTATACAATTTATATTATTTACTATTTGTTATTTATTCATCCAATCATGTTCACATTCTGTACCATATTTCTGTATATAAAGGCTTATGTCCTCTTGTGTGTATCCTTGATAAAGCCGGGAATGAATGGCGAAACTAGTCGGAAACTCTGTTCTCCCTTTGTTGTGTTGTAAAGTCTCTACCAATTTTATTTCCTTCTAAGATCCGTTGACGGTGGATGGTTGACATAGGTATCATGAGTTGTGGGATACGAGCTGCAGTGGTTGAGGACTCAGCGTTGAAAGACGAGTTTCAGTAATGTCTATCGTGAGACAAAGCACAAACGAATGAGACAGTAAAAGAATCAACACTAGAAGTATAAAGTCATTCGATAATCTTAGCCTAATTAACGTTCTAATGAGTAAGCTGTATGACCACTAACTATAGATTTGTTTATTTAAGCCGTCGTCTCGCGCGCTATCTCTAACGCATTACTTAGCGAGGAGGACGCAGAAGAAGTGGTAAGAAGTAGCAGGATTTCTTGCTTCAAACCCTCCTGGGTAATATTCGTTGTGGAATCATCACCTTGGGACGGAGTACTTGTAGCGACGTGGTGACCTTCCTCAGGCGGTTCATTGCTCCATGTCACCTTGGTATAAGGAATTTTGTCTCTACGAATACGGAAAATCGTCTCAGCTGCAGTAACCAGAATCCTACTATCAAAGTCCTTATTGGAAATAGCAACTTGCCTACTTATATCTACTGCTTCGATTTCGTCCTCTCCACGGGCATCGGCAGGTGTTGTGGCAAAGGCTGCGTTGTCCGTCTTCTTTTCCCAAGACTTTGGAAAATATCGAGAACCTGCCTCTTTACTGCCCGTCGCTTTCCTTTTTGTTCCCCTCAAGCTCCGACTTTTGTCTCCTTTAAGTTGCATGTCCAATGAGAGAGAGGGAGAACTACTTTTGTCAAAGGAGCGAGTCGTCGCTTCATTAGTTGACTTCCTGTTCTCCCACACGTGCTTTTTTGTTGATGATCGCTTCTGATTGCTGTGATGCCGGTGACACCGATGACGCTTTTGTTTTTGTTTTGCTTCGGAGCACGTGGCGCTCCGAAAACACGTTGCTTCCCGATCGCTCATCCAAATGTTGTGACACCACGACTACGACTATTTTGTCACCGCACCAATTTGCTCCGTGTCGTCACCCTCAACCACTTCTCTTTCATTCGCGCAAATTTCGCCAGCAATCGTCTCCTCTTTTCTCCTAGGTTCATTACAATATTATTAATAACATTGTCACGTGTATAAAATAGCAAGATGAGTATGCGCAGTGGAAATATAAATCACATGAACAGGGAATGGTAATGAGTAAATAAATAATAAGATTTATTGCAATATTTAAAGCTTAAGTAAAAATAAGAACTTAAATATAAAGCCTTATCTTAGGTCAGGAATAAGCACTGAATAAACACACAAGTCAAACAAATTCAAAAGCTTAATTCTAGGCTTAGATTTCGAATTCATAAAAATTCAACACCAACTAAATAAGGTTTAAGTCTAACACTACGGTTCATAAATATTTAACGCCAACTAAACAACGTTTAAACCAAACGCATTGTTTACAAAATGAATAGCAAACGTGGTTTACGAAAATCTGATAACCACATAAATTACCAACTATGATTTAGCAATACAACGGTATACAGTCATTACATTTCAAAACTAACATGTACACGTCTCGTGTAACAATAGTTTTTAACTGACGGCCTAACAACAGTCCAAGTCCAGTATGACAAGTCACGGTCACTAAATTTTGTCCGAATATTGTCACAACTAAAGCAGTTAAACGAAACACTTTTCAAAAAAAAAAAAAATAAAGTTCAATCCAGGAAAGTTCTAAGCCTGACACACGCAAAATGCGTTTACATAGACACTAGTATTATCAATCCAACTCATAGTCTTAACCAAGATAATCAAAGTCTTAATGGTAGACTTACAAGCGACGACAAATAAATTACAAATCTTTACAGATAGGATTATTTTTTTTTCGGAATATAGCCCCAGAATTACATGCACTTATTAGCACGACATATTCTTACACTCATAAACTATTCAACCATAGAGATACGCTATACACTCCGTCGCACATATTTTCTTTCTTTAATTTATTCTTTCTTTTGCTCCGTTGAATTAAAGAGGAACACACACTATATCGTAATTTTCTAGCTCCCGTTGACGTTCCTCGTTTACCACTTTCAACGAATTCACGATTAGCACTACACAATGAATAGACAGAGGGAACTTAGATTAACCACATGTACCCTTTCCAATTACAATTAATCGTCGTCGGTACCTCAGCCACACAGAAGAACGGGAACTTTAATTTTAACATCATACACTAATTCATTGATAATATTTAGGGCGAATCACTTAGATAAAACCGGAGCTACGGTCTAAGTACGCCGTGAGACCGAACGGCCACAAGCCTTGTAGGCTGGAACTCAGATACAATTCAGAATAGTACAATTCTGCAAAACACGCTCTCGCCTCCTTAGCAAAACCCTTTATAATAAATTGGGTGCTTACCAAGTGCCGTATTTGAAGAACCTCTATTCCGGCGACTAGCGCTGGTTGCCGTGTCCAATTCTCCTGCTCCGTTTTTTCGCTCCGCCTCACCGTTGCCCGTCGACGTTGAAGGCTTCGTTATAACAAGGGCTCCACTCCTGTCTGGAACGTTCTTGCCGGGGCTCGTAGTCGACGACTCGGCTGCTGCATCTCGCAACTCAGGCGTCGTGGCTATTTCTCTTGCTGTTTCTATTGTTAGCAGAGATTTTCCCCTTCGGGATCCAGCTGCCTGCCTCAGACGAGATTTTTCAGCTCTCCACTTGTTGCCTTCTCCATAACGTCTCCTCCTCTCTCTGCCTTCCGCTGTTCCACGTTGAATCCCGTGCTCCTGCTTCTGATTGGCTCCCGAGTGTCGCATCGGTTGACGTTTCTGCTGTCGTCTCTCATCGCCCGATTTCGTACGATGGAAAATACGTGTTTGGTAGCGACGGCTGACGTCACCGGAATTCGTGGTGTTAATTAAATTCCGTGACAAACATAACGTGACATGGGAAAAATATTCTAATTTCGAGGATTTGAGTCCGTTTCTTAAACTTAAAAAGCACATGTAAATTAGCTTGATCACCTATCTGCTTCGTGTGAAGTTCTTTACTTCGAGTGGTATTTAAGAAGTGTCAATTAAATTACATGCTAAGATGAAGTAAGCTTTAGAATAAGTGCACATTATTCGGTGATATTATTTCCATTAATAAAATTACAGATTGTCAAATGAAACACTACAGACCGTATTCAGAAAGAGCGCTTGTTCAAGACCATTGTTGAAAACAAATTCCATATTATTGAATTTCTACTCAATATTGGTTTGAGGAAGAGCATTAGTGCTCATTCTGAATACGATTATAATGTTTCGATGTTATTATTCTCATTTATAACCATACCATATTATACAGGACAAAGCTTGAATACATAACTTTTAAAATGAACATAAAATCTAATGAAATTAAACAGAGTTACCTAAACTGTTATTGAAAATGACGTCCGTTTCACAGTATGTCCATTGCTTTCCACTGTCTGTGGCTTGGGAATCTGGCCTCCCTGCATGTAGCGTCGCCATACGACAACGGAAGTAACCACGGACAGGATTGTCACATGGTCACGTGGTATCGTCGTACTACGTTTCCTTCTTATACCGTGACCTAGACATAAGGCCTGAAAACGGAAACATTGGAATAATGAAAATTAACAAAACATTGGCTTTTACAAGATACAATTTTGTGTAAAATTTAAAAGAAACACTATTTTGTGTATCAACTCTTGTTTATCTGTCTTTCCATTTATATAATTTACAAGATAAAATTATGCTCAATTACATAGCAAAAATCATTTACAAGACGCATCAGTTTATCAATATTTAATAAATTTGAATTTTCCATTTGCATTCGATAAAACTTAATGACTCCTTCAAAGCTTTATGCTGATAATGAAAACTATTTCCGTACCACTCAAAGAGAACACTTATTAATTGAAGTCGGAAAAATGTATAACTGTACTTACAGGGTGATAAGACCTGTGTTCATTTTTTTTGTTTTATTCCAGAGTACTTCTATCGAGTCCTGCTTTCTTCTATATCCGTTATTTGTATATACGCTTCCAGTCTTCGCGGGAACGTTGTGCATAGACAGATGTTTGGTTTCCGTAAATATGGCTCACCTTGCATTGATGAATGGCATCATGTACTTTTAATATGATCATTTAGTTACTGCTTTGATAATATCAATATACGTTTGAAGTTAACACATTTATTTTAATCAAAGCTATTTTATTGACAGTGAAGAGCTTTATAATGCAGGACGCTTTGCAGTAAATAAATGATATCGATCAGTAGACCAGCAGAAATTTATCTTTGTTTTATTAATTTATTAAATTTTATAGATATGTAGAGCTGAGTTTTAGAATGGTATGGGTTAATAAAGTTACGATTAACTTTCTTTTTCTTTTTCAGTCAGTAATTGAAAATGTTCGAGAACAATTAGAAAGTAAATTTGATGAAATAATATTAATTACTTCCGTATCTTCTAATTGATATGTATTTTTACTAATTATTTATTTTCCAATACATGCTACATGTATTAGGCAATTCTAACAGTTTAATCAATTGAAACACTCCCATTGTTTAAAAAACTTTAAGCATGAATTTTGACATAGCACTGAGCTGCATTACTTTCTAGTTTTTGAAAGGTCTGCAGCATAATGAAAATAGTTTTAATATCGATTAAATGTTTACTGAAGAGGAACGAAGATTGTTTATTCGACAAGACATGAGTCCTTGCAATCCTTTTAGAAACTTATCCTTTTGTGCCGTCTGAAGGTTCAAAAGCTCAAGATAATCGATTGCAGAAGTCAATATTGACAAAATAACTTCAAAGGTTCTTATTAACGATTAGCTCTGCCCGCGGCTTCGTACGCGTAGATCACTGAAACACAAACCGATGCTGTTATTTATGAATATCCTTCTAGCCTTGGACCATGATCAAAACAAAGCTATTAAAGAAGCAGTTTAAAGAAGTTTTCATTTACGACAACAAAGCTTCTCTGTAAACAATGTTAATTATTTAATGTAGAATCATCAAAAACATGTGCATAAAGATTGCTAGAGTCTCTCACACAAGAAAGAGCCACATAGAGTTGGTCGTGCGAAAAACAACTGACACTGAGATCCATGCCTGGAACGTGCAGAGTCTGGTTCTGCACTTTGTTGATGATCGTCGCGTAACATAAGCTGACTGGGAACTCTGCACGTTTAAAATTTCTTCTATCAGGCTTTGCTGTAGATTTATAACTTGCAGTCTTTGCAGTTTCACAGTTTTGGTGAGCTTAAATTTCTAAGGAGAATTATGGGGATTTTTAAATTAATTTTGTGCGACGGAAGGTCGGGTGCACTCAGGAAATCTAGAAATTACACCGGCTAGTTCGTAGCGTCTTCTTGTTCCATTATTCTGTTGATAGAGATATATTCTACACTTCCCCATGAATATATGTTAATATATTAGTGTTTATTGCTGCGGTCTGTTCGTTGCGAGGGGGCAAAATTGCTCTTTTGCATAGCCAAGAATTTTCATGGTTTATTATTTGCGTTGGGTCCCTATACACAGAAGAAATGAGGCACTGATAGCACTGATGGCAATGTACAACATGAATCACGCAAAATAACCTTTCCTTGTTTTGTGGATAGCTGGCGTTAGTAACAAATCTGCAAACTACTGTGCATTTGTCACGTGGATTCAGCAGAGCGATGCCAAGAATGCGTGAACTTGTAAGGATAATAAAGTTTTTATTATAATCATTTAGGGTTAACACTAATGCTTAAGTGTATCAAAGAAATTAGGACAGTTTGCGAATCACGCAATGGAAGAAACAGTGGAAACAAAAAAAAATGCAGTTTTTGATATTGATTCTTTAAAGCAATCGTCGACTTGACGAGTTTCGCTGGGCCTTGAAATGTAGAGAGTAATAATAGTTCAAAGCAAATGTCCTGCCACACCCCAAATTGTGAATATGGTTAGCAAAAGTGTTCGTCCCTGAACGTGATGACGTAGATGAATTGTAGAAGACCGACAGCGTACGGACACCGAGGCAAGTTAACTCGATGCCATAGCATAATCGGTAAAACTATTTGAGTCTATATAGATCGAGCACTAAGATGCTGCAAAGCGAAGATCCTCGTCAATGTGAAAAACCGACGAAAGATGAATAAGAGTTGGGCTTTAGAAGATCGATAGCATACGAGCACCGAGACTAGTTAACTCGGTGTCATAGCTTGGTCAATAAAACAGTTTATAATCTTGTAGAATCCGTGTCATGGATAAAAGAGTGTTGCGCAGTGGAAGATTAAGCATACTAACTTGTGGTTGGTTTGGTTTGTTTGGTATTAACGTCCTTTTCAACTGCCATGGTCATTTCAGGACGGCGTTATAGGAGCCGCAAATTTTGCCTCGCAAGGGTTCTTTAACGTGCAGCCGGCAAACGACTACACGGGACCAACGGCTTTACTTCCCTTCCGAAGGAAGCGCGTGATCTCAGGATTTACCCCTGAAAAATCCTCGTCATCCTCGGCCGGGATCGAACCCGCGTACTCGGGCATCAGAGGCGATCACGCAAACTAACTTGTGGAAAGCAGTCTCTTTCATCACCAACTATTAAGAGTTCAGATGGCAGGCTTCTGAAAACGTAGGAGAGCGTATTGCATAGGTGGAAGGAATACTTTGCATCTCTTCTTAATCTGGTGACAGCAACAACTGAAGCACAAGAGGTGCACCTTGGAGCGGAGAATAGTCACGGTAGTATCACTGAAACAGAAGTCAGATGGGCAATTAAGTCCCTGAAGACTGGCAAAGCTGCAGGTGATGATGAAATCCGGTCCGAGATGTTAAAGTCCTTAAATCAGGATGGTATCCTGTGGCTGACTCGAGTGTGTCAGGTTGCTTGGATATCTGGACAGGCCCCTAAGCAATGGCAGACAGGAATTGTGATCCCTATCTTCAAAAAGGGAGATCAGAGAGATTGCAACAACTATCGAGGCATCTCTTTGCTCAGCATTCCTGGGAAAGTGTACGCTAAGTGTCTGGAGAAGAGAAGTCGGGAAATAGTCGACTCCAAACTGTTGGGGGAGCAGTGTGGTTTCCGACCTGACCGAAGCACGACGGATCACATCTTTGCTCTAAGGCAAATCTTTGAGAAATCCTGGGAGTATGCAAAAGATGTCTACGCTTGCTTTGTGGACCTCGAAAAAGCATATGACAGAGTTCCTCGGGAGAAGCTCTGGCAAGTGTTGCAAGAGTATGGAGTGGATGGGCAATTACTGGTTGCTGTCTTGTCTCTGTACAAAAGCTCTGAGATGTGTGTCCGGATAAATAACATTAAATCAAGACCGTTCACCGTGGGTGTTGGACTCCGTCAAGGGTGCGTACTGTCGCCCCTCATGTTCATTATCTTTATGGACTGGATAGACAGGGGCAGCCGAGGCGATGAGCGTGTTTGTGTGGGCGACTGCCAGGTGGAGATTTTGCTCTTTGCTGACGACCTTGTCCTCCTTGGGTCTTCTCGCACGAACCTTCAGCATGCACTAGACCGGTTTGCAGCCAAATGTGAAGAAGCAGGGATGAAGATCATTGTGGATAAAACCGAGGTTTTGGTCCTTTCAAGACAGCCTGCTCAGTGCGCTCTCCATGTTAGGGGAGCCTCATTGAGACAGGTGGAGAAATTCAAGTATCTCGGGATTGCATTCACGAGTGATGGACGGCAGGAGAAAGAATTGGATGCTC
>JAHWFO010087055.1:707-32301 GCA_023313115.1 Rhysida immarginata
AGTAAACCAATAACCATTATCATTATTTTCTCGTGATATTCACTCATGGCAGGTTATTACGAGTCGTTTGATATATTACATGCCATATCTTAGCATTGAAACACGTACTATTAAACAATTCAGACATCACTATATACCGTTATATTCATTCATGAGACATCCTTGCACGTACACGTGCCATTAGACCGATACTTGCTATCACTAGTTACTCTTTTATATTCGTTCATGATATGTTGTGACAATTTGTTTGATATATTACATGCCATATCTTGTTATAGGAAATGTTTAAGAGGGTATCATAATGGTACCGTTAAAGCACGTGCTACTAGAGCACGTACTTATTCCTGCTATCTCACGTTCGTACTTCTGCGTACTCTGTCCCATTTTAATGGATTGGTGAAAACAGACTGTGAAAAAGTTAATTCGTTTTCAAGTTATCGTAATAAATGCTAAGCTCCCTAGGAATAAAAAAATTCTCTTGATTTAGGGACCGAACTGCCCTTTTAATAATCGTCAAACACGTGCATCCTGCACGCACACCATCTCATTAACGTTTAGAGCACGCGCAGAACCGAACCCATGTTCTCAACACGCGTTTTACCAAATGCGAGGATAATTCGTTTCTTCCAGCAATTCAAGACATGATTGAACAATACATGCAATTCAATACATGCAACGCAATGAATTGTGGGATTGTCTACAGACGGACGGACGGACGGACGGCTGGACAAACCGATCACATAAGCACATTTCTATATATAGAAAATGTGCTAAAAACTGGGACATTTAAAAAAGTGTCCCGATATTCAAAACAAAAACACGTATATAGACATGATGCGTCAGAGATGAATTCAGGGAGGGAGCCTGCTGGCTATGGCTAGATCGAGCGGCAATCTCTCGCTTGCTCCACTCTGTACCATGCAGAGATGTGTGTATGCGTTGGTGTCACATGGGAAAAATGCTAAATGTAAGAGTAGCGCAGTGGAAATTAAATTGACATGTAACAGTGCACTGATAAATGAAATAAAAGTAAATTTTATTAACAAGATAAAATAATTGAAATAATTTAAAAAGCAAAATAAGTGATAATCGTAAATTCCTACTATCAAAGGCAAACCATGCCTATCAAATATCCAATCATAAAAACAGTAAATGATTCATAGAATGCAATTTACCATATTATATCTCTATGAGACGATAAATAGCATTTAAGCCTTAAATCCTTTCAGACTTAAAGGATTAGCAACATAAATACAAATGCAAATACTTTAACTAAATCTAGTTTATATTCTAAACAAATACTCTTCAGCTAGAATAAATACCAAACACTTTGGTACTGCTTTTGAAGCAGATGGGCAGATGGTATTGCCCTCTACGGAGTTAAGATCCGGAATTATGCTACACCCAACATAAAAACTTGAAAAACACCTCTAACGAGGCAACATGAACTTGGCCCACAGCTTTCGCTGGTCGGAAGCGAACTCCCGACACCTACCCGCTTTGGCCACCCGGATAGGCAAGAATAAATACCAAACACTTTGGTACTAAAATATATAGCAATAGCTTTATAGCTAAAATCTAAATTGTAATCCAACAGCCACATAGGTAGACTTAATTTGAAACAGCAATTTGCTTGGGTCGGTCACTAATTCGTAATAACAAGGCAAATCACACTTTTGTATCTACTAACTAAGTTAACTACAAAATGCAAAGAAGAACAATAAAGCAAATAAACTTCAAAGCATCTACATAACTAGCTTAAATAGTTAGCACGTGTACATACGAGCAAACGCATACACTCAGGCTAAGTAGACACGCAGCCAACAAAGCACACACGTACAAAGTTCCAGCTGCGTGAGCACAGAATTAGCACGTAGAATTTCAGACAGTCATAATCGGTAGGAAGTCCAAAGTCCAGGTCAAATCGTTATCTTTAAATTACAATCAGTAGGGAGCTAAAAAGCCTACGCCCGAGACAAATTCAATGACGTAGCAATGTTACAAAACACATACGTAAATGCACAATGTTCTGTGTTCTCCCATTGACTTGGCTAGTAAAACAAATAGTCACTTCAGTTCTAGAAAAATGTTCGAAGAGACAATATCACTAATTACGTTAAGATAAATTAACACGGTTAATTTGAACTATCTGCACAATCGCGCGATGACTGAATCCGCAAATTGAATTGTCGCGATTCCTGTAACCGGCCGAGGGGAAACCAACTGCCCCCTGTTACCAAATAGGTTGGGGTATATATCAGTTATTTGCCCCCGGAGGCGTTCGAGTAACGGAAACCAGTGACCAGCGAGGCCCGCAGGGCCGAGAGTGGGACTTGCGTTTGCGATTGTGCAGATAGTTCAATTTAACCATTAACACAAGCAACAAATGCCAAAGCTTAAAATCAAATACATAAACTAGACACTTGTAACCACTGATAGCAAATGACATAAAATGCCTATTTACACCAGGCACGAAGGTTATAAACTTTCAAATATTTTTACTTTACGGATAGAGTAATATCCTTAAATAACACAGGAAAACATAAGGAGACGAGGAATTGCTTACTGCGAAGCACTTAATTACGGTGAAGCCAAACTCGCCATTAAAATAAGCCCGCATTCCACATGGTCACAAGCCACACATTATCGTGTCTCCGTGAAGCTCTCTGTATACGAGCTCTTTAAATGCTGCCCTTCATTAATTTGGCTTTGCAGTCTACAACAAAAGTCACACTTACAGCTGCGAAGCAACAGTCAGCTGTAGACCACCACGAACCTCGGGAAGGATTGCCGAACGCTGAGGAGAAATACGAATCACTCCGCCGACTATCTCGCTTTCCGTCACCGCAAACCTCCGCCCGCTTGACTTTTCTGCACGACGTGGCGTTACTCCGACGAAACGAATAACGGCTCCGTAGTCGTCTCCGTCGTGGGGGCTTGAGAAGTCACTCTGCCGTTCAGCCTGCCGATGGCATAGCACCCAATGTGCTTTCGATTCGATTTTGTCTGGAGCTGAAACTTCTCAAGACCGCTGTCGGTCGTGTCTTTTCTCTCTCTCACGTTCTCTCTCGACTCTCCCCTCGATTCCGCACTTGAAAGTCTCCCCGTCCTCTCATTGGCTCCTGCGTCTTGATGTTGCATATGCTGCCGATGACATCGCCTCCGCTTTCACCCGGAATTATAAAATATTCGAGAGCGAAAGCGATCGCCTATGTCACCGGAATTCACGATGGTATTAGAATTCCGTGACAGTTGGTCTTAATCAAAAAAATAATTTAATCATGTTGATCTTTTTTGAAGATGCAAACAATTTTAATACAATCAAATACCGGGACAATTAGCGTCTCCAATAAATGTTTCTATGGGGCACCAGGACAACTTGTGAAAAACTGGGCTGTCCCGGGAAAACCGCGGCGTCTGGGATCCCTAAGCTAGGTACACTTCGCAAAATTTCTGACAATGAGTATAGCTGTTCGAGAATATAATAATAATACTAAAGCGGAAGGTTTAATACAAGGACTGAATAAGGTTTGGTCATGAATTCCTTCAATCACGATGGTGGATTGAAGATTCGTTCTTTATATATATCCCACCTAGGACCAGACATTTCCTCTGGAAAATTGTTAGCTGCTTTGGGAGTCCTCTGTTTGTCCCTGAAAGAAGTATCTTCCTCAATGATCGCAAACACTTCACTCTTTTTCTGATACACGCAGCAGTTTTCCATTGAAAGTAGCTAATGGAAAAAGATTGATTCGGCACTGCGCTATGCGGCATTCATTCTGGAATGACATCTTCTTGCCGGCCATTATCATGTGGAGTTCAGCGTGCAAACAATACCGTGTCTGATATGCGTCTTCTGCTTTGTCTGTGCCAATGTGATTCTTGGGCTTTTGAGGACTAGAAACGTCTCGGTGGATAATCCGTCGAAATCTGCATGCCCTCGGATTTGGCAGCCGTCGCCCTACACGAGTGCCAATGCTTACCCAGTGTCATCGGACACTCCGGCGTGCATTTGCCATCAACCATCTTGGCCTCTACATTCTGAATGATTGTGGGTCCTAACCGATG
Organism: Rhysida immarginata; assembly: GCA_023313115.1. NCBI lineage: Eukaryota > Metazoa > Arthropoda > Chilopoda > Scolopendromorpha > Scolopendridae > Rhysida > Rhysida immarginata. Next base: position 4,776 of record JAHWFO010087055.1, read on the forward strand.
GAAGGCCACTCGGAATGAGGATCGTTTTTCAGGCTGATCTGGCCATTTCGGAAACCACCATATCGCTATTTCCAAAAACAGTGAAGCTCTGTCCCCATACTCATTTTTCAACGGTAATAGATTTGTGTGACGTTGTTTCTCTTCGTAAGCAGAATCATCACAGCCATCACCTTCAGTATCACAGCTCGCACCTCGATTTTCCCAACGGGCTGCGCTATCTTAAATTTCTTATTCTGTATCCACGAAATATAGCACAAGTTAAATTTGTTTATGCTCCCCTGCAAGAAAGTGGACATGTGCTACCATTTTCATTTCACTGCTGCACGCGGACTGCCATGGTGATTATAAGGACTGTTCTCCTTTAATCGTTTTAATTAAAGTCGTCAATAAATTAAGGCCCTCTCGACTCTTCAGCTAATGTAAAGAATGCGCTTGAGTCATTTCGCTTTTGATTTTGATCCCTTATAAGTGTATATTCTATCAAATAATATGACCAATTTTTTATGAAATCATATTGATATTTACGATTTTCAATTGTCCATAGTTACAATTAAAGAATACAAGAATTTACTGAAAAAATTTTCAATGATCAAACATTAAGTTTGAATATTTTTAATTGAACAAACATTAGGTTGAAATTATTTTCATTGATCTACTTTTACTTTAACATTTACTATTGCAGATACGGTCGTCGTATCCCTTTGGCAGCTTCCATTCTTTTGCCATCACTTCTCATGAGCATGGCCGCTTTGTTGAAATATTATACAGCAGGTATGTGAAAATATTTTTATACATCAATAGGAATAGATTTTTATTCAATTTTCTTTTATGTCAGGAGGAGAAACCACTTCGGAATATTTATCCATTGCTATGGTAATTTTTGGCAACTTTATTCTTACTGGATGCTTTTCAGGACTGCATCTCATGTTCACTGAAGTCTATCCGACGCTAATGAGGTAAAAATAACGGTTAATTTTTTTCCTATGATAATTGCATTATAATATCAAAATTCAAAAGATAATAATGAGTTATTTTTGGTTTAAATCACTACAGGGTGTAAATGGACGACGTTTCACAAATTGGTGAACATTTTTTATTAATAAACCCATAGTCCCAAACGAAAAGTGTTCGGGAAAACTCAGATTTTTTATGTAAAAATAGATATAATTTGGGTTTCTATTTTTTCCGTTCTTTAAGTTTTTTTTTAGTGTTTTGCAGACAGTGATTGTTGAGTATATATTGTTTTAATAAATGTTAATTAAAAAATCTCCACGTGATTATCACTGTCTGCAGCTAGTTGTCCCTCGCGAATAATTTTCGTGATCACGAGGATGTGTATCCCACTATTGTTGATGTTCTTTCCATGGTTACTGTTTTTTTTTTAATTTCAGACAGACTACTTCCAGCTTCTGGCTTGACCAGTCGTCCCTACTTCTGGTCCTCCACGTCATTCCTGGCCTGCAGCATGGCGTTCAACTTCCATTTATCATTTTCATTCCAATGCTCTGCGAATTCCTCTTACCCTGCCGTTCGATGTTTAGTTTTTTATTGAATTTCTCACTTTCTCGCGGCAGTCATGGTTCTTTATCGAGCAGCATTGTTTTGCGGGTTACCCCATAAAGTAATAATGAAATTTCTTTTAATGCTATTTCAACAATAATGCTGCACAATTTCATTTTTTTATTCCCCATTAATAATTGATTTCGCAGTCTTTCGCAGTCATTTCGCAGTCTTTCTTTAGACATTTAATGGGAATTTGAATTTTCTTTTCCTTATTCGTTATAAGGAATTGGTCTGTCTCAATTCTTTTTTATATTTAAAGTTAATTCACTCAATGTAGCGATTAATATTTCTCGTTACAGTGTTTTGCTGTATCTAACGTACATTCAAGTATTTCCTTATTGTATTCCGAGAAATATTTTTTTTTTTGTAATTGAGATCGCAATGCCTATTCCTCAAATAAATCATATTGTATAGAACATTCTTTTATATAGAATATTTTGATATTTTATAAATAAATATTGCATTTTTTTAAAACCAAAATAAGTCTTTTAACGAGCCACGTTCATTCTTAAGTTTCGGGGTTTCCTTTAAAGTATCACCCCTTAAATATTATATTATTTTGCTTCCCCCTCCGAACAAAAAGCGACGGAGCCACAGCTTATTTGATGTCCTGGTTTGTCAAGCTTTGAACTAGGCACGTTTACTACGATGTCCCCTGTCATTGCATCTTGCAGGCCTTATGCAGACTGTCCGCTCGCAGGCTATTTTCAAATGGTATCGTCCGGATGCACAGCACATTCTCCAATCACATAATCTTGCATACCAGGTTGGTACGAAATTCCCGTTGTTAGTTTGGAACATTGCGTAAGGGTGAAGGTTTGTTTGCGCTGTACGTTTTGTGCTGTATGAGTTCAGGAATGGACTTTACTGTGAGGCAGGAAACAGCTAGAACTTTCGTACCCAATTACGTACAGAACTGTTACTGGACTGTCGCATTCAGATCGCCACAAATTATCTCGGTGTACACTGTGATCTGCTTATTATTATTATTACTCCATCATAAACGATCGCACAATCTTTAGCGTATCTGCAAAGAAGTAACTTCATGGAAGGTGATTATACCTTCACGCTTGAAATTCCAGGGCAGAGACAACACAGTAATTCAGACAGCCATTCCACGGCTTGACGTAAAACAGAGCATCAAACATGCTGTGGCTCCGTCGCTTTTCGTTCATTAATAAAAAATGTTCACCACATCATCCTCTACATATCCTTAAATTTGTGAAACGTCGTCCATTTACACCCTATATCAGGCGTGACCAACCTTTTTTTGTCTCGGGCCAAAATAAATTTCTGAATGTTTTCAGGGGGCCAACCATTTGTAATTCAAATACATTCAAATATTTTATGAAACATTAACCACGTACAATCATACTTGTTAATAAATTTTATAGTAAATAAAAGGTATTTCAATGGGATGGCTGCTTCTGAACGTTCTGAACCAACATCGGGATGTCTGGTTTGATCTTCGAACCAACGATGCGTAAGGAGTGTTCCAAGTTAACATCAGTTAACACTGATCACTGCTTATTCTTTATGAAGTTCAACTTTGAAAAGGAACTTTCACTCATATACCTACTTCCGAAAATGGAAAGCATTTTTCTCTCGTGTCGTACCAAATTTGAGAATTCGTCAACTGGCAGGTAAGTTTTGTAAAATTCCCACACAGATGCCTGATTAAGCACGTTTTCCTTCAGCACGTTGCTGCATTGCAATTTTATGAGTTCAATCTGGAAAATTTCCTCTGCAGATTCCACATTTACTGAGAAAGGGCAGGAAAATATATTTATCTTGCTTTCTTCACGTCTTATCTCAGCAAATCTTGCAGTAAACTCCTTTTCCAGCTGTCTCACCTTGTTACAGTAAACTCTAAACTGATCATCACAGATGTGTTTTGCCAGAGTTGGAAAATGTATTATCTTTTTGTTCTGTAGATGCAAAACCCAGAGCCTTAACTTCTTTTGGAATGCTGTTATTTGTGAAAGCATGTCACCACTAACTTTGTTTTCGCCTTGCATTTTTGTGTTCAGTTCTTGAAGATTCTTTGTTATGTCAACCGTGAAGGCTAAATCCGTAACTTACTGATCGCTGTATAATGCAGGCTGATGTTTGCTTTTCATGTCTTGAAACAGTTTTATTTCCTTCAAAAGATCGTAGAATCGCTTCAGTATGTTTGCTTTACTTAACCACCGAACATCACAAAAGTACGCCACATCCCCATACTCTGCATCAATATCCTGCAATAGTTGCTTGAACTGGCGATGATTCAAACAGTTTGCTTTGATGAAGTTGATTATGGGCACAATATCTAACCATTTTTGCAGTCAAGGGTTTTAGCACACAGATTTTCTAGGTGTATAGGACAGTGAAATGCAATTAAAGCAGAGGGATCAATGCCTTCCATTTTCATTTTATCTTTCACCAACGCTATGAGGCCATTTCTTGTACCGGTCATGGAAGGAGCGCCATCTGTCGCAATACACGTCATTCTTTCGTATTTTAGCCCGAATTCTTTCAGTACTGTGTCCAATGCAGAAAGTGTCCTCCCCAGTTGTACCAACACCTCCTAAAACTAAAGCCTGAGCACTGAAAAATCATACATAAGAAGTCATAATTTAGGGATTATTATTGGTAGAAATAAGATTAACAATGCCTTTTTATGATGATGTAACAATGTATGACGTTTCAGTGCCCAGGCTTTAGTTTTAGGAGGTGTTGGTTGTACTACCTTTCATTCCCTTCAATCCACAGAATTCTTGAAAGATGTTGAAATCCGTATCAACTACTCGTATAAATATGTCCAAGTTGCGCCGTATCACTGACATCCGTGCTTTCATCCAGCGCAACAGAAAATGCATCAAAACTGGCAGCTACACCCGAAAGCTTGTTTTATGTTACCACCGATTTCAGCTAGCCTACGCATAACCATCGGTCGAGAAAGGCTAATATTTTCAATCTGCTGCTTCTTTTCAAGAAACAACTTGTGACACTGCCATCAAGCTGAAAGATTTCACAAATTCTTCTTCGCTGAAAGATTTCATTTTTTTTAGTTATCAGCAGACTAATCACATAGCTGGCCTTCACAGAATTATCCAACTCTGCAGATTTCTTTTTGAAGACGGACTGTTGTGCAACAAAGCTTCTTTTCGGTTGTGCAATTTTATCTTCACATGGTCCGCCAACAATCTTGTTATAGTCGGAATGCTTGCTTGTGTAGTGTCTTTTTATATTGTACTCTTTAAGAACCGCAATAGTTTCATTGCAAATGAGGCATATAACTTTACCGTGGTTTGGTGTTCCACGCAGAAGCAATTACGAGTCCATTTTTCTTGAAAACTTCGGTGCTCATCTTCATCTTTCCTTTTCACTTGTTTTGACGTCATTTGTCTCTGCATTTATCTGTTGTTTCACAAGCATCGAATAAAATAAAGTGAAAGTGCACACAGCCTGCGTTGCAGGTTGTGGAAGAGTCCATAGCACTGAAAGAGAGGGAACCATGTCGTTGACGGAGCAGTTGAATAAAATGAAGTGAAAATGAAAGCAAAGACGATAAGAAAGGTGAAAGAACATACAACCCGCGTTGCGGTTGTGGAAGAGTCAACAGCACTGAAAGAGAGGGAAGAGTAAAAGGAGCAGTTGAATAAAATAAAGTGAAATTGAAAGTGCACACAGCCCATTAGTATGCACGTGGGTCACCTTGCAGGTGTAAATGCATTCCTTTCGCGGGCCGCATAAATTTCTTTGGTCAGCTGCATTTGGCCCGCGGGCCGCAGGTTGGTCACCCCTGCCCTATATAATGCACAGTTGCCGCCACTCTGCGATGGATTTGAACACTTTCTACAACATTGTTGCGGTAACATTATTCAGTGCTGCAAAATGCGTTCACGCAGTTGATGCAGAACTGTAATCTTTACCTTGTACACCTGATTCTTGATGACACCCCTGCATAAAAGTCCAAGGGGGGATCATACACGTGAGCGTGCTGCCCAAAATCATAATGGGCCCCTCCAAATCCAACCATCAGGGAACGTAACCATCCACCATGGGGGTGGCCGTGGCCTGGTTGTCTCGTCGGTTGGCTTGCTAATCGATGGAGTTCAGCAACTTCAGGCGCGGCCAGCTGCTGGCTGGGTGACGGCCAGGGCTTGAGGACCACTGCTGGCGGGACAGCTATTTGGGGCACGGCTGTTGGGGGACTTTAGTCTGACCCATTTGCTGAGTGACCAGTGCTGGTTTTCCAGCAGTTGGTGACAGCCACTGGTTCGTTTGTCCGCCAGCAGCTCTTCCATCATGAAACCCCCCGTGCTTCGGAGGGCACGTTAAACCGTCGGTCCCGGCTGCTACTTTCATCTCGTAGCAGTCGTTATTTACTGGGATGGCGCAAAACTTCCTCGTAGGAGTAGGTGGTTAGGTTAGGTTAGGTTAGGTTAGGTTAGGTTAGGTTAGGTTAGGTAAGCGAAGCGATAATCTACCCTCTGTACTAGATACTAGAACCATCCACCTGTGCGCAAAGGGTGGTGGGGTGCCGTCTTGTTGGAAAAACTACCGTATCCAGAATGTTGTCAGCCAACAACTGGGTCTCAAGAACTGCTGAGGTGACTGTTTGTTCAGCAAACATGAATGCGCTGTTGGGTGAACACAAGCACACGCTCATCTTCCATGACTTCATGTAGCTGTTCACCAACACATATTTTGCGTCGGGGTTCTGCGTGGCAGCGTTGGCGAAACCGTTCTTGGACCTCAGCTAAGGACAGTCCACTGATACTCCAGGTTACGACCGCTATTCGTTGTCGGTTGTCAACATCTTTCAGAAAATCTGGAATAGGGAGAAAAAAATCAGCGTTTTCCTAGAAATGAATCGTTACTTCTCGGGCATCATGTATACTTTTATGATAATTGAACATTTATACGATAAATATATATGATATTGATAATATAATAATGCGTAATATAAAATTGTATATTTTATTTCGAACAGATCCATTGGTGTTGGGGTTTGTATGACTATAGGTCGACTGGGGCCTATTTTAGCTCCTCAGCTCATTCCTTTGGTAAGTGCTTCATTTATTACATTATTAAGTAATTAGGAGTTTTCATTGGGCAAACTGGAAAGTAATGTTTTTTTTTCAAGAATATAACCACTTATAATATAACTATAATTTTTATATATTGTAACTGCCATCATTATCCATCACACTTGCTCATAGTGAAGGCAGCTCTTGAAAGGCGTCATTCTGAAAAGATGTTGGTTGTGATAGAATGATGGGCGAGAATATGTTTTTTTCATCATCATCATTTTGGAATTTTTTCCCATAAGAAAGTGCTGCAGATACCCGATCAAATACTATGTCAGGGGAATAAGATGGATGGGGCAGTGCTTCTGGCCAAAATCTCTATCATTCTTGGCGAGTGAAAGCTTCTTTTTCAGTGAAAATTTGGTTGCGGCCCAAATTCCTTGTCAGTTATGTTTAACGTGCTTTTGAACTGTAGACCTTGATGCAATTAAGAGGCTTGGATATATCTTTCAACAATGTGCACGCAACAATGTCCAGCACCATTGGGAATCAGAGAGTTCAACCTGACGGGTCAATAATATTTCAATATTTCAAAAACAGAATAAACCGAAAAAATCAAGCAATCCCATGGTAAAAATTTCACTGTAAAAATTTTGTTACCCGTTACAGAGAAGACCTAGCAATCTATAATAAGAAAGATTAATCGGATTTTATTTCCCACCAGATTAAAAGAAAAATGTTCAATTGGCAACATGAATTCTCTAGATTTCTCTAGATTTCCCCTCTAATTCAGTGGTGGTCTCAATTAGCCAACCAATAATATTGTTTTTATTTCTTTTCTGTTATTGGTCTGCCTTGTATTTCTCTCGCTATATAAACCGCTTTCTTCGGTTTCTAATCAGAGACACGGACTACTCACCAGAGAGGACTAGTCAGCATCATCCTACTCATAGATGGTATCCTACTCTTAGGTGGTATACAGGGTGTAAATTTTAAGTTGACAAAGCAGAATAACTCGAAAAATAAGCTTCACACGAAAAAATGCGTAGAATCCAAAGTTGATTATTTTCGAGGGGGCATCTGCTGGTGCTAAAATTAGCCCACCCCCCCCCGGCCCCTGGGGGTGGGGCGGGGGGCAACTTTAAAATTTCAAATGGGAACCCCTATTTTTTATTGCAGATTCAGGTCCTACATAAAAAACTACGTACATTTTGTCTGAAACATTTTTTTTATTTTTGGTAGATGGCGCTGTAATTCAAGAAAATCCATTTTCTCATTTTTGCGTGGAAATAACTAATTTATTATTCATTTCGATTCCTACATTGTTTTAACTACAATGTAATTTGAAGACATTTCGTCAACAAACAAATAACGTAAACATTGGCATTTTTTTCAGAATGTTTACATTTTAAATTCTGATCTTTAGAAGAAAAGATTGTAATTTTTCAACTGTTTTTGTGAGTGTACAACGCCGTATTGCTTTTGAATTTACATTATGAATTATCTTTCTGTGGAAGAAAAAATTGAGATGGTGTACATTTATGGAGAAAGTGGGAGAAATTTTGATAATGCAGTCGCGCTTTATGCTCAGCGTTTTCCTGGCCAAACGCGATCACGGTCTTCTTTTGTTCGAGTTATTAAACAATTTACTGCGGAAGGTAGTGTGAACCAGAAAAAAAGAACCCGTGCAGCTACTGTTTGTGGAGAAAACAATCAAGTGTCAGTCCTAGCTGCTGTGGCTCATAATCCACATGCGAGCACAAGAGAAATATCAAGGCAATCAGGAATTTCACATATGAGTGTTTGGAAAATGCTGAAGCTCCACAAATTTCATCCATATCATGTATCTATGCATCAGGAACTACATGGCAATGACCACCAAAACCGTCTAACGTTTTGTCACTGGGCACTTCAGCAGATGCAAACAAACCAACATTTTTTTGCACGAGTTCTTTTCTCCGATGAGTCAACATTCACAAACCACGGGGAAGTTAATCGACATAACATGCATTACTGGAGTGAACAGAACCCACACTGGATTCGAGAAGTCAACCATCAGCGACCTTGGTCAATTAATGTTTGGTGTGGGATAATTGGCGATAAACTTATCGGTCCATATTTTATAGACGGTAATTTGAACTTCGACAACACATGTGGTTTCAACATGATGGTTGTCCAGCGCATTATTCATTAGTAGCGCGCGAAGTACTACATCGACTTTACCATGGTCGCTGGATCGGCAGGGAAGGTCCTGTGAATTGGCCAGCCAGATCGCCTGACCTTACATCGCCAGATTTTTTCTTATGGGGTTACCTCAAAGATATCGTTTATAAGGAAACGCCAACCACTCGCGAAAACATGATTCAAAGAATAAGAGATGCTTGCGCTGCAATTACACCAGACATGTTATCAAGATGTGTTCAGGAATTTACAAAACGAGTCAATAAATGCATCGAAGTTGGAGGTCATCAATTTGAACATTTAATTTCATAAAACGGCGAGATGCAAGGGATTTAAGGACAACAAGCAGGCCGAAAGTGAGAGGCGAGGGGACTCACTGGAAATACAAGCACCCCGAAATTCATTTACTTGCAAGTATTTGCAAATAAGAAAAAATAAAACGAAAACAATCGGTCCTTTTAAGGACCACCAAATCTTAAACGGGAATAACTTCATCTTTACACAGTCTTTTACTTTTTTACTCTGTTAGTTAATGAGTTCACTCGTTAGTACGTAGGATGTTCGGTTAGTTAGTTAGCTAATCAGTTGATTTGTTTGATAATTATAAAGTTGTGTGGCCTCATGACCACGAAACAAAACAAAATTATCCTAATCCGCGGCAAAAAATAATAAAATAATAACTTTGCGGCAAAATTTACGAAGTAAATAAGTATTTTTTATTTCTCCGTAACCATTTCCACGCAAAAATGAGAAAATGGATTTTCTTGAATTACAGCGCCATCTACCAAAAATAAAAAAAAATGTTTCAGACAAAATGTACGTAGTTTTTTATGTAGGACCTGAATCTGCAATAAAAAATAGGGGTTCCCATTTGAAATTTTAAAGTTGCCCCCCGCCCCACCCCCAGGGGCCGGGGGGGGTGGGCTAATTTTAGCACCAGCAGATGCCCCCTCGAAAATAATCAACTTTGGATTATACGCATTTTTTCGTGTGAAGCTTATTTTTCGAGTTATTCTGCTTTGTCAACTTAAAATTTACACCCTGTAGATTGGAGATGGAACGTTAATTGAAGGCGCATTCTCTTAAGGTCAGCGGTTTTTTATATCCTATTCTTTAAGGCTGTTTTTTCTACAGAACTTATTCTGGAAAAGCCCCTTTTCAGGGCTAGCAGTCTGACTATTCTTTACTTATTATTTTAAATTTTATTATAATGCCAGACTCAGGTAAAGCGTTAAGTGGCATTGCAAGCCAAAAAACAAGTGATGGTAAATATACGTATGGCGAGATATATAAAGATGCCTGTAAAGATTACAGATTCGAAGCTTTTGATGCCATAATTAAGGATAAGCTAGAAGTTATGCGCCAAGAAATGTGCACTAAATATGATAATTTACAAGGAAAAGTCGAGTCACTAAAAGGGAACATAACTGAAATCCACGATAAAATTGCTAATATGAATGCTGAAATATCTGCAGCACGTAATGAAGCCAACAAGAACTTTAATAAGTTGGAGCAGTTCCTCAAAGATCAATTCTCTGCTCTGTCAATGAAAGGTAATCAGCCTACTGGTGTAACTTCAGACTATCTAAGAGACTCTTGTGAAACAGAGAGTGTGAATCCTCAGCCTATGGAAATTATCCCCTCCGGCTTAGGGAGTAATGATAACGATGGCAAAGACCCGATTAGTACAAATCGCAAACGGCTATACAATGATATACCTGCAAAATCTAAAAAGGCTAAAAAAGGGTTGAAAATTGACAACATTAAGGATGTTGTTGATATAAATGATACAATCGCTGTTGCTTTTCGAGAAAGCAAGTCCGAACAGCGAAAAAATGTTGAAAAGCCAAATACGAGGCTTGGAAGCTGCCTCTGCTATCATTACTGATGCCACACTGGGAGAGGTGAAACTAGTGGCTCTATATAATGCGCCCAAGCATAAATTCGATGCCAATGAGCTTGACGAGCTGTTTTCCGGGAATATTCCCGTTATTATGGCGGGAGATCTGAACGCTAAGCACTCGCACTGGAATTCAAGATGCCATAACCAAAACGGTGTCTTTTTGTATGGCTACGTGCAAAGGCAATCTGATATTATTGCAGTAGGCCCTGTGGATGATACATATTATTGTGATCATTCTCCTTCAAGCAATGTACTTGATATTGTGTTGTTGAAGGGCTTCCACAAATCATTCAGTATCTATACTGTCAATGATCTATCCTCAGACCATAAACCAGTTGCACTAAATTTTGACAACGTAAACATTGACCTCAAAGAAGAACTGAGGCTCAAAAAAGACTGGAAGTTTTTTAGAGAAATTCTCAAAAATGATGACGACCCACTAAATAACGTACATAGTACGAGCGACATAGATACCAATGTGAAAAGGCTAACTAAACGTATAAATGCAGCTATTGACTCTAGTGCTTCACCCTTAGAGTCGAAGCGAGCTGATTACCTTGATCTCACCCCAGAAATCAAACAATTAATTGAGCAAAGGAATAAGGTTAGAAGGCAGTGGTACCGAACTCGTGATTTATGGCTTAAGACCAACTATAATAGGCTCACTAGAAGAGTTCACGAGGAGGTAAAAGCACTTCGTAATGACAGGTGGAGCGATAAAGTTAAGAGTCTGTCGACCCACGATAACTCTATTTGGTGCATGGTTCGAGCCTTGCAAAACAAGAAAGCCATTAATATCCCACCCCTGTTAGCCCAAAATGGCAAATTCATCACGAATGATGATGATAAAGCGCAGGTTATTGCAAGTTCACTTTAACAGTTTGTCACGCCTACTGATGGTCGGCAAATAGGACTTGATATGTCTGAGAAAGTAAAATCCTGCATAACTGGCTTCTATAATATTCAAGGCAATGAATTCCCAAAACACAGCATTGATGTAAATGAAGTCCAAAGCATCATTAAAAATTTAAAAACGAGAAAAGCTCCAGGTAAAGACTTTTTTAAGAACAGTGCTTTGAAAAATTTACCTCAAAAAACAATTCAAGATATTGCAAAAGTAATTAACGACTGCTGGAAGAACACTTACTTCCCGGATGCTTTGGAAGCAATCAGTTGTCTTAAGCATTCCTAAACCAGCTTGTTACCATCAATCTCCAAAATCCTGGAAAAAAACAATTCTCAAGAGATTCATTGAGTACTGTGATGCCAACGATCTCATCCGCGATGAACAATTTGGCTTTCGCCCAAACCATTCCTGCCAACTCTAAACGTGGAGGCTTGCAGCGGATATCAATGAGCCCCTTAATCTCTCTATGTATTGTGGGGTCGTTTTCCTCGATGTACACAAAGCCTTCGACCAAGTCTGGCACGATGGTCTTATTTTTAAAATGATTATGGATGGATTTCCTCAAGATATAATTACTCTGATACACTCGTTTCTCTCCAACCGGTTCTTTCAGGCCAGAGTTGGAGATAGTCTATCTCCTATATATGAAGTATAAGCTGGTGTCCCACAGGGTTCAGTTCTGGGGCCAGTATTATTCAATTGCTTTATGCGAGACTTTCCAAGTCCTTCCAAATGTAAGCTCTTTTTTTACGCAGATGACGCTGCTATACTGACCTGTGCTCGTCAACCAGCCGTAGTAGTCTCTAGGCTACAGAAGGCTCTAAAGGAGTGCGAAAGCTGGTTTAGCAAGTAGAGGCTAAAATTGAATGTAGACAAATGCAAGGCGATGTTTATCTCCAAGAAGAGAAAGAGATCATTAGATTCTCTAACACTATATGGCAAAAAACTGGACTGGGTTGAAACTTATAAATATCTTGGTGTTGTTATTGACTCTAAACTTACCTGGACTCCCCACGCAACTTATGCGTTGAATAAGGCCAGGAGAGCCAAGTTTAGCTTGATTGCTCTGCTGGCCCGGAATAGTGCTCTAAACATTGATAATAAACTCCTACTCTATAAGGTCATTGTTCGGACCATCTTGACGTATGGTATGCCCGTCTGGGCCACAATATGTAAGACTAGGTGGAAAGAACTGCAAACGTTCCAAAACGTTACCCTTAGGACTATTGCGCAAAAAGATCGGAGAATTGTTCGCAATTCCTCTATTTATAATGACTTCAACATGACTCATATTGGCAAATACGTTCAAGGGCTCATGGAATCCATGCTGCCCAATATAGAAAATCATAGCAACACGCTAGTCTCGGGCATTTTAAATCATCCTATGCATAGAAAGAGATATCGTGATCCAAGGCATATACTTGATATTAATTTTGAAGACACTGATAATGTCTTATTTCCAGATTACTGGACTTCATAGGTCGTGTTTTATCTAATACTAGTGGTCTGCTTCTAGTCTTGACAGTCGTCAATCAAAATCACCTCCAACCAAGAGGGGGTATTTTCTCCTTCATATTATGGATGACCTTTATGGGTTCATCACGCTTCTTAACTACTTCAGTGTAATTCCCTTGGCATTTATTTAGGAAGGGTGAGATTATGGAAGCTTAGCTTCAAGTGCCACTCGAATAACGTTTCACTACACTGCTCGATTGTCGATTGTCGTTTCTAATCAGTTCACTTTGGGTTTTCCACGTGTTCTCCTTGGTTCCTGCGGAATGATGAGAAGAAAGCGCTTCCAGGTTGTATTTTTCTGTCATTTTTGTTTTTGTTATTTTTTTATTTTTTTTATTAGTTTTGTTGTGGTAAAAGAGCCCTTCTTTATACTTAATTTCTCTAATAATTTCAAACATACAACGACTCTGGAGTACATACAGTAGAAATTTTCAAAGCATACAAGAACCCAAATTTAAGGAAATTTAAGGAAGCCAAGTTTTGATGCTTAACATTTCTCTTTATTACACCCAGTATATCTAGGGAGCTGGTGGCAGAAATGTTTATATGATCTTATGACTGAAGTTGAAAAGTGTAAGGCCTCCATAATACGAGAGAAAGCCGGAAAAACCATTTCAGCCATTACGGCGTTGGTGAGTTTTTAATTAACAATTAAGTAAAAATGCAAAAAAAAAACCGCGTACTTTGAACTTATCGATTATGTTACAGCCGAATTAGACGCAATACGCCATTTGCGATTTTTTTAGATCTAAAAAAAACCTCTTTGATCGCGTGTCTCACAATTTTTTATTACATAAACTCCAAGAAATTTATGAAATTCGCGGACTCCCTTTGAACTGGATTTCATCTTTTATCAATAATAGAATGGCAGCTCTTAAAATCCATACTCATATCTCGAAGTCCATTAATACTCAAGGATCAATTATTTCTCCGCTCTTATTTAATTTGTTCATTAATGACCCGCTGTTGTTCTCAAATACCTAAAATCATATCTTACGCGGATGATACAGTCCTATTGTTCTCTGCTAAAAACAAAAAGTCTCTGAACTCAATTATAAATATAATGTTACCAGACATAACAGCTTGCATTAGAAAGAATGAACTCAATATTAACTACTCTAAATGTGTTTTTATGATATTCAGGCAACGAAATAAACAATTCAACACGGAGTCTTTAAAAATCCTTCTGATGAGAATCAAATTACTATAGTCACCGAATATCGTTACCTAGGCATTATCATTTCCTATAATCTATCTTGAAACTCACATATTTCTTCCTTAGCTTCTAAATTGAGCATGAGTTTGGGAACAATTTCACATCTACTTTATCTTCCTCGTTTCACCTTAATCCTTTTATATAAAGCATTGATATAATCTAATCTTTGCTTTGGAATCATTTTTTGGGGCAAAAATGTAAATAAACTGCTCAAACAACAGAAATGGTTTGTACGTATGATTTTGTATCTACCGCATAAAACATCAATTTCACATCTATTTCATCGACACCAATTTTTGTATATTTACGATACCTACTTCCTAAAATCGGTTTGTTTTTTACATAAATCAATTCATTATAAAATAAAATTAGCTAGCCCTCTAAAATTAACTAAGTTTTGATTACCATAATTATCCAACTAGGAAATCAAAAGAGATTTGTCTTCCACTTACGAATAATAACTGCCACCGCCACACTCCAGTTTTTTCTTGTCATAAGAAATGGTCCCTTTTACCCTCTTCACTAACAGAAACTACTAACTTAGCTATTACACATTTAAAAATTCACTGAAAAATTGATACTTAATAATGATCTCTGTTGTAAAATATTATTTAAATTATTTAAGAACCTTTGTTATCTATTAAAACTATTTTGTATTAATTATTTTTTTGTGGGGGACGGGGGGAGCTTTGATCGACGGGCTTTTCAGCCTTTCAAACCCCCTTGTACCCCCTGTTTACTGTTTATTTTATCGTACTCACTCTTGTATGAAACCTTGTAATCGAATAAGTAAATCTTTCTATATATACAAAGAAGGATGTTTATTTGTTTGTGGGTTTGTTTGTTTGTTTGTTTCTTATGCAAATCTACAGTTTTATTCCGATCTTGATAAAATTTTGCATACTTGAGCTTCAAACCATGAGGAAGGACATATTAATTAGAAATATCTCATGACCAAGGCAAAGTTTGTGCAACAATAGGTATCAACAATGGTGTCAACACGCAATTCACAAACACTCTGCACAAACCAACCAATATATATATCATGACCAACAATGAAAGGAAAAGTTTGTGCAACAAATAGGTATCAACAATGGTGTCAACACGGAATTCACACAACGCTCGGACCAGCAACAGATATCTCATGACCAACAATTAATGGCCAACCCGTCGTGTTCCCATCAACTATGGTCTCAATGCGCAATTCACCATTAACAATGAGCACAAAATTATTCAAAGAATGACAGAACATTCGTTTCCAAGAATTATTAATAATGAACAGGAAATGGATATAATAGACGATATAGATAGGGCAGTCTCTCTCGATGAGGCAAACGATGTACACGTGTCTTCCTTCAGCTTCCTAACGAGCGTTCAGACGATTGGGAAAAGTGTGTGTTTCTTTGTGTATGTGTGTGTATTTACCTAGAAGCGTAATTATCCCGGGTAACGCCGGGTCCTCTGCTAGTTATATATATAGATGACTAGCAGAGGACCCGGCGTTGCCCGGGATAATTACGCTTGTAGGTAAACAGAACAACCTCAAAAAGCTAAATTAAACCTCCAAATTGGTTAATTAATAACTCAATCACTACAATATAAAGCGAAGGGACTATCCATTCTAGAGAAAAATCCGAAAGACAGGAATTTCCCTCTTCACTGAAAAAATCCATTCTAGGTGATATACTAGGACTTGATTTACCGAAAAAAAAAATTTTAAAGGCTAACAATGGATGGACCTCTCCAAAGATGCCTTCTAGTCTAAATAATTTTTACTCACGTAATCTTAGTTTAGATCACTAAATAACAGGAGCCAGATACTGTGGACAGAAGTTAGAATAGAAGAGAGGAAACCACTAATTCACATAAAGTTTTTAATCAGACGATGGATGCACATTTCGGCAGCCAAGCTGCCTTCTTCAACATACAGGAGAGCTTCGATCAGAGTAGGCAAGCTATTTTAGTTTAGATGTACACTTGATGTTGGTGCAATTTCCTTTCTTCTTCCGATGTCTTGAAACAAAAATTGGCCATTCATCATTTTGTAGTCTAGCGGTCGCCGATTTTTCTATTCACTTGCTTACCATTTGATCAATACAGCACGGAGCTAAAGGAATGCTTCCTCTATCGTCTTTCACTCTTTCTCAATAGTCTGCTAACTCATTATTTCCAGTTACTGATCATTTTTAAAGATTTTCAAGAAATTGTTAAGTACTATGTATTCTCTTTTCTAAGAAAAGCCTGAATAATAATAGGAATTCTCTGCATTGTCTTCTATATTGCACAAACTTTCCCTTGCATTGTTGGACATGAGACATATATTGTTGATCCTTGCATAGTGTTGGTGCATTGCGTGTTGACACCATTGTTGATACCTATTGTTGCACCAACTTTTATTTGCATTGTTGGTCATGAGATATATATATTGTTGGTCCGTGCAGTGTTTGTGAATTGCGTGCTGATACCATTGTTGATACTTATTGTTGCAAAAACTTTGTCTTGCATTGTTGGTCATGGGATATTTCTCATTAATATGCCCTGTCAGAACCATGAATATCGATTTTTTTTTATCAATAATTATTATTTTTTTCGAAATCATGCTTTGAAGGTCATGTATGCGAAATTTTATCAAGATCGGAATAAAAATGTAGATTTGTTTAAAAAAACAAACAAACAAACCCACAAACAAACATCCTTCTTTATATATATAGAAAGATTTACTCATTCGATTACAAGGTTTCATACAGAAGTGAGTACAATAAAATAAACAGTAAACAGGGTCACTGTATTTTGATGAACGTTTGGTCACTACCTTTAGAAACATCCTGTATATATAATATTAAAGTACTTTCATATATACGAAAATACTAAACTACCATAATTACTAATACTAAGTAATTTTATTGTCCTTAGCGATTATGCTTTAGATGATAAGAGAAAAATGCAAATTAATAAAAAAATATAATAGAAAAAAATTAATAATTGATTTTCGTAATACAAATAAATAATCCATTTTTTATTTAGTTTTTCATTAATTTGTTGTTGTTGTTAGAATAAATTAAAAATATTAGTTAGCCTAATATAAATAAACAAAAATGAGTTTATAGTTTCATTCTACAGGGGGAGGCAGAAATAATTCTTGAATTTCAAACGTAAATATCAAAGCAACTACAGAAGCTAATCAAATTTTTACTTCACAGTTTGAAAGAACAAAGTTTAGTACAAGTTGTATTTACGTCACATACACTATCAGTTAGTTTTGAAAATAATATCAACTAATAGCGCTTGACATTCAAAGGCCAGCACGTTCTGCTGATCTCGTATCTTGCAATTTCTTTTTCCGGGGTATCTGAAGGCTCAGGTGTACGCACGAAAGCAGGGAACACGAGAAGAATTGAAAGCTGCCTTCTGCTAAGAAACAGCGGCAATAACACCGGTAATGACCGGGTAATGCAGAATTTCAGGGATTGGCTTCAGAGATGTATAGAAAATAAAGGTCAGCAGTTGACGATATTGTTTTCAAAACTAAATGATAACGTATATGACATAAATGGTATACATTGTTCTTTCAAAATGTGAAATAAAATTTTGAATTCTTTTATCATTGCTCTGTTATTTGCACTTGAAATATAGGAGGTTTTTTTCCCCACCGCCCCTGTATATTCTTATGGCTTATCGAAATTGTGGTAATTAAATCCTGTTTTTATTTAAATTGAAGTAGATCAACTCATTTCTTTTCCTTACACGTTTTTTAAAATCGTGTAATTTTAAGAAATCAGCAACAGAATAGTAATGAAACTCAAATCCAAGAAACAGTAAATTCAAATACGAGGCCTGTGAGAAAAGTATCCGACCTAATTTTGTTTTGCGTAAACCTGATGGATTTGGATCGCGCTTGCTTGCATGAGCCGACCTTGAAGATTTGTGCGTATGCGTGAATTTTTTCCCGCCTCTCAATAGCGTCAGTTGCTGGCAATCAGCATTAGAGGGAGGTAGTGTATTGTACTCTCGTCGGTTTTTGATTTGAAGAAAAATGACGGAACGACTGGAGCAGCGTTACTGCATCAAATTTTGCCAGAAACTGGGCGACAGCCAGGTGGTAACCATCAGTCACATAGGTCACAGTGGAAGCATTCCTCGTCAACACGACCAAAGAAGGCCCGCCAAGAGCGCAGCAATGTGAAAGTGATTCTGATGCTTTCTTTGATTTTCGCGGTGTGGTATACCACGAGTACGCACCACAGGGTCAAACAATCACCAAAGAGTACTACAGGGATGTCCTCCGTCGCCTACGTAATGCAGTGCGGCGCAAGAGACCTCAGTTGTGGTCAACAGGCAATTGGCGCCTCAAAAACCAAACTTGATTTAGACTTTTTTGGCGAAAAACCAGACTACCGTGGTACAACAGGCTCCTTACTCTACTGATCTAGCCCCCTGCGACTTTTGGCTGTTCCTTAAACTCAAGAGGCCATTGAAAGGAACGCGATTTCAGACAAGAGAGGATATTATGGCTGCAATGACAGCCGAGCTAAACTCCGTTCCGAAAGGCGCTTTCCAGGAATGCTTCCAACAATAGCGGCTCCGCTGGGAGCAGTGTGTGGAGTCCATTGGTGATTAGGTTTCCAATGCTCCAGGTGTGTAATTTTTTTTTTCCCGCCGAAGGTCGGATACTTTTCTCACAGGCCTCGTATAGTACTACGTCCGTTCAGAAAAGATTGTCCGTTTTGATACTTTTGTTAAACATAAGAACATTAATTGTTCACTTGTCCTTTTTTGACTTTATTTTAATGATTATGATCATAGCAAGTTGTGCATTAATTTATATGTTTTTAAGTCACGTTTTCTTTGCATAATATGGTCGTAAAATTTCAAATACTAACACTCTCATTGATATACTTCAACGTTCCTGGGAAGAGCAACCAGTGGAAAAAATTGAGAATATATTTTTGTCATTCCAAACAGCATTAGAATCTTCATGTTAGTCGAAGGAGGCAATAAATATAGATTACAGCACATTGAAAAAGATGCGAAGAGAAACGTTGGACGACTTCCTGTAATGTTAAACTGCAGCCCAGAGGCGATCAAAACTGCCCAAATTTGTTTAAATACAAATTACTTACCCTACCATTGTAAATATAATTAAATTAAATGTATTCGCAAAATAATTTTTCGCTCAAATTGTTTATTTTCTCAAAAGAGACAATCATTTTTGAACAAAAATTTTGATCAAAAAGGACAATCATTTCTGAACGGAGGTAGTATTTTTTAATAATAAAAAATAAATGACAAATTGTTTGACATTTTTGGAGTAAATTGGAAATATTTTCTGAAAAATTGGAAAATTGACTTCTAGATATAAAAACTAACAAATTATGACCAATGAGAAGTACGATAAAATGACTTAATATCGCTTTTTTATGTCTTGATGAAATTATCTTCAAAAAATGTGAATCTGCTGAATATGGATCTTAATATAAAATTTTTTAAATAAAATTTTAAAAAAAAATTCTTAATTTTTACAGGAGAAAGTCTGGGAGCCATTACCTATCCTTATTGCTTCTACTTTGGGATTAGTAAGCGGACTGTCCATTCTGACGCTACCAGAAACGAATCAAAAGTCTCTTCCCGTCTCTATTGGTGAAGCTAAAGATCTCCAAGCAACGAAATCGCGCTTATAAACTCCTAAATTGTAGTTAATATTATCAAGTTTTCAATGTGAATTTCTTATTACTTCCAGTTTTCAAGTTTAGTCCATCCAACCAATATTACCCGTATGCAAACTTAAAACATGTACTGATTTCTTTGAAAAATAAATAAAATTCTGTCCTAAAGGCACTTTTAAGTTATTATGTAAATGAAATAGATTAGAAATAGTTTCTGGTTATTGTACAGTCCGGTGCATAAAGGTTTTTACCTAGGTCAAAATTGTTCGGCTTCATTACAATACTTCAATCCAATGAGATTACTTTTTCCAGGTGTCTAGTCGAACACGCTTACTACGGAACGATTCCATTAAGTTTTTGCTTAGCATCGGGGGTAGGCAAGTTTTAAGTCACGAGCTCAACTGCAACCCTAGCGTCAATGACCTATAGAATTTTGGATAAGAACAACGAAACTAATTGTAAACAAATGAAAATTACTTTATTGAGTGCACAGAGCTTTAGTACAACTGTCATATAGCATTTATTATTATTATTATTATTTATTTTGCGCTCACTCAGAGCAAAGTCACTGATTAAAAGGCAGATCTTATTGATTATTTATTAGCCAGGTCCGTAACAAGTCACTAGCATGTCTTAGGTGATCGTAACAATTTCTGTTCCGACAGTCAATAATCATATAGCGTTGATCTAAAGGTAGGCTGTTCCATAAGCCAAAGGTGTTATAAGGGAAGTATTTCTCTTTCCAACTAGAGATAATCTTAGGCGGTGATAATAAGAACCGTGTAGAACTTCTAGAAGTAGGAGTAACGTTTAGCCATGAATAAACGAAGTGGGCCGGGTGCCGCTTACAAAAGAACGCTTTAGTAAGTTCTTTAAGTTTAATAAAAGTCATGAGGGACGTGAAGTTCATGATTTGCACCTCGTTACAGGCTTGTGTGATAGATTGTCTGGCTGTCAAATTAAGGGCCGATCGTATAATGTTATTGAAGGCTATTTTCAGTTGTTCTTGAAGATGTTTGTTAGGTGGGTACCATACCAAAATTGCGTAAGTGAATTTTGGGAATACAACAGTTTTTAGAATAGTAATGATTTCCTTTCTGGATAACGTCTTTTGGAGTCTATTAATTAGGAATTTTAATCTATTCCCTGTGCACACGACCTTTTGAACTTGCTGGACGTATTTCAGTTTCGCATCGAAGGTGATGCCCAATATTTTAATGGTAGCACTATGTGCCTCACAGTGTTTATCTAATTTAAGTATGGTCGTCTTGTCTGGGTTGATCCACATACCTCTGGTGATAAACCATTGTTGAAGTCTTTTGATATCCGCGTTGATATCTTGATCGATTTCGGATATTTTTGATCGAGGGTAAGATTTAGTTAAAATAATGTCATCGACAAAGGCTCGGAGTCTAAAGTTTAAATTCAGGTGGAAGATTGGTGCGATCAAGGTCGCAAAGAGGGTATTACTAATGGACGAACCTTGCGGTATACCTCTCTTGGCAGGACCATATATGGTTTTATTGATGGTCTCAATACAGTTCGAGCGTTGATTGAAAAGATCCTTGAGAAGTTCGATGGTGCGGCCTGCAACTCCCAAGGCTTCCAATTCGATGAACAATTGAGGATGTGAAACCGTGTTAAAAGCCTTGGAAATGTCCACACAGGCCATGACATATATCTGCTTATCCTCTAGGGTGTTAACTGCTTCTAGGTTAATAGTCAAAAGTAGGTCCTGTACAGAGGTATGCGGTCTGCCTCCATACTGATCGTCCGGTAGGTTATCCCAAAGATGGTTGATCATAGGTTGAAATAATATCTTTTCTATAATTTTAAAAATAGTGGGTAGAGTGGCGATAGGTCTATAGTTCTTCATATCATCCACATTTCCTGTTTTATAGACTGGAGTAATCATTGTCTTTTTCAAACTTTTAGGGAAACCTTTAGTGTGCCATATTTCTCTGACGAGGTGTGCTAACAGGATATTCCCTGTATAACCCCAATTTTTGATGACCAGGTGATTTAGGCAGTCATCATTTTTGTTATATTTTAATTTAACTTTCCTTAAGGTCCAGTAAACCTCCTGAGGGAGGTTGGCCGGTAGGTTCCACCCAGATTTCTTGTTATTATAAGGGTTCGGTTCAGGTGGTGGTAAATTGATATTAAGGGGGTTATCTATCCATTCTAAATAGTCCTGTAATTTCTCTTGTGTGAGCCTAATGTTGTTCTTTGTGCGTCTTTTCCCTATAAATTTCCATAGATCGAAATGGTTGCCCGCGGACATGAAGCGTCTCTTTGCTTTTCTAATATCTTCTTTATACTTTCTATTAAATGTTTTTAGTTCCTTTAAATGTTCGCTGTTACCAGAGATAGCTGCACGTTCATAAATAATTTTCCTTTCCTGCCATAGGTTTTGGATATCACTTGTCCACCAGTAAGTTCTTTTACGATGTGGTAGATGCCTTCGAATTGTTAAACCAGACTCAAACAAAAGCATTTCCATTTTCTGGTGAAGGAAATGTAAGATCTTATCCACATCATGGATGTCAAAGAATGGCGCCCAGTCATAATTTGTTACCTTCTCCCTGAAGGTGGTCCAGTTAATATGATTAAAATTAAACTTGTTTGATATGTGAGTCGCTTGCTGAGGTATCTGATACGCGTCATTATCCATAACTATACGCGTTAAAATTGTCTTGTGATCACATCTTGGCAAGGAATCTAGGTGCAGACTGGATACGGTCCAATTTTCCGGTAAAAATATTTGGTCAATTATCGTCTTAGTTTTAGTTGTAATTCGAGTGGGCTCACGGATAATTGGAAAAAGATGCAACATTTCAGCGGCTTCATAAATTAGTTGCCTGGCTAAGGAAGGTCGTGAAAAATCGACGTTAAAATCCCCTACGATTATGTGGGGGACATTAGTATTTAGTCTTTGGATTATGTTAACGACATCATCAATATTGATGTAATTAGGCCGATAGATAACCAATATCCTCGAAGTTATTTTTAATGCCGTATATTCTATTAGGATATAGTCCAGGCCGTCCATTGAGTCACTTTCGATTATATGTGCACGGTAGTCGTTTCTGATCATGACGGCAACTCCGCCTCCTCTTGATTGTCGGTCGGAGCGGTATAAAGAAAAACCATCTAAGCAGATATCAGTTGAATTAATGTCATTGGTGAGCCAAGTCTCCGATAAGGCACATATTTGGACTTTGCTGGACTTGATCCATATCTCTAGGTCGTCTAATTTATTAACAAGAGAGCGAGTATTGGCATAAGCGAGTACTAAAAACCGAGTACTATCATGCTCTATTTTGTTGAGAGACGTTGTCGATGTTTGAGTTACGATGCCTCGCACAATTTTTATCCCTATAGGCATCGTCCAATAAGATAGGCGATTTACCGCGAAAGTGTCGTACTGATAGGCCTTTCGGCCACTCACCCTGTTGCCACTGGGGGCTATCTACATCATCTCTAATTCTCAAAAAGAAATAATGTGAGGGTTTCCCCTCTTTAGTGTTCCATCTACCACATTCTAATATGTTTATATTCTGCTTCAATAATTTTTCTGCCAAAGATCTCGGTGTGAGAGTATCTTCAAGGTTTCCTATACATAATCTAGATATAAGGGATTTTTTAATAGGCAAATTCCAGGAAGGTCGTTTTTGATGATTTTCTTGGTCAGAGGGCACTTGAGTGTGGGTATGTGTAGCTGAGTAAGGCCTTTGGCCAGAAGCTGAGTTGTCATCCTCTTCCATAGGATGATCATTTAATGATGGTTTCTGCTTTCGTGTATTTGGTGGAGAATACAGCACTTCTCCCTCCACTTTTCTTTGTCCTACTTCCCTTGGGCTGTTATCGTTTAGATCGTATATGGTATGTGTGGTATATTTATCATTAATGGTCAGGCGAGTTGGATTACTTCCGTGTGGTGGATCAATACATATTGGGAACAGATTGTTCATACTCACTTGTGTGCTGGGAGTTAGATCCTGTTTGTCGGGATGTACTGGGGTTGATTTATCGGCGTGCGTGAGTAGTTTAGATAATGCAGCTTCAGCCGATCCAATTAGATTTAAAATTTTGTCAGTTATATCTTGAACTGAAGACATCACTCCATTTATAATTGCAGATATCATAAGATCCTGGTCTAATAAAGGTGAGGACAACTGTGTATAGTCCATAGTGTTTTTTTAAAATTTTCCCAATTAATGCAAATATTGTCTATTTTATCTAATAATACTTTATAGTTATTTCCGTTGGACATGATAGCATCCTGACACGATGTATTGAGTATTGGTGTGGATTCGTCTCCAGAGATGGCGGTAGTTACGGAGAGCTTCGCATTCTGGCGATCTTTATCTTCGATGATTTGAGAGAAAGATACATGGAGAAGATCGCATAACTTTACCATTTCCGCCGTTCTGGATTCCACTTTTTTAGTCAATTTGGTTCCTGAACGCTCCATGATCAATTCCTTAAGTTGATTAAGCTGCGTTTCCCAAGTCAAGTGATCCAACTGAAGGTTGTGCTGATGACTTACAATCGAAGAGTCCGCACCGTCGGCCATATTGATATTTTAACATAAAAACAAACGAGAAAATTAAATAAGCGACTTTTTGTAATGTTCCGTTTTCAACACGTTGCAATGAACTTCGTACACCGTACCGTTTATTGCACATTACCACTGAGTGGCGTCACCTTTCCGACGAATGACGCTCCGAAGTCGTTGAGGCATGCTGGACACTAACTTTTGCGTTGTTTCTACTGGAATTTTGTCCCACTCTTCGGAAATACACGCCCGAAACTGCTGTAGTGTTCGAGGCTTTTGCTGTCTGAATTTTCGCTTTAAAATGCGCCATACATTTTCAATGGGTGACAGATCTGGGCTGCAGGCAGGCCAGTCAAGCACCCTGCAACGCTGCTGTTGTAGCCAAATCTTGATGTTCCGAGCAGCATGAGGCTTCGTGTTGTCCTGCTGAAAGATGCTTGGGCTTCTATTGAACAACTTTTGGCGGGATGGACGCAGATGCTGTTGAAGAATGTTTATATAGGTAGCAGAGTTAATAGTGCCCTCGCAAAAGTCAAGCGATCCTGTCCCGGCTGCACTCATGCAGCCCCACACCATCAGCGATGCAGGCTTCTGAACTTTCCTTTGGTAACGGTCGGGATGATTACTTTTGTGCTTGGTCCTTAGCACCTTGCGACCGTTATTGCCATACATCACTGCAAAGGTGGACTCGTCGGACCACAGAACACTATTCCACTGAGCAAGGGTCCACTTTAGATGGGTTCTGGCCCATGCTGCCCGGGGACGCTTAGCTACAGTGCTCATAAATGGCTTCCTCTTTGCAGTGTATAAGTAATAGTTGCATCTTATGATGTAACGGCGGACTGTGCTTTCGGATATGGGTATATGGAAATATTCTCGAGCCCAAACAGTCATTTCACTTATGGGAGCATGCCTGTTTTTCACAATGTAACGTACATTCAATAATCGCTGCTTGCCTGGTGCAGTCCCTGGGTATGTTTTCCCGATTTCTCTGAAACGCTTGATGATCCCATTAACAGTAGAGAGTGGAACTGATAATGCATGGGCAATAGCTCGCTGGGATTTGTTATTCTGGAACTGCTGTATAATTTTTTGCCGTATATACGTTTCTACTGGCTTACCACGTCCCATGGTTCAAAACAACACGAATACTGTGCTCTATCGCGTGGACGGTTCTTTTAAAGCCTGATGCAAAGCATTCTGGGCATTTCTACGGCCTTCAGGAAAGTTCTATATGCTGGTGACCCCTTGTGTACGTAGTTCTTTGAAACCTGTTGACAACGCATTTTTACATAAATTTGAATAAATTATTTCACACCATTAAATCGCTTCTAAATCGATGTTGATATTGTTCCATATACTCAGTAAATCTATTTTCATTAGCCTGCAATCCTCTGTATGCACTTTTCACTGTGTTTTTAGCCAAATTACTTGTGACGCTAGGTTTGTATGTTGACAAAAAGATTATTTTGGCTGTTCTGAAGAGAATTTTTGTTTTATTAATCTATTTGGTTAATAATGTAACATAAATGGTGCACAGTATCGATATAATTATATGCGTGATCAAGAGATAAGCTGAAGCAGCACTCGTTATGGTGTGATACGGAACGATTTACAGGTGTAAGTGGAAGCTATTTTCTTTTGACTGCTCGAAAGGTTACAAGTCTCATTTTTTGTGTGTATATAAAGTAATCAACGACAATTATGCCAAAACCATACGAAATTTTTTTTTATTATGTAGCTAGATGGATCCCGTCAAAATTTGACGGAGAACAAGCCATCTTATTATTAATCCCAATCTCTTTAATTAAAAAATAATAAAATAAAAAATTGTCAGAGCAACAAATAGAATAATCAGCTAAAATATCTCATTATGCACAAAGGATAAGAAATGAGTTAATATATAAAATCAAAATAGCTTTAAATTAAATTTCTCTGAAAGTATAAAACTGAAACAAAGAGTCAGCGGATAAAATGATCAGTTTTTAAAGCTCTTTGTAACGATATAACATTTAACATATGTTGCGTGCCACTTTTGCGACACGCACAGCTACACAACGTTATATCCGTTATTGACTAAAAGGCGTTAACGTTTTAAAGTATTTTAAGCAAGAATTTGAGCCCAAGTTAAGTCAGAAAAACTTAGTTTGATTACTTCTTTTTTTTTTTTATTTGTCAAAAAATGATTCAGGTTATTAGGTTAAACAAATAGTCCTTGTATTCCAAGCAAATTTGTTGCTTTTATTTACTAGAACAATTAATAAAAGAAGAAAATTACAAAAATTGAATAAGCAAATCTTATTGGGTTTTTCTTTATAATAATCGAAGAAGTAAAGGCGAAAACGCCACCAATAAAGCAGACACAGGAGAAGAACGTCCGTCGGGAGTCTTACACACTTGAAGGGATATTCAAGGAAAAAACGTGTACAGCGAAGCTGTAGAGAAACTGTTCACGGAAGAAACGAATCGAACAATTGCGTGGAACTTTTTAATTTAGTTCAAGAAATTAAAAAGTGGAACTAAAAAAAAAATTAAAAAATCGAACAAGTGACATATTTGTGAAGGATAGAAATCACTAGAGCCGAAATCGCTGTCGAACGGAGTTGAAATTGATGATCGGAACACGAAGCAACCAAGACCTAGATGACTTGGGGTCATCGAGTCCAAGATGTGAGCTGGAGAATATGGAATCCGAAGCGTGACTCCAAATACAAGAGCGTAGTAGATCCAAAGAGCATCGGCACCAGGACAAAAAGATAATGGGAAAAAAGGAAAAATTAGGTAGTACAACAAAACCAAAAAAATGAAGCACAAAAACTGATAATTACCCAAAAACTAAAGAAAGTAGAGTTTACATTTTTTTTCTTCTTTTCATTTGATGAAGCTTACCTCATCGCTCCAAAACACGAAAAGGATCACACATTTTAGGGATACGGCAACATAATACGCTATACAAAAAAAATAAAGGAAGGGGAAACCACACCGAAGGAAACAAGGAAAAG